>JAPPVO010000032.1:43881281-43904120 GCA_030407325.1 Camellia japonica | reverse complement strand
TTCTATCAATTGGTTCACCACAAGTTGGGAGTCGCTATAAACGAGCAACTCCTCTGCATTAAAGTGTTTAGCGCTGTGGAGACCAGCTAGCAGAGCCTCGTACTCCGTTTCGTTATTGGAAGCCTTTCATCCCAGTCTAACGGCTTGCTCCCAAATAAACCCCTTTGGTGAAATAAGGACCATTCCCGCTCCAGAACCCTTTTGGTTGGAGGATCCATCAACGAACAGCTGCTAAACGTCTCCAATGAAAAGTTTCCATGTATAGACGCGCCCTCGGGGGCCTCATGCTACAGTTCGGACTCAAATTTTCATGGTTCTGAATCTGATCTCGCAAAGTGCAATGCAAGACCGATAAATCACTAAAGAGTCCAAATCCGGCAAATCGTTTTGGAAAACTGATTTTTAAGAAAGAAGTGTCAAACATGGACTGCTTTGCCAGATACAGAGTCGCCACCTAAATATTTTATTTTGGGAGGAATTTAGGAAACCCTGACTCGTGCCTAAGGCCACGTGTCCGTCATCACCAAAGTTGCCTCGGCTCGGGAACTTGGGTACGATTGGGGAAGGTCATCTACGAGCACCCCCGCTCGCCCGATCAAAGATCGGCCTGTACTAAACATGATATCTTGTTTTTGAAAACACATGCGTTCTTATTCCGGTTAATTAGCTAGTATTACTGAGTGATGTGTACAACACACAAGTATAGACTAGATCGCCTAATTTGGAAAAAAGCATCGCGTATTTGTTGTTTGAAAAACAGTTTGAAGTTTGCTACTCGTAAGTAGGCTAAAATGCAGATTTGATGAATTGTTCCAATTCAAGTAATCCAACCTTCACTCACAGGCATTCAGGCAGTTAATCAACTAAGCAGTTAGCCTCATAGCAAGTATGCTTTCATGGCAATCAATAACACACATGCAGTATGCTAAAGCATAAACACTCACAGTGTACTCCGAGCCAAAACAGAAACTAGTTAGTAATCAATGCATGATTCTAGTTCATGTTAAGATGGCTAATGCAACACATGCAAAATGCAACTAGAAATAGGCTTGGCTATTCTAAGATGGTATATGAGATGCGATAATTGATACATGTATTCAACTTGGAATTGAAATACGATGCAGTTAGTATGATGCACCGAGTCCGGTGCATGCAATATAGATGAATGATGCAAACATGCATAGCATGAGGATGCTAAATAGAATATGCCCTAAGACTAACCATCAAAACAGGTAAGTAAAATGGAGAAATATGTGGGATTGGAAGACATGCACACACGCACACACACACACTTATTACAAAATTCGCCCTCTCGATGGAGGGTCCGAATAAATAATACATGCCAACTAATTAACTAACTAACAAGCTAATTAATTATTACATAACCGAATTGAATAACTAGCTATAACTAATTATTACAAAACCTTAACTAATTAACAAATTAAATAAGTTACAAACCCAAAATGCTAACTAACAAGTAAGCAATTTAAACAATGCTGCCTCGGTAAGTTGAAGAAGGTGAATATGCATACTCGGTTCCTGTCCCGGTAAGCTCTCCGGTTGTTCTTTAGAGGCTCTATTTGCAGGGTGTCCTCAAGGAATTCCTGCTGAACCTTACCAAAAACCAGTCTAGAGAGTGCATCAGTGGCCTGCCGGCCATGGGGAGATGCTGCCGACCACCTACCGGCCAAAGATAGTACACTTTCGGCCAAGGATGAGGAGGTGCCGGCCATCTGTAGAGCACTGTCGGCTATTGATGTGCTGGGACACCAAGCTACGGTAGAGCACAAAATAGAGAAAAGGGAGAGTCTCCCAAGGGTATGTATGCACTATGCCACCCCATATCACCTCGAAACATCAAGGGGGAGGCATAATCGGATCCACGACCATCAATCACGCATCCCGATGCATGATGGCCAAAGATCCAACTTGTGCAAATCAATATGAAATGAATGCACAAATAGACACATAAGTGCCTAGAACTCTATCATGGATAATCAAGAGCGTCGGCGATCGAGAATTGAGACACGTTTCATCACTTGAAGTATGAAATGTTCCTCGTTTCTCATGCTTGGATTAATACTTAATCCAAACAACAATGCAATGCAAGGATGGCATATACAATGCTAACTTGAACATGCAATCATGCAATATGACTTAAGCATGCAAAATGCAGGGTAATAAACATGGAACAACATGTAATGGAACTAGCATGCGACAACATGCAAAGATGTAGCAAGCATACAACAATATGCAAGACAAGCATGCAACAACATGCAATGGTGGACTTAAACCAAAATGGGTAGACCTTAACTATGCCAAAATCAATGGCCATAATGCTAAGATAAAGGCACCAAAAACACATACAAGTATGCATGCCAATTGGCTCACCAATTGAGGCATAAAGATGCAACTCTCAAGAACACCTAAAGAGTGGAAAGCGTGGAAGTGTAACAACACTAAGTGCACTGAAATGAGATGATAAACGATGCCAAATCATTTAAACAACACAAGTAAAGCATGCAAAGGTCCTTAAAGCATGGAGCTATCAAAGAGGATTACAAAGGAGGCATGCAATACATGGCACAAATGCATGAACTAAGCATGGACATAAATAGGTCAAAATGAGTACCTAAACATGCTGAGATGAGGGCCCAAAGACCTAGGTATGCAAGCATACAAGCTAAGCCATAAACTAGGCAATAATGCACAACACTCAAAGGTACTTAAAGCATGATTGAAGTGGGAATATGGCAATGCTATAGGCTCTGAAATGAAGTATTAAGTGATGCCAAATCATCTAAATAGCTCAAAGATAGCATGCATGAGTCAACAAAACACAAAGCTTGCAAGGCCAATTACACTATAGCTATACAAAGCATGAAGGATATGGCAAGGGCAACCCAAAACAGTCCTAGTACATGTTAATATGAGACTAAAACATGCATGGAAGGAAGCCAAAACAAGCTAGCATGAAGAGCATGAGGCATGATGCATACAAGTCAAATAAGGTGGATTACACTACACCTATTAAGACCAAGCATGGGATGACTCAACTAACAAAAATCAGAGTTAAGGCATGGCATAATAACTCTAAAAACCCACTGAGATGGCGCCCCAAAGACCTAAGCATAGAGGCATACACAATGATCCATTCATGAGGCATAAAACACAAACTCTCTAAGACATTGAAAGCATGTCAAATGCAGGTGTATGACCACATTTCATGGACTGAAATAACATTTAAAATAATGGCAAAGCATGGAAACATCACATGCATGGCATGGTAGGGGCCTCAAAACCCAAGGCTAGCCAAAGTATTTACACTATCGCTATACAAGACATGAGTGGTATGACCATGGCAGCCCAAAATAGTCCTAGAACAGCCCAAAATAAGAATAAAATTATGCTGGAGCAAAGACAAAACATGCTAGAATGATGAGTCAAAACATCATGCACATAAAGCTAGTAAGCAAGATTTGTTCTACAAGTATATGGAGCATGCAAAAGATGACCAAACCCACTTTAGACAGAGTTATGTCATGGCAAAACATCACCAAAAACATGCTGAAATGGACTCAACATAAGCTAGGAAAACATGCTACTTTGATGAGCCACAAATGGGATTACACTACACATACAAGAAGCATGCAAAATATGACCAAACCAGCCATGGAAAGAGTCAAGGCAGGTCCTAAAAGTCACAAAAAATGGCCTGAACCAAGCCTCAAAAGTAAAGGGATACATGCTCCTTTGATAGGCCAATAACTCAAGCAAACAAAACAAAAAGGGAGGGGGTCACCCCCCTCTGGTTTTGGATCTCAAAACCACATGCCTACCACTGAAAATCCACTGGATTTCAGTGGCTAAAAGTCCAAACAAAGCCTAGCTCAAAGCCTTAAAGCATGGCTCAAAACAAGGCCAAACAAAGCATACAAGAGGGTTGAACACCCCTAACACCAAAAAGACCTTAAAAACACTTCCAAAGCACTTAAATACAGAACTTTTTTCAGTTGAAAGCAAGGCCTAAAACAATATGCAAGGATGGCCAAAATGAGGTACAAATAAATGCTAAAAAAGGGAAGAAACTCACCTTTGAAGACCAACCTCGAAACCTGCAATCTCAAGGGCCAAAAACCAAGTTTCAGAGCTCAAGTAACCCCCTCAAGAACCTCAGCTCAAAGATGGTGGTGTATCTCTATGTGTTGTAGTTCAAAAGTGCAAAAAAAAAAAAAGGACTTTAGAGCACTATTCTATGCAATATAGAGAGAGAGAGCGAGAAATATATAGAGAGAGAGAGATCTTTCTTCTCTAAAATGGCTGAACCTCTGCTAAGGAGAGAGGACCTCTCCTTATATAGAAGAAAAACAATGCATAGCTTGTTAAACAAGCTTGGCAAGAGCTTCATCCCTCCATACACGTGTATCGAGGGGAGAGGAGTGAAAACCAGCTAGCTCAAAAGATCTGCCGTGAAACCTGCTGAGATAGGGGGTCTGCCGGCCATCAGTGGTGGCCGGCAGTGGCTCATTGATGGCCGGCAGGCATCATCAATGGCCGGCAGTGGCAAAGGCATGGCCGGTAGGGCCAAAAAGGAGCCGGTAGTGCTTTTCACAAAGCATGCAGAAAAGGCCAATACAAGGTCGAAAAATGGGGCAGGAAGGATACAGGGTTTGGAAAGTTCAAACCTGTGACGTTCTGCCTTGAAAGTCGAGTACTCAGCGAGCAATCGAACTAATTGTTGGGTGTACTTGCAAGCACAACCAAGTCTTGAGGACGGTCAAAAATGGGGTGTCTACACCATGCCTCAGCGAGAGTTTGATCAGTGTTGTGGGTTTCGGTTGCTAAGGCCGAGCTCCTTTCGAAGGGGCCGGTCGGTCATAGAGTGAACTCAACTACGAAGTCTGCTAACACTTGAGCTTTAATAGCAATCCGTGGCTGGAATTTAATGTCAAACTCCCCCAATTCTACTGCCCACTTCGCTATCCGGCCTGAGAAATCAGCTCGGCTGAACACAGACTTTAGAGGGTACTTTGTGAGGACATTAATAATGTGTCCTTGGAAGTAGTGAGCAAGCTTCCTAGAAGCTATCAGTAGGGCGTATGTGTGGACGCGCCCCGAGGGACTTATGCTACCACAGTTCGGACTCGTTTTAGTTACGGTTCTAAATCTGAACCAAAGAGTCCAAATCCGGCAAATCGTTTTGAGAAACAGATTTTTTGAAAGAAGTGCCAAACATGGACTGCTTTGCCAGATACAGAGTCGCCACCTAAATATTTTTTATGGGGGAATTTAGGAAACCCTGACTCGGTGCCAAAGGCCACGTGTCCGTCATCACCAAAGTTGCCTCGGCTCGGGAACTTGGGTACGATTGGGGAAGGTCAGCTATGAGCACCCCCTCTCGCCCGATCCGAAGATCGGCCTCAACTAACCGTGATATCCTATTTTGAAAACGTTATGCGTTCTTATTCCGGTTATTAGCCTAGAATTACTAGGTTATGCACACAACAAACAAGTATAGACCAAATCACCTAAATTGGAACAAAACATTGCATATCCATTTGTTTAAAAATGGTTTGAGATTTGCTACTCGCAAGTAGGCTAAAATACGGATTTCAATGAGTTGTTCCAACTCAAACAATCCAACCTTCACCCACAGGCATTCAGGCAGTTTATATCACATAAGCATCTAGCCTCATGGTAAGCATGCTGTCATGTTAACATTCACACTTATGCGAGATGATAAAGCATAAAATACTTACAGTGTACTCCGTGCCAAAACAGTAAACTAGTTAGCAAACATGCGCGACCCTAGTTCATGTTAAAAATGGCTAATGCAATGCATACAGAATGTCGCTAAAATAGGCTCGGCTAATCTAAGAATGACATGCGAAAATGCACAGATAGCATGTATTCAAGTTAGATTTGAAATACTTATGCAGTTAGCATGATGCGCTGAGCCCGGTGCATACAAGACATATGTATGGATGCACGCATGCATAGCATAAGGTATGCTAATTTAAATACGTCCTAATACTAACCATCAAAAGCAGGTAAGTAAAAGGGAGAAAGAAGTGGGGGTTGGAAGACATGCACACACGCACCCACACTTATTACAAATTTGCCCTCGCTCGGAGAGGCCGAAAGAATAATACAATTTAATTAACCTACAAGCTAATTAATTACTATAGACCACCTAATTAATTGACAAATCAATTGAATATAATTAAGCAGTAAACAGCAGTCTCGGGAAGAGGGTTCAATGCATGCGCGCTTGGTTCCACTCAGAAGTCACTGCCATGCACAAGATGCCTCTGCTTTGGCTGTTATTCTCCTCTGAAGACTACACAAGTCCCAGGGTTGCTTCTCTGAGTGCTGTAGAACACCACCGGCTAAAGGGATTGGTCACCGGCCATGCATAATGGTCACCGGCCACAAAATACTCCATCAGCCAACAATGAATGGCCGGTCGGCACTGAAGATGGCCGGCCGGCCAAATCTCCCTGCAGAAACTAATTTGGCAGCAGCAGAGGACAATACTTGGCATGGCAATGCATTTCAAGCAATGTATGCACCAACCCCACTCCTTATCATGTGTATGACTCAAAGGAGGATGGGCCTCGATTCTCGGACCACCAATCACGCATTTCCATACATGATGGCCCAAAGAATCAAGTGTGCATTTTGATATGGGATGCAATGCACATAAACACACAAGGAAGCCCAACCTCTATCATACTCACTTCAAGAGGTCAAACATGCATGCTCATGCAATGCAATCCTAAGCATGTGAGCTAGCATGTAACCATGGAAATGCAAAGAAGCATACAAGGTGAGCATGCAAACAAGCAAAGGGATGGACTTAAACCAAATTAGGCAGCCCTCAAACGAGCCTAAAACAGTGGCCAACAACTAAGGAAATGAGGCCAAATGCACATGTAAGCATACATGCAAATAAGGTCCAACACCTAGGCACATAAAGGCAACTTCCAAGGACACTTGAAAGAGGTTAAAAATGGACAATTAGCATGCACATTAAGCTCTGAAATCATGTCAAAATGGTGCCAAACCAAACAAACAAGGCAAGCATGGCATGCAAGCATAACCAAAACTCAAGGCAAGCTAAAGGTGCATTGAACTACACTTAGCAAAGTCAAACATGGCATGAATTAAGCAACCAAAATCAGAGTTTTAGCATGTTAAAACAAAGCCAAAAAAAGCACATTTAGATGGCATCTAAATGGTCTAACATGCAAGCATGCACAAGGGCCTAAACAAGGGGCATAAGATGACAACCTTATGGGGCATTAAAGGGACATCAAATGCAAGCATACAAGCACATCATGAGGTCTGAAACAACATGCCAAGTGGTTCCAAACCACTGAAACAAAGCAAGGATGGCATGCTAGAGGGGCTAATGCTTAAGGCATACAAGAGGGATTACATGGTGGCTATACAAAGCAAAGCATGGATAACCCAAACAACCAAAAACAGTCCTCAAGCACACTAAATCATGCATATAAGCTTCACGAAGCTTGGCCAAAACACATGAGCATAATAGTCTAAATGCTATGCATGTATTGAGACAAATCATGGCATTACAAGGCATGTATGCTAAGCAAGCATGGTGTACCAAAACCAAGCAAAAACAGAGGTAATACATGGCAAAATACTACCAAATAACATTTAAGACATGGCCAACATGCACTTAAATTAGATGCTCAAACATGAGGCAAAAAAGGGCCTTTTCAAGGACAACAAGGAGAGGGGGTGGCCCTCTCCTTCCTAGGACCTCAAGGCACCATCCTCACCTCTGAAATCCCTCAAGATTTCAGTGGTGAGGAGGCCCAAACACAATGGTCCCGGAGCTCAACCAAAATGGCACAAAATAAGGGCCTAACAAGGCTTAAGAGGGGTCAAACAACCCCAAAGCTTAAAGCAACCTTAATCAACTATTTAGAGCACCCAAAAACAAAAATGTTACATGTTATACACAAAGCTCAAAAACAGTTGCAAGATAAGCAAAAAGAGTATGCAAAAATGGGGTAAAAAGGGACAAAAGTCTTACCCTTGTAGACCCTCTTCAAAAATGGTGGACCAGCTGGTTCTTTAGGTTCAAATCAGTCCAAAACCTCCAAGAACAAGCCTCAAGGACCTCAGCTCCAAGAAAAGGTGTGATGGTGGGTGTTTGTGTGCAAAACTAATGCTAAACACACACAAAACACAAAAGAGAGGGAGGTATAGATATAGGATAGATACAAATCCTAACCCTAAAAACCAGAGCTCTCCTCTGAAATTTTGTAACCCTAAAAGAGGGAGAGAAGGCCTCCTCTTATAGAGCTCAATCTTGTAAGCTTACAAGACAAGCTTGCTAAGAGGGAGATCCCTCCATACACGTGTATGGAGGGGAGCCAAGTGCATGCCAGCTGCACAAAAATATCTGCAAAAGCAGATGCACAGTAGTCGGCCGGCCAAAAATGCAATTGACCAAAAAAAGATAGCCGGCCGGCCATCTATAGTGCCGGCCGGCCAAACATTTGGCCGGTGGCAACAAAACACAGCCGGTGGCCTCAAGCCATAGCCGGTGGAGTGTGGGGATGGCCCACAACCCATTCCCTGCCCCTCCAAGGCAAAGCACAAGTGTTTGGTGCAAAACCAGACACGAAACAGTCAAGTCGAGAGATCCTGAGGCAAGGCGCGCAGCCGAGACCTCCGGGAACTCAAGACGAACACAAACATGGATGATCACCGAGTGTTCAAGCGGTGACGTCCAAGTCTTGAGGACGGTCAAAAATGGGGTGTCTACAGTTGCCCCTCTTTGACAGAAGTTGAAAGTCATAACAATGCCGGAGTGAATGTCAAAGCTCAGAGACGACCCATTTTTGACAAGGCCGAAGACTTAGACAAGGCATACAAGCTGCAGATAAAGATATGCGCCCGAAGGCAGGGGCAAAATGCAAGACAGATGCAAGAAGCCGAACATAACTTATGATCATGCAAGGAAAGCTGTAACGAAGCATAACATGCGACAGTTTTAAGCTAGCATACACAAATCCAACTATCTCTATGTGTTGTAGTTCAAAAGTGCAAAAAAAATGGACTTTAGAGCACTATTCTATGCAATATAGAGAGAGAGAGTGAGAAATATATATAGAGAGAGAGATCTTTCTTCTCTAAAATGGCTGAACCTCTGCTAAGGAGAGAGGACCTCTCCTTATATAGAAGAAAAACAATGCAAAGCTTGTTAAACAAGCTTGGCAAGAGCTTCATCCCTCCATACACGTGTATGGAGGGGAGAGGAGTGAAAACCAGCTAGCTCAAAAGATCTGCCGTGAAACCTGCTGAGACAGGGGGTCTGCCGGCCATCAGTGGTGGCCGGCAGTGGCTCATTGATGGCCGGCAGGCATCATCAATGGCCGGCAGTGGCAAAGGCATGGCCGGTAGGGCCAAAAAGGAGCCGGTAGTGCTTTTCATAAAGCATGCAAAAAGGCCAATACAAGGTCCAAAAATAGGGCATGAAGGATACAGGGTTTGGAAAGTTCAAACCTGTGACGTTCTGCCTTGAAAGTCGAGTACTCAGCGAGCAATCGAACTAATTGTTGGGTGTACCTGCAAGCACAACCAAGTCTTGAGGACGGTCAAAAATGGGGTGTCTACACCATGCCTCAGCGAGGGTTTGATCAGTGTTGTGGGTTTCGGTTGCTAAGGCCGAGCTCCTTTCGAAGGGGCCGGTCGGTCATGGAGTGAACTCAGCTACGAAGTCTGCTAACACTTGAGCTTTAATAGCAATCCGTGGCTGGAATTTAATGTCAAACTCCCCCAATTCTACTGCCCACTTCGCTATCCGGCCTGAGAAATCAGCTCGGCTGAACACAGACTTTAGAGGGTACTTTGTGAGGACATTAATAGTGTGTCCTTGGAAGTAGTGAGCAAGCTTCCTAGAAGCTATCAGTAGGGTATGCCAGCTTCTCTAGAGGTAGGTATCTGGTTTCGGCATCCAAGAGGGTTTTGCTAACGTAGTATACTACCTTTTGTTCTTTCCCTTCCTCTCCAATCAAGACTGCACTCACAGCATGATCGAAGACAACCAAGTAAAGAAAGAGCTCTTTGTTGGGAACTGGAGTAGACAAAAGAGGAGGGGAAGAAAGATATTTTTTCAACTCTGCGAGTGCTTCAGAGCACTGGTCACCCCATTAAAGTCTGCCTTCTTCCTTAGGAGTTGGAAGAAGGGTCTCATTCGATCGGAAGACCGACTAATGAAACGATTCAATGCTGTAGCCATACCAGCGAGCTTTTGGAGTTCTGTAGCCTTTGTAGGTGCCTCGATATCTTGGAGGGCTTTGATCTGGTCGGGATTGACTTCGATACCTTGCCTGGTCACCATATATCCCAAGAACTTCCATGAACCGACCCCGAATGCACATTTCGAGGCGTTCAAGAGAAGCTTGTGGGTCTTCAGGATTTGGAACACTTCCTCCAAGTCTCTCAGATGATGTTCAGCCAATTTACTTTTGACCATCATGTCATCTATATAGGCCTCCATAGTCTTGCCTAGTTGGTCCTTGAACATTTTAGTGACCATCCGTTGATAGGTCGCACCGGCGTTCTTCAGGCCGAAGGGCATTACTTTGTAGCAGTAGGTGCCCCTTGGGCTAATGAATGTTGTCTTCTCCTGGTCAGGGCCAAACAGGGAGATTTGATGATAGCCACTGTAGGCATCTAGGAAGCTCATCCATTCATGTCCGGCAGTTGCATTTACCAGTTGGTCTATCCGTGGGAAAGGAAAGCTGTCCTTAGGACGAGCTTTGTTGAGGTGGTGAAGTCGACGCACACCCTCCATTTCCCGTTCTTTTTCTTCACCACGACGATGTTAGACAACCATTTCGGATATTGTACCTCCCGTATGACCCCTGCCACCAGAAGCTTGTTTACCTCTTGGATGACCACTTCTGTATGTTCTGCGGATGATCGTCTGCTCTTTTGGACTACGGGCCGAGTTGCTGGTTGGACATTGAGTTAGTGACATGCAAAGGTTGGGGTCCAACCCAAGAGTCTCGTAAGCAGACCAGGCAAATACTTCTATATTCTTGCGGAGAAGAGTTAGCAACTACTCCTTCTCTCTAGCGAGAAGCGAAGTGTCGAGTAGAAAGAACTTGTCTGGATCTCCTCCGCCCACCAAGATCGCTTCGAGGTCCTCTACCATCTTCTCTATTGGCACTCTACCAACGTCTTCCAGTATAGTCTGATCAGGCAGTTCGACCATCTGGACTTCCTTGCATGCTTGTTTAGACTTCATGGCAACGATGAAGCAGTGCTTTGCTGCTACTTGGTCACCCTTGATCTCCTCCACCCCATTCTTTGTTGGGAAATGAACTACCTAGTGGTAAGTGGATGGCACTGCCTCCATTGTATGAATCCAAGGTCGACCGAGTATTATATTGTAAGGAGATGAAGTGTTGATCACCAAGAAGTCGATAGGGACCACTTTGGACTTTGCTGTGACGGACAAGGTAATCCGGCCGCGTGGCCACTCTGTCTGTCCATTGAAGCCGACCAAAGGGGAGACTGCAAGGATTAAGTGTTGCTCATCAAGACCCAGCTTTTTGAAAAGGTCATAATACATAATGTCAGCGGCGCTCCCTTGATCAATTAGGACCCGTTTCACATCAAATTTGTTCGCCACACAGACGGTGACGATCAGGGCATCAGTGTGAAGATGTTGGATCCCTTCTAGATCTTTCTCAGAGAACACAATATTGAATTGAGAGGGCTTTGCTTCCGTAAGCAGACCAGGCAAATACTTCTATATTCTTGCGGAGGAGAGTTAGCAACTGCTCCTTCTCTCCAGCGAGAAGCGAAGTGCCGAGTAGAAAGAACTTGTCTGGATCTCCTCCGCCCACCAAGATCGTTTCGAGGTCCTCTACCATCTTCTCTGTTGGCACTCTATCAACGTCTTCCAGTACAGACTGATCAGGTAGTTCGACCATCTGGACTTTCTTGCATGCTTGTTTAGACTTCATGGCGGCGATGAAACAATGCTTTGCTACTACTTGGTCACCGTTGATCTCCTCCACCCCATTCTTTGTTGGGAAACGAACTACCTGATGGTAAATGGATGGCACTGCCTCCATTGTATGAATCCAAGGTCGACCAAGTATTGCATTGTAAGGAGATGAAGTGTTGATCACTAAGAAGTCAACAGGGACCACTTTGGACTTTACTGTGACAGATAAGGTAATCCGGCCGAGTGGCCACTTTATCTGTCCATTGAAGCCGATGAAAGGGGAGACTGCAGGGATTAAGTGTTGCTCATCAAGACCTAGCTTTTTGAAAAGGTCATAATACATAATGTCAGCGGCGCTCCCTTGATCAATTAGGACCCGTTTTACATCAAATTTGTTCGCCACACCGACGGTGACGATCAGGGCATCAGTGTGAGGATGTTGGATCCTTTCTAGATCTTTCTCGGAGAACACAATGTTGAATTGAGAGGGCTTTGCTTCCGTTCTGGACTTCTTAAGCAATGGTCCTACTGACATGACTTGTTGCAAGTCTGTGGCTCTCTGAATCTCGCTACGAAGGGCATTCTCCTTTAGGGGTCGGTCATTCCATGGATAACGTTTATCACTAGCCTTGGGGCTTGGTCCTCTGGTAGAGGGGTTGGGGGTTGTCCCTGTTTTGCCCTTGTCTTTTCCACATCGATCCATTACTAGAGGTGGCCGGTAGTGACCAAGTCTTCGAGATGCCTCTTAAGGTCTCTGCAGTTCTGCGTTTTATGCCCTTTCTCGCGATGGTAGGTGCATCGCCACTCCTGGTTGTGCCGAGCAGGGTCCCCCATCATCTTAGAAGGCCAAACGAAGTAGGGTTCTCCCTTGATTTTTTCCAAGAGCCTGTAGATCGGCTCCGTGAACACAATGGTTATGGCTTCATAGGATCTACTCCTTTCTTCTTCGGTTTGCATGGTCGGTTGCTTATTTTGGCCATACCTCTTTCTTTGGTCCTCCCTCCTAGGTTGTTCGGCCCTAAGTTGCCAAGAGGCTTTAACTCCCTCATCTGCAACTGACACTTGTATAGAGGCTGTGTCATCTTCCACACGGGCTTGCTCCTCTATTCAAGCCCTCAGCTCTTTCAAGTCAGAGACGGGTCGTTTCGTCAATGATTGCCTGAGCTTATGTGAAGGGGGGAGGCCTTGTTTGAAGTATAGAGCTGCCAACGGCTCACTACAAACATCTTTTTCCAAATCGCCATATGCCTCCCAATATCGCCAAGCGTATTCGCGCAAAGACTCCTTTTTATCCTTCCGAGTATTGAACAAGGTACCCAATCCCTTCGGGATTCGGCTATTAGAAACAAACCGTACGACGAAGGCTTCGGAGAGTTGAGCCCAATCATAGATTGATTGAGGAGGAAGCTTGTCATACCACCGAAGGCCATCCTCACCAAGGCTAGAGGCAAAAACCTTGCACATGACGCTCTATCTGATGAATAGACCGATCTAGATACTCATTTTCCCTTTCTAATCGTCATTTTGCTACTTTGTTCGATCGCCAGTCATCCCCTTGGTTGTCGTTCAACCATGTCCTCAAGTCACGCGTTGCTCGTCACGACGGCGCGAAGGAGGAGAGATTCCTGAATAATGACTGATGGACTTTTGTTTTTTACGAGAGTCTTCTTGGGGATTCTCTGTCCTACTATTGGCTCCCTCACTTCGTACCAGAATCAGCCGGCTATGCTCACCACGAGCAGGACTGTAGTTAGACCATTCACGTTGTGGGGGAGGCGGAGGAGTGTGTCTCTGTTGCTGCGACGGTCCCCCTCTGGACTTCCTTGGCTCACCTTGAGGTACCATCTGCTTCCTCAGTTGAGCATGTAGCTCCTCAATCTCCAGACTCATCGATTCGATGACACAATCACGGTGGTCCTTCTTAACAAATAGCAGTTGAGATGACTGATAGGCGGTGGCATAACGTCGCTCCGTCGTATGGAGGGTCGGACTGTCGTGGTCCATCAGGCTGTCATTCCCGGTAGGAAAGGCCAGACCCTTGTCTTTGGTTCTCTCTGTTCCTGGAGTCTTCTCTTCATTCCCTGGTTGCGAGGTTCCTTTAATATCCATCATCGGAGTTCGTCACAAAGCAATCAGAGAACGATTCCCACAAACGACGCCAAATGTGCGGACCGGTTTCCGCAATAGAGTAAGATGGAACTTCGTGGACGAACCCTGGTGCACCGATGGGTGAAGGCCTGTACAAGGAACAAATAATTAGGCTGTCCGACTGAGGGTTGGTTGGAAACCCCTTTGACGGTCGAGTCAGTACTGGAGTTTGGTAGAGACAAGATAGAGAAGACCAGTGTGTTTCTAGAGTTAAGAGATTGCCCCTTTCAAGGAGAGTAAGGTTACCTTTTATAAGAATCGTATGACTTATTCATCAAACTCTCTCGTTCTCCGCATGGTCCTCAGCCGTGATGGTAGCACATCCCTTAATAGAGGGGAGCAAGATCCGTCATTCGCGGGCACCACGTGCCCTTTACTTTATGGGGTATTGATTGATCTGTTAGCACTCATGTATCGTGGAGTGGGACCCTCGGAGCCCAAGTTATGGACTTACCCTTTTCAAAGTGGCAAGGGGTGCTAGGGCCAGGCCCATGGTCTTTCCCTCTTCGGAGTAGGAAGTGGGCCAAGACTGATCCCTTAGCTCGGCCCATCATAGAGTTGAGAGAGAGAGCCCACTTCGAAGTGGGAACCTTCGTCCAGTCCAGTGGGGACCTTCGTCCAATCCAACGAGATTCCATACAAATAGGCTTGAGTACGGAGTAGGGACCTTCGTCCAATCCCACGAGGTTCCTTACAAATAAGCTTGAGTACAGAGTAGGACCTTCGTCTAATCCCACGAAGTTCCATACAAATAGGCTTGAGTAATTGTGCCCCCTTCATATGGGAAGAGCCATTATTTTATATATATTAAAATTTTCCAAACTAATATCATGAAAAACAATATTATTTCCTGTTATAGTTTTATTAACATTTTCAATTTGTCTTTCACATTGGGCAATAAATATTTGAAATTTATTCCATCTTTGGATATGAAATTGCCAAATAAGGGGGAAAAAAAATCATGTATGGTTTTGTCTTTGAACAAAAATTTGGGCTCCCAACACTCTAAACACCCGAAAAGACCTAACTTTGTAAATGTCAATCAGTCCATGTCATGAACTAATGAAGAGTGAAGGTCTCATATAAACTGGGTCTCAAGTGAAATATGCTCGGCCCAATAATTGGACTACACCTTTTCTTTTTCTTTAGGGGTGTAAATTTGGCCCAGTTCGCCCGATCCGGTTCATATCAGGCCTCACGGGCTCCCGTCAAAATTCGGGTCCGGTCACGAGTCAAAAAAATTAGGCTCGGCCCGAGAGAAGTTGGTGATCCAATTGAAGAAGTGTAGTTGGGTTTGATGGGCCAATT
This sequence comes from Camellia japonica, assembly GCA_030407325.1. NCBI lineage: Eukaryota > Viridiplantae > Streptophyta > Magnoliopsida > Ericales > Theaceae > Camellia > Camellia japonica. The sequence goes on along the minus strand of JAPPVO010000032.1, from coordinate 43,888,663 downwards.
TCAGGGTCCAATTTTAATGATGTGAATCATTTATTTTGTAAGATTTTTTATGAAAGATATTTATACAAAAAATCAAGTTGATTGAACAATTTGTATCCAGATGTTCGAATACATTTGTTTACGAAATTTTTTTTTTAAAATCATATTTACTATCCTATTTTATAAGATAACTGTGATCTAATCCTACTGATGTCTGATCAATTGAATTTTTACATGAATTATTTTTTTGAAAAATTTTACAAAATAAATAATTGGAATCACCAAAGTGGGCTCAGAATAGGCGTCGTATTCTTTGGAACTAATTTCTTTAACATGCTCTGTGTTTGGGAAGTCTTGAACTTGGGTTTTTTTTTTTTTTTTTTTCACAAAAAGACAAACTTTTTGCAAAACAAAAAAAAAAAACACATCTAAACAAAATATCACATCCAACTCTATAATCATTTCACTTTTTTTCTCACAAACATCACATTCAACCATAAAAAAACCCAACTATCTTCCCAAACACAAAAAAAAAATTCTCTAATAATATCTTACAACTAAAAAAACCTACATAAAAATTCACTTTTCAAACACCCACATAGTTAATTATTATTTATTAAGGTCATGTAAAATGAGAAGAACCAATTAATGAAACAAATTAGGTGCTAAGCGTACGGAATAGCGTTAAGTCTGGTTTTTTGTTTCTATGGAGGAAAACAAAACCGACTCTTGTAAATAACAATTTGACTCTCTCAACTCAAAAATAAATAAATAAATAAATAAAAGTAATATTAAAAAAAACTCAAACCTTATTATTATTATTTGTTGTCCTCAAGCTGGCATTTTCCGGCTCCTAAATTAAATTCTTACAAATATTCAAAGTGAAATTTCAAAAAAAAGTAATGACGGTTGATCTAAAAATAATTTTTTTTTAAACACATATGATGAATTGATATTTTCCCCATATTCAAAAGGTAAGAACTCGTTTTTAGTGTATCCGATCGTCTCGTGCATTGCCGGTAAAAGGGGTGGATTTTTTCACTTTATTTGGTTTAGTTTTTTTAAATTATTTTTATTTTTAATTAAAAAAATTGTCATATTTTAGTTATTTTTTTATTATTATTAGATACACATCAAACATAAATTTGTTGTCAAGAAATTTCAAAAAATTGACAAAAAAAAAAAGAAGAAAAAGAAATATGCATTGAAGATTTGAAATTTTATGACATACTTTTCTTTGTTGTTAAATAAACGCTGAACTAATATATTCTATTATTGGTTAATAACTATATCATAAATTGTTGTAACATGTAATATTTTCACTTCAGAAATCACAAAATCAATTATCGGTATCATGAAATCTTTATTTTTTCTTGATGTCAAGTGTTTCATTTTTCTATGTAAAATAAAAAAAAAATAGATAAAGAAGAGGATAAGAGGAGTCAAACTAATGAATACTCTTACCATTTGAATTGTACATAATATATATAGGTTATTTTTTATTTTAATTTTACTTGTTTATACCCACATCATCGTATGTGTTAGTCAGTAATAATTATTTATAAGATAACGGAATCAATTTAATTATTATGACGTTAGTCAGACAAGTACTGTTTGTTGTTTGCATCTAAATTATTACTAACTAATGTCAAAAAAATTAGATCTAATTTGATTTTAAAGCAACGGTTAGGCGAAAACTACTACGCTTAGTAAGCTTGTACAATAATATAAATTGAATTGCTCATGTGACCCATAATTGTCGCACGTGGAGTAGATGGTCCAATTGAATCATCCTTAAAGGCGCATTACAAAAATGAATTAAAAAAAAGATAAATTACACTTTACCTTTTTCAACTATTACTTTTTTTTTACTTTATCTTCTCAAATTAAAAATTGATACAATATATTCTTTCATCTTTTAAAAATTTTCAACCTAACTCATATATCTCTATTTTATTAACAAAACAGATGGAAAAGGTGCGTAAAATATACACATGTCAAATTTACGACAAAAAAACCCTTTAAATATCTATTATAAATATAACATTTTTCACATTACATGCACATTTTTTGTCTATTTTGTTAACAAAATGAAAACATTAGATTGAAAACTTTCAAAAAATAAAAAGGATACAGTATATCAATTTTTAATTTGAGAGGGTAAAGTGAAAAACAATAATAGTTGAAAGGAGTAAAGTGTAGTTTGCCCTTAAAAAATAATGTGTGGCTTTTATTTAGTTTACATGTAGACCTATTATATGATAGTTAAAACTGAATTACATTATTTTTAAAAATAAATTTTTGTATATAAATTTTGTGAGTTTGAAAAAATAAAAGCTAGATTAGATGTTGATAAGTGCACGCATTTCAGTTAAAATTTTTAGTTTAATGGTTATATAGCACCACTTTGTAGTGTATAGTTATGGGTTTAAATCATATAAAGAGAAATTTGATTATTTTTGTAGTGGTTTATTTTTCTCCATTATTGGGATTGTATATAATTAGGAATGATTGTTGGATTTGAGCGTGAGCTTGATGATTGGTTGGTTAGAGTTGATGATCGTTGATTTTCTAAATATTGTTGTGTTAATGATCTGTTTGATAGTTTAGCAATTAAATATTTTTTTTTGACTATGATTATTATTTGAGTATTGAATTTTCAATTTCATATTTTGTCGAGTTTTCTGTCTTCTTGGTGGTTACTTAATGTACAAAAAATATAATTAATTTCTTAACATTTTATTTCATTTTAGTATTGTTAGGGTTGTTCCAATTGTTATCGTCATAAATGAAGTTGCAAGGGTTATGACTTTGGATGGTGTTATCACTATTACAAAAAAATAATAATAATAAAAACAGAGTGCTTTTTCTTTTTTTATTTGTGATTATTTTTGTTTTCTTACACACTTTTGCCTTCAAATAACCCCAAGAAAAACCAAAATAGGGTTCAAACAGCTTTGGACGTTATTCTTTTTGTCCTTCATATCTATTTGGAATAAAGAATCAACGGTATAGCACTTTTTTTTGTATTTACAATGACTCCAATTTTGCGGGCGATTCTTCCACGAAATAGTTAAGTTAGTTTTGTAGAAGACTTATGGCCAAGTATTTGTTTGTTTATCAATGAAATTTGTATATTGATAAATTATTAAGCATCAATTCAATTAATTCTTCTAAAATTAAGGTGTGGGTAGTGTCCTGTTCTTATTCTTGGTGATTTATTTTCTTTTGTTGGTTCCTTTATTGATATAGCATAGTTATGCTTGAACTTTCAAAAGAGTAGCTCTACGGGCAAGAGTGTTTTTGAGATAGTGAATGGACAGCAACCACTGTTGCCCTATATAGTGGATGGACCCTATGAAGGAAAGTCACCCAGGGCTTATCAATTTGCCAAGGAATGGAAGAGAAACCATGACATTACTTGTGCCTATCTCGAGAAAGCAGCAAGTAAAATGGAAAAATTGGCTGATGAAAAGAAGAGGCCACTTGATTTTAGAGTTGGGGATCAAGTTTTTGTCAAACTCAACCTTGAGCAACGCAAGTTCATGAGGGGAAGAGACAAAAGGCTAGTGCGCAAGTATGAAGGATGGGGTGCCCAAGTGTTGAATCAAACCACTTGTGCATTTAAAGTATCCCAACCTAGCCAATGGAAAGGCAACTTTTGTAACACTTTTGTGCATTGTTCAACACATGTAATGCCTACTTTTGATTAATGAAAAAATTCGTTTCGCCTTTACATTGTGCAAAGCTTTTCTATTGTTGCTTGCTTTAATTTTGGACTATTGCAAGCTATTTTGTGGTTTGTCTCCAACCTGGTGGCTCATCAACTAACTAATCAATCGTGTTTGTTTGTCTTTGCAAACCCTTTTGAGCTATATTGGTTGGCTAGTAAGGAGAGTCAACTAGTGCCACACACACCCACATATCCCTTGACATGGCTTCCGCACAGTCGGTGTGTGACAGTTGGTTTTGGCTTGAGTTTCTTTATGTGTGCATTCTCGCCTCCTCTTTATTGATGTATTTTCATATGTTATGTATTGTTTCCATCAATAAAGTTCTTTTTTGTTGATAACAAAAAAAGAAAAAAGAAAAAAAGAAAAAAAAAAAAAGAGGTTAAAAAGATGTTTGATAATTTCAAGATACCCATGAGTATTATAGTTGTAACTTGTAAGTGATGAGGTTCAAAACACATAATTATAAAAGGGAAAATGCGTTGGACCCCCAGTGGGGTACTGGGGGGTCCTCTCTGATTGGAGGAAAAAAATTGTTTTTTTTTTGTTTTCGTTTTTTTTTTTTTTTTCAGCCAATGGGGAGCCGACACCTCATTGGGGGTTGTCAGTGGGGGCCGGCTCACTGGGGGTCGGTAGCACTACTCTTATAAAAGATAAGAAAAATACACTGATAGTCCATAGTTAGAACTTATCATTTTAGTCATTATAACTTTTTGACATTAACTTATAATTTTATTTTAATTTGGTTCAATTTTAAAAGACATGTGTTATATTTTTAAAAATAGAATTATAAATTTGCTCAATGAGTTAATCATGTCAATAGAAAGTGTGGAAATCGAAACGATATAAGTTATAAAATATAAGAATTATTAATATAATTTATCTTAAAAAAATATTATTACCACCAACATAATTCCAAATCTATTGTAAAAATATCCAGAAGTTAGTGGGATGAGAAAAGAAATTTTAAAAACTCAAGGTGACCATGGCCTCTACTGGCTTCATACTTGCCACAAAGTAATAGTAAAAAAGTTCAAAGTTATCATCAAATATTTAAAATATGGAAAATATCACATCTGTGATACTTGTGTTGGCTTTTTGGCTTTTCGAAGGGTAATTTTGTAAATGCGAGCGTGCCAGCAAGGATCAATCAGTCCTTACAGAAATTATAATTGCCAACCAATTATCAGACGATTGTGTTTTAGTTCTTTCAGCCTCAATGAAGAGGACTTTTACTGGTGGCTTGATTTAGGAGAATTTAAGAGAAATAACAGTTAATATGAAGAACAATCGAAGTATTTCATTAAAATGAACACTTACAATAGTTCAAACTCAGCCTCGAAGAGGTTTACAGTAACAGTCTACTTGAACCTACTTGAAACTACTCCTATGAATCGAAGTGCAGTGCTGGTATTAAAGTGCAGGTATTTAAAGTACAGGAAATGTAAGACTGGAAAGGAAAATATGAAATAAAGACTGGTTTGTATGATCTGAGTCTGGGGGTTTTTTCTGAGGGCTTCCCTGCTATTTATACTTATCAAAGATGACCTTCGAACTGCACTTCGAACCGTCGAACTGCTCCTCCATGATCGATGATCATGTTGCCCTGGAAGTAGCCCCACTACGCCATCTCTTGCAGTTGAGCTTCCCTCCTGTATTTGAATTTGAATATTGAGTAACTGTTGAAGCCACGTCACTTTGTATCTTTTTACTGATCTAGTGCTACTCAGATCATGTAAGTACCAATGTTCATTGCCACGTGTTCGATCAGGATCGAAGACTTGAATTATCTTCCCATAATACCCTTATTCTGCCACGTGTCAAACTATGATTTGACTTTACAAAATATGTAGCCAACATTACCCCCGCACTAATATACCCAATACTTGGAAATATTAGTGGATCAAAAGCTTTTCCCGCGCTTTTTGGAATGTGCATGGGATCTATCTTTAGGAACACAACCGTCACCTATTTGATGATCATTCGCATTAACTCTCAATTTAACGAACATCCCAATACCTTCAGCATTCGAACGGACTATGGCTCAATCAACTTCGCACTCTACTGATCAAGCATACGAAGAGCCATTGAGTAATGCTATTTCCCCTCGAAAGAATCTCCACGCATTCATTAGCCACCTTTACTCACCCTTCTATATTCAGGTCATGGAGGCTTTTGCAGATTATCAACCTTGGACTACGACCACATTGCCCTTAACCCTCGATTTACAAATTTACAGATACAAGAAGTTCTTCCTCTAAACTCCCCTTGTACCTTGAACGAACTACACTCAAGCCTTTGCTTCAACAAGTTGCAAATATGGACTTAGGAAGTTCTTCTTCACAAACCTTTACTTGGGATGAAGCTACAACTTCCTCATCTTCTGGAGGTTTCCGGATGGACAAACTGGTCAGCACCTGAGTCCTGGGACTTGAGGGAACGAATTAATCACCATTTTGTTGAGTTCACTGACCCATTAGATTTTCCTTCTTACGTTCGAAGCTCTGTGGTCTATCCTTATGTGCCTATTGACCTTCGTCGTAGTTTGGAGGAGAATCTGCTTGTGGCCTGGTACACATCCTCTATGCCCACAAGGACAATGCACACTGCCCGGCATCTGGAAGAATCACAAGGGTATACTCCTTTATTTTTGGCCAAGAAGGCAAAATTTGCTCTTCTGACTGGCTCGACTATATTAATGCCTTTGTTCCTTCCGCTCCAGTGCCAAATCCTCCTTCTTCACCTTCTGGAATAGAAGCATCCACACCTTCTCCATCTTCTGAAGCAGAACCATCTACTCCTTCTCCATCCTCTGAAGCAAACCATCTACTCCTTCTTCTCCTCTCCACTCTTCCTGGATAGAGAAATTAAGGCTTGCCCTTCCCATGGACAAAATTTTCCACCTTACAAACCTCCATCATCTCTACTCCAGCTGAGCGGAAACAAGCTCAACTTCTGCTTGCGGCTTTTTCTCACTTGCCCTTCAATGTTCTTGAGGATGACATCCCTCTCAAGAACTTTCGATGGGCCTGTGATATTCTGACTAGGGGCCATGTCCTCAATCCCATTGCCCAAGCAGAACTTCACATGTTCTTGGACCAACTTCCGCTACTCCTCCACTGGCATCAGAATTCTAAGGCCACCATCCAATCTTTGGATCAACTTTCATCTCTCCGAATTCATGCTCAGTACGAAGCAGAAAACTTCATCGAAGACTTCGATGACTTCAAAAATAAAGATTCTGCGTATTGGGATGATTTGGTCATAGATGAATTGGAACAAAATTTGAGGGAAGAGGCTTTCGAGACAAAGGCTGAGGAGCTCTATTATGAAGTGAGAGCACATCAACTTATGCAGCCAACATTAGAGGAGATAGAAGATATAATAAAGAAAGAACAAATATTCATTGATCATTGTTGGACAAAGTTCCATGATCTTGTTATTTATTCTATTCCTTATTTTTATGAGCTTGAATTTGTACCAAATGAGGATACTCAATGTAATTGTCTTGCTTTAACACAAACAGAGTCTTTTTGCATTTGACATTGTTTGCTCTGTTTCCTTTTGTCTTCAAAGCCAACTTATAGCTTCGAATTGAACAATCTCACCTTTCGAATCTAGACCCAATTGTTCAATGAAACGCTGAAAAAACCAACATTCTTTTTCCAACTT
>JAPPVO010000032.1:43592247-43881181 GCA_030407325.1 Camellia japonica | reverse complement strand
AGAGATAAAGAGAAGAGAGAGAGATAGAGACAGAGACAGAGAGACAAGAAGATGAAAAAATGAATGAAAAGAGAAATGTTATATCAAAAGAGTAAGACGACATTGTTTTTTTTATTTTTTTTGCGACAGAAAAATACCGTTGAATTTATTCAAACCATTTTGTGACTGTATATATATGAAGCTATCTCAAAACCACAATCACTATGCTAGGTTAGAGTTTTCCAAAAACTCTTTTGAGAAAATTATACTTTCTTGTTTTCCGTGTTATATTGTTTTTATTGATTTTTTTTAATATTTTAAGTATTTTTTAAAATTTTTAGACACACCTAACATAAATACACCTAAAAATTTAAAAAATTGTAAAAAAAATCTTTTAAAAATTCACTAAATACCAAAAATACAATAATTCAATACATTTTTTTGTATTTTTATGTATTTATTAATTTTTAAAAATATTTTTTCATAAATTTTTTATTTTTAGATACATCTAAGTAAGATACATCTAAAAAAAATATTTAAAATTTAAAAAATATCCACTAAAATCAAAAAAATACGAAAGCACTTTTTGCGACGGCAGAAAATGCCGTCTCAAAAAAGTAGAGTATTTGCGACGGCACCATTTGCCGTCTCAAAAAAGCAAAGCATTTGCGACGGCACTAGTTGCCGTCTCAAAAATGAGAGTATTTGCGACGGCAGACAAATACCGTCGCAAATACTCTCATTTTTTGAGACGGCAAATTGTGCCGTCGCAAATGCTCTGCTTTTTTGAGACGGCAATTTTCTGCCGTCGCAAATACTCGCTTTTTGAGACGGCATTTTCTGCCGTCGCAAATACTCTGCTTTTTTGAGACGGCATTTTCTGCCGTCGCAAAAAAGTGACTTTTTGAGACGGCAAGTGCGCCGTCGCAAATAGTTCGTCTCATATACCCAGTTTTCTTGTAGTGTAACTTAGTAGTGTTCTTAACAATTGTAATGCTTCTTGTAGTATCATTCAAGCATATGGGCATGTATATGTTAAAAAAATTCAGATGATTTTACTTTTTTTGTCAGACCTAGAACAAACCCATTAGTCTAATTACTGGAACTCTGAGCGACCATGGGGAAGTTTTAATGGTTCTGTCTCATGTAGTGAAGTTATGATATTTTTCTTCATGCTGAGGTTACATCCACACTGGAAATGTATGTAGCTTATTGAATCTAGTAATCAGTTATTTTATGGATAGTCAATTTATGCTTTAAATGTTGGGGCCTCTTGATAATTGGAGTAAATGGTTATTGTTCGCTGAAAGATAAATTATTTCATTTCTATTTAACTAAAAAGGCTTTAATAATAACTTGGGATGAATTCTTCCTGTTTATACTTGTTATTTTTGGTTACCTGATATCCATTGGTCTGTCTTCCCTTGTTTCTTTCCTATGTTTAAATGACATCCCTCTAATAATTTTCCTAAGAAATATTTCTGTATGGTTCCAGAGCATTACTGTTGATGAATTTTAGGAGATAACTTTATTATTTCGGTCTTCTCAATGTGTGATAAGTTCTCATCAATATCATGAAAGAAGGTACATTCTATAGCTTTACTGAACATTTTCTAGGTCTTTCACGTTGAGTGCTTCATCCTACCTGATTAACTTAATCTTCTGTTGATGTCCCAATAGAGAAACACGTCTTCAGGAAAGTTATTAACAACCTTGTATGTTAGGCCAGTGGCTTTACCCCTTTCATTTGCCCGGTGGCACTTAAATTTTGGCTATCAGAATATAGTAGACAACCTTGTAGTGAAGAATATTTATAACTTTCACCTTCAGTCAAAGATGCACCTATAGTTTTCTGCTTGTGATCCACCTACCTGGCTATATCCCCACTCTTTCTCCTAAGGTCTGGCAGAAAGCTCTCTGGGTATAATATAACCGTTCTTTCTGTAAATAAAATTGATCCCCGTCTCTGAATCATGGTCAAAATGGCTTAAAATTGAGTTGCATGAGAATTCATTGTGTTTCCATGGCAGTGTAATGGAAAGTCATTTGAGAATATTCTTTCCTTATTTATTTATTTTTGGGGGTAAAGTAGGTTCTTTTTTTCTTTCCTTATGTCTCTGATATTCTTCATACACATACACATCACAGTTTTGATGTGTCTGTATACTTTGTTAAGGCTGAAGAATAATATTTTTACTTCTTCCACTTCTTGTAATACCCTATCTGCATGTTAGAATGGTATTTGTGGCTATAGCAGGGTTGAAGGTTAAGAGTGTTGCTTGGACTGTGGGATATTGTTTTGCGAAGTTAATTGTGAAAGAAAGAAATGCGTATTCAAACACTACTTTTGCTTGTTGTAAGTATGTGGACTCTGATATTTGTGACTGGGATGTGAGCTATGTTATTAACAAGGTGCCCACCACACAGACATCAGGCACATTTGGTGGCTAAAGCTGTATCCCTACGTGCGCTGCTTCTATTTTTTTTTTTAAACTTTTTTTCAGTAAGAATTTTCATTAAGGTAAGACAGACTTCACTTAAAAAGAATCCATCTGACCAATAAAACTTACACCAAATAAGGAAAAATCAGTACTAGAAGTACAAAGGAGAAAATTTTAGAGCAGCCATGAACTTTGAAAGTTTTCATCAAACTTGGACTTGAAAACTAACATTAGTGCCCCATGGCTTATCTCATAAGCACGCTTCTAAGTGAGAACGTCTATCCTAACAATGCCTGCTCACAAAACTAATTTAATCACAATCAATCAATCCAATCATCTAAAACTAATTTAAAATCCTACAACTCAGTTATAGATAGTGAGAAAACACGCATCGATTAGTTTGAAATGAAGGCATTGAGGTCGTTGTCTAACCTTAAATCAATGAAATAACTGTCAACATTAAGTCTCTAGAAGTCCTTATACGCCAGCTGAGTTAGGTTTGGGCCTGACCTGTAATGACAGAAATGAGAGTTAAAAAAATATTAGATCTAGATTACAGAGAGAGACAGACAGTTGAATCGATTAATGTTTCAATGTACACATTACAAATTAATCGATGAAGATACGTCAAACATTACACAGAGTAAGATTCGAGCGATGAAGATGAATCGATGAAGATGTGCCAAACATTACAGAGAGAGACAAAGAGAAGTGTTTAGCGTTACCGATTATGAATCTCGATTATGGATCGATCGAAATCTTCATCAACAGCAGATGGAAATCTTCAACTCTTCATCAACAATCGATCAAACTTTTCAAATCTTCTTCAAAGTGAGAGTCTAGTGAGAGAGACAGAGATTTGAGCGAGAGAGAACATATTTTGCGAGAGAGAGAGTTCAGATTTGGGAAATAAGGGGAAAAAAAGGGGACGGGTCAAGTTTTTTTTAATGATTTGGGGGGGGGGTTTATTTTTTTATTTTTAAGAGCACGGTTGGTTCAATTAAAAAGAGATTTTTTGCGATCGCGAAACAAACGGTCGCAAAAAAATAGACGCAGAAAGTCATATTTCTAGTAGTGAAGTTATCCTAAACAATCATATTTTTTTCCTCTACTTTTTTATCCAAAAAGTGCATTTATATAGTTTATCCCAAATAATCCGTAAGTGTTAACCTGTAAATGAATAATTGCTCTAAAAATAATGAATAATTTCTCCACTTTGAAACATAACTTTAAAATTACTTTGGAACATTATCCACACTAATATATAGATGGTAACTAAACTAAAGACCTTAGGCAACTTTTCAAAAAGTGTATATTATAGTCTTGCCTCCAAATATATCAATGATTTATTTATTTATTTATTCTTTTTTATAAACTAGTTATAGTAGCTTCGTTCAAGAAATCAACTCTAATAAGCTATCAAAAAGCCTACCAAAAAAATAATTTTATTAAATTTTGTGTGAAATTTTATATAAAATTTAACAATGCATTTTGTACCAGCTTAGATCACCAAAGAGAGGGTTTTGATCCCAAACTTTTGTTCTTCCACTACATTCCAATCATACATTTCACATATACCAACTCATATGGATTATTCCCCGAATGCTACCTATTGGGCCGTGTGGTCGTCCTTTCAATGCCTTTTTATAAGAGTAATATTAAAGTAATATGGGCCTCATTCCCAAGTGAAACCAATGCGAAGTCAAACCAATTTGATATGAGCAATATTAAGGGAAAAAATATACAAAGATTATACAATTCTTTTTACAGCTGATCACCCAAAATCTAACTGTTTTTTTTCTCTTTCTAACACCATTTAATGTAAAGAATACAAAGATTCTACAATTACGAGTGGGAATGGGATAGGCAGTGGATAAATTCCAGTTTGGGCTTTAAAGGCTTGAAAGATGTCAGAAGGGCCCAGCCCAATTGAAAGTACATATACAATATGCTTACTTAAAAGTGATGTTTGGATGGTGAGAAATTCCAAGAAAATCGAGCTTCAGTGTTGTTGGGAAATTCCAGACCTTGGGAGTCACTCTACTATTCAACCTTTTTATAGAATAGAAATATAATATAGTATTGTGCACTGCACAACATGTTGAGTTGAGTTTGAGCGCCAAAACAAAGTCTTACATTCCTACTTTTACCAAAATCTCCCTACCCAAGTTCTTATCTCCACCTGAAAACCAGCATTCATCCGTAAAAGCATCACATCAATTGCTTCGAATACCACTTAAAGCCACCTTATCCTTTTTTCTTTTTTTTTTTTGACTTACACCAAAAAAAAAAAAAAAAAAAAAAGCACCTTATCTTTTCTTTTTTTTTTTAAATTTAAATTTAAATTTTTATAGAATGTTTGTTTAGATTTTTATTATGTGCACTCTTTATGGTACATAACACAATATTTAAAAATATTGTACATTTTGCATAATGTTACATATAATAAAAATTGTAGAACATTTGGTTATTTATTTTAGTGAAAAAATTGATATAATATTTGGTTTTTTATTTTTTTTATTGATGACAAACAACTTAGTATTTTGACTTTTTTACTCTTTTTTTTTTAGCGAAAAGTGAACGCTTTTTGCATGTTACCAAACAACTCCTTAAATTACATTTCTAAAAAAAAAGTAATATGAAAACTAAAATAGTTGGTTAATGTGAAATGAAAAATTCGATATCATGAGTCCAAAATAGTATAAGGAAATTATTAAATAATGTCCTTTTGTAACTAGAAAAATAAATGAAAAGAGTACCCAATTAGTGAAATAGATAGTGAAATTTCACTCTATTTCAAATAGAGAAATTCAAGTTAAGTACTAAAAATTGCAACAATGAAAGGTAATATTAAAAATAGAGTACCTAATTTCAATTTGAGGGTTAGAAATTTTGGATTGGAGGCAACAAATTAATAAAACTGCATCATTATGTCAAGATAGTCAAATTTCAATATTATGACAATGAAATTTTATTCCATCATTTTTCAACAAGAAAAAAATAAAGGATTTCACTTCCTCTATAACAATGGTGGCTTCTAACATATAAGAGATTATTGCAAGAGACGACTATATCTTTTTTATTTATCCTTTTATATAAAACATTTATGTGAGTATAAAAAGAAACAAACTATACTTTCTTTATAACAAAGATAATTGAACAACAATGGGCTTTAATGAGACAAGACTTGAGAATAAAGGACAATGATTGTTCCTTACTTATTTTTCAGCCTTTTTATAGAAACATTGATGTGTTGATGAACGATGATTAAATCCATGATAATCAATACGAGTAATAATGGTTAGGGATGATGACTTGATTCATGGTGATGATGGCAAGAAATGACTACACCACCACTTACAATGGTAAAGTCATAAAGGCAAAAGCCCAACATCTCTAGGATTGTGTTGCATATCTCTTTTTTTTTTTTATTTTTGCTTTCCAAATTAACACATGACTCTTTAAATGAACAAGATTGATTAATAAAGAAGGTCAAATTGACCATAATTAAACCACTAGTAGTGGTGGCCTGAAAATGTGCCTTCTTTTCATACAATTGAGTAGGGCTCGACTCCTGGAAAGCGCGACTAGCAGGCCATTTTTCAAATGATTAAACTGATTGTGTTGTATTTTGATCATGACTTTGATCCTGTGCTGGGAGTTGATGTATTCCTCTTTTGTTCTGGTAGTGGATCATTTCTTTTGGATTGAGTTAAATCTGGTCAACAACTGGTTACTTTTGGGACAGGACCCGCGAATGTTATGATATCCCCATGAAATATCCTTTTTTGATGTTAAAAAAAAAAAGAGACCATAATTATAATATAACACACTAAAAGGTTTTCTTTAACTCTAAAAAATCCTTAACAACCAAACTTATCCAATTTGCGAGTGTCACATGCTCTTTACGTGATGACTTGTTAAATTTTAAAAAGACAAATTTGTCTATTTGGCTTTAGTATAAAAAAAGTTGCATTTTTTATTGTTATTTAAGCAATATTTCTTTTTACTATTAGATTTTATTTAGGTCACAATTGAGGATATTTTTTAAAGTCCTATCATATTTGATAAATTCTAAAAAAGTAATTTTTTATTTTTATTTTTAAAATTTTTAGTGATTTTAAAAAAATTCAGGTACTTTATAATCTAGAATGATCTTTTAAAAAAAAAAAAGTCATTAAAAAAAAAATCAAACCATCTAAAATTTTTCATTAACAAAAGCAACTCTCTTTTTTTAGCATTCATCCAATGCATCAATTGTTTCCTCTAGCAACAACTTTTATGTAAAAAAAAAGGTGATCGGAAATTTAACTATAATACAATTTTCCTAACTTGATAAAAAGTCATATATTGCCCGCTGCCCAAACCGTATGTGACGAAACAAGTACAGTATTGACATATACGGTCCTGAGATCGCAAACTGTCATCACTTCGTTAATAAATATACACAAATAGGAAGCGGACGGAAATTTAGAACATGTAATAAATAAATAAAAATTAATAACAAGGTTTTCGGGTTTCAGACCAAGAACGAGCACCAACAGCAACAACATCAACAACTAAAAACACGATACAATAAAGAATACATTCATTTAGTGCGAGAGAGAGAGAGAAATCGACAGATATTTACAGAGATTTTCGTCTGAAAGCTCTCTTCTTCCTCGATCTGTTCGACCCCTTTCTCTCCTTCAATTCTCTGATTCGAGAGCTCTAGCGATTGCCTCGTTCTTCGATCTCGTAAGTACTCTTTCAAAACCCTAGGGTTTCAATTTCATTGTTTTGAATTTTTTGTTTTTCGGTTTTGTTAAATTGAAACACTCGCTGAGATTTGTGTTTTTTATTCCGTGCATTGCTTTGCTGACATATTCGTGTGTGATTCGTTGTTTTGTGTTTTTGGTTGAAATTAGGGTTTTGGGTTGGTGCGAAGATTGACAGGGCTCAAGTGATTGCAGCATGACCATCGAAAGCCCCGGCGAAGGGGAGACTTAGGGTTTGCGTGGTTCGGGGGGCCGTGATTGGACCTTCCATGGGCGATGGCGGCGTTGCATGCGTGCCTTCGCAGCATATTATGGAGCAGTTTTCGATTTCCGAGACTTTTTGTGGTGTCAACAATGGCAAGTTCAATTCAAAGCCATTCAAAGTTACAGAGAGAAAGATGAAGATGAAGGTCAAAAGAGAGGAATTTCGGAGGAAGACAGAGTCCGGGAAGGGTGATTTCAGTTCTGAGAGGGGTAAGAGCAGCAATAGAGAAGTTGAGAACGGTGAATTTTACATAGATAAGGTTCCGAAAGAGGAAATTGAGGAAGGTGAATTGGGTTCATTGGATAAGGTTCCAAATGGGGAATTCATTCCTGGGAAGCCACGAAAATTTGAAATAAGGAGCGAAATTGAGAGGGGAGAGTGGCCAGTTGATAAATGGAGGAAATGGGAACTAGAAAAGGGAGAGTTTGTGCCGGGAAAGTGGCGGAAAGAATATACAGACAAGGGGGAATTCAGTTCTGGGAGGTGTCGAAGTGATGATGTGTCTGAGAAATGTAGAAAAGGGGAGCCCGAGAAAGCAGAATTCGGGTCGTGGAGAGGTTCTAAAGCTGAAATTGAGAAAGGAGAGTTCATCTCAGAAAGGTGGCATAAAAGTGAAGTGGCGAAGGATGATTACAGGTACCCGAAAATGCGCCGTGATGATTCAGCAAAGGACAAGAAATGGAAATGTGAACGAGACTGGACACCTACTACTGGTAAGTATGCAGCTGAGAAAGAATTCAATAGAAGTGGGGGTCAGCATTTGAAAAGGTCGTCCAGGTGGGAAACTGGCCAAGAGAGAAATACAAGGCTGGGTTCGAAAACTGTAGATGAGGAAGGCTCATTTAAGACTGAGTATAGCAATGGGAAGAATCATGGAAGAGAATGCTCTTCTGGTAACCGGTTAAAGCGGCACGGTAATGATTCTGACAGCAGTGATCGTAAACATTATGGGGAATTTAGTGATTATAAATTCTCAAAAAGCCGGAGACTTTCTGATGATGGCAGTCGTTCCATATATTCGGAGCACTATTCATGTCGGCCTGTGGAGAGGTCTAAAAATTCCTCTTCCTCAAGGAATATTTTCTCTGACAGGTACTCTTCTAGACATTATGAATCTTCTTTGCCTTCCAGAGGAACTTATGACAAACATGGTGGTAGCCCACATCATTCTGAGTGGTCCCCACGGGCCCGCCACTCTGATCACAGGGGTCGTAGTCCAATCCACCGTGAGAGGTCTCCATATGATCGGAGCCGGCACTATGATCATAGAAACCTAAGTCCTAGCTACTCGGAGCGGTCCCCACAAGATCGAGGTCGACATCATGATCGTACAGATAGAACCCCTAACTTTTCTCCACTTGACAAGGGTAGTAGGTCCAATAATTACCGGGAAGCAAATCAGAAAACTGGAGGAGGTGACAAGAGATCGAGCCATTATGGAAATAAAGGGCAAGAAGAGAAACTTGATCGGAAAGATCCTCACGGTAGAGATTCACATGTATCAGCTAAAGCTTCTCAAGATAGAAGCAATTTGTGTGATGGTAGTGTATCAGTTGAGAAAAATGTTGATCATCAGCCTCACGTGGATGAACAGTCTCAAAATCAAGAAGTGCATTGCAAAGAGTCTCCTCAGGTTAATGGCACTACTGAGGAGCTCCCTTCAATGGAAGAGGACATGGATATATGCAACACACCACCACATGTGCCAATGGTTGTGAATTCAACAACAGGAAAATGGTTCTATCTTGATCATTTTGGGGTGGAATGTGGGCCTTCCAAATTGTGTGACCTGAAGGTACTTGTGGAAGAAGGCTTTCTTGTTTCTGATCACTTGATTAAGCACTTGGACAGTGATAGGTGGGTTACAGTTGAAAATGCAGTTTCCCCATTGGTGACTCTCAATTTTTCTTCTATCGTATCGGACACTGTTACCCAGCTGGTGTGCCCTCCTGAGGCTCCAGGTAATCTGTTGGTTGATGTTGGAGATACTGTTCGATGTGCTAATCAGCTAGGTGAGGAAATGCCATCTACTTTTCTGGAACCAACATTTTCCCCAGCTGAGATTTCAGCTGTATCTGAGCCTTTAGAAAATCTCCACATTGATGAGAGAGTTGGAGCTTTGTTAGAAGGTTATAATGTTATTCCTGGCCACGAACTTGAGGCAGTTGGAGGTAGCCATTTTTTAATTTCCCTTTTTCTTGATTTTATGTACTGTTGTTTGAATAGTTCAATATTATTCGTCATGTTTTTATGTTTGTATCTTCTTTTATTACATTATTCATGCTTTTGAAATTCTATTGTATTGCAGAAGTGCTCCAAATGACATTTGATCATCAAGAGTGGCAGAAATGGGGGAATTTTGAAGGTATGGGTTTAGGGCATTTTTTAAATTTAATTATCCTTTATTTTTTGGGGGAAATGAAACCTTTCCAATTAATCCGTCTGTGTTGATAACAGGCTTGAAACAAGTTCCACCTGTAAGTGATTTGGCATTTGTTGTTTTTTGGCATCCAATTTTTTAGCAATAGAATAACGAGCTTTTGGCTTAGTGCATATTTTAAGAAGTAGCAATTCAAGTCAATGGAACTTGAATGTCAACAAAACACTGTAATAAGACTGTTTGTAAATCAAGTCAATGGACTTAACATCAATGGAACACTGTATTAAGACTCTGCTAAATTAATGTTCTGTTTTACTGGATTATGGGCTTCAAATATATAAGTTTTTGTCTTGGCATAAACACTGCAAATTCATGCCTAATTTTTAATTTTATGTGACATTTAATGTATGAAAGTTAATGGCCCGTTTGGCTTGTGCATTTTTAATAATGTTTTTGTGTTTTTGTTTTCAAAAAATTTGAAAACACTAAACAAAACTTGTTTGGTGCATGTTTCGTATTTAATTTTTGTAAAACCGTTTTCAAAAGAAGACTCAAAAAAGAACACAAAAATAAATAATAAATGGAAGCTCATTCTCACTTTGAACTCTATTAGGGGAAAAAAATTTCCTTATCTTAAACTTATAACATACATGTTACCACTTAGATGTGTTCTGTATTTTCTTTTGAATATTGTATGCATGGAGACATCTATCTTCTATTTTCTTCACAGGTTGTGTCAAAACACTTATTCTGGGTGTGTGCAGGCTTCACTTCGCATTGGTTTGACTCTCTGGAACAGCATGATCATAACACAGGTGATGGCTTATCCAGTTACCCTGAACTTGCAATAAAAGAAGCTACAGAAATGTTAACAGCTCCATCTGATAGGGATAGTGCCTTTGCCTGTGGTGACTCTAGTAATTGGTTCTCTAGCCAATGGTCGTGCAAGGGTGGGGATTGGAAGAGGTGTGACGAAGATGCCCAAGACAGATCCTGGAAAAAGAAGTTTGTCCTCAATGATGGCTACCCACTGTGCCAGATGCCAAAATCGGGTTATGAAGATCCTCGAAGGCATCGGAAAGATGAATTGTACTATCCTTCTCACAACAGACGGCTTGATCTCCCACCTTGGGCATTTTCCTTGCCTGATGATTGGAATGAGTGTAATGCTGTTGGCAAATTGAGTCAATCGAAACCTCCTGTTGTAAGAGGAGTAAAAGGAACTTTGCTTCCTGTCATCAGGATAAATGCATGTGTGGTTAAGGACCATGGTTCATTTGTGTCTGAGCGCTGCATGAAAGTCAGAGGAAAAGACAGATACACTTCAAGATCTGCTCGAGCTCACTCTGGAGCTAGTGATGTGAAGAGATCATCGGAAGAAGGTGGTGGTTCTCAATCTAAAAGTTTTTATGAACAAGAATTGCTGGGCTCTTCCAGGAGTATCACATCTGGTAATATACCAAAAGACCGTCTCTGCACAGCCTATGATTTACAACTACATTTAGGTGAGTGGTGCTACCTTGATGGTGCTGGGCATGAACGAGGACCTTTGTCATTTTCAGAGCTGCAAGTCTTGGCAGATCAAGGTGTCATCCAGAAGAATAGCAGTGTTTTCAGGAAAATTGATAAAGTTTGGGTTCCAATTACATCTGCTGCAGAGGCTGCTGAAGCATCTGTCAAGACCCAACAAGAGATTATTCGAACATCTAATGATACTTCTGGAGTTTCTCTTACAGAATCAACAGGTGTTGCGCTTGGTGGAAATGGCACTGTTTCCAGTTTGTTTCACAGCTTGCATCCACAGTTTATTGGTTTTACCCGGGGGAAGCTTCATGAACTGGTCATGAAATCATATAAGAGTAGGGAGTTTGCTGCAGCTATAAATGAGGTCTTGGATCCATGGATCAATGCAAAACAACCAAAGAAAGAAATGGAAAAATACATGCATAATCAAGCTCTGATTTCAGGTATTGGAAACTCCTCCAGAGTTTTGTGAGAGTCCGTCCGTCTTTTGTTAAAGGAATTTCAGGATATAATTGATGAGAAATTCTTCTTCCGTCCTGTCTTCTATTATGATGTTCTTTTAGAGGTCATACCTTAAATCTCCCGCTGAGTATATCTAATTCAATGCTGCTTTTCATGCAGTTTATCCTTGTCCATAAGTTTATTCTCTTTTCATTTTCTTTTGGAAAGATAATTCTTGTTATGTTCATGTATAGTCTGGGGAGTGAGGTGGGATTGTTGGTTCAGGAATATAGAGCTAAATCCAATGCATATGAATCACTAGCAGACTGTGTCCCCTGTTTTCTGTTTAATCTTTTTTCTCTAGCTAGGCCATCTATGTGGTCAAATTAGAGGTTTTTCAAGTTAGATGCTAGTGTTGTTTCTTTTATGGACCAGCCTTTGTACCTTTCATTGCTCTCGCACATGCAACTTAAACGAATCATTCCTTTTGGGTGCAGTTCTTGGTCTTCCTTGTGGATGTTTAAATTATCTTGTCCTCTACTTTTCGGTGCTATCTAAAAGTTCTTACAAATTCGTTCTTTTATTATTCCTCTTTTCAAATATTTCTCGTCATATGATTAACTTGGTTGGTAGCATTATTGGATTTACCCATTTTTTCATAGGTATTTTTTTGTTCCACCATGTTTCTAATCCATCTTGCTCTAACTGTCTTCTGTTATTTTGTATGTGAGAAATTATTTTTAACTGTTCAATTAATATTTTTTTAATTTCTTCACTAGTTTGATGACCTTACATTGTTTGTGGGTCCTGCAATCCATATTGTGCATCTTGACAAACCAGCTGTTATGAGGATTTCTCTTTTTCTCTGATCCCTTTTCACAATTGGATGTCATGTTTTCTTTTGTAACATGCACATGATACTCATCTCAGTCTTTTTCTTGTTTGGGTGAAAATTGAAAGGCAAGAGAGCCAGGTTACTGGTTGATGGAAGCGAAGAAGGTTACGAAATGGAAGAAGTACCAGGAGTTCAGGAGGAATGGACATTCGATGATTTGTGCAGCGATGCTATTTTTCACAAAGAAGACAATGCAGGTTCTGGGATTGAGTCTGGAAGCTGGGGTCTTCTGGATGGTCATTTACTGGCACGAGTCTTTCATTTCCTTCGAACTGACGTAAAATCCCTTGTATTTACTGCTTTGACTTGTAAGCACTGGAGAGCAGTGTTCAAGTTTCACAAGGAAATCTCCAGACAGGTTGACTTATCATCTGTTGGCCCTAATTGCACCGACTCCATGATCTGGAAATTCATGGTAGATTTTCCTTGCCTTATTTTATGTGTTTTTTTTTTTTCATATAAATTTATTTCGTGTTGTCTTGCCTTTTCTTTGGGGGGTGGGGTGTGGGGGGAGATTACGAGATTGGGAAATTTGTCCTCCGTCCAAGTCTAATGCTTCTGTTTTCTTGCAGAATGGTGGTTATAAGAAAGAGAAAATAACTTCATTGGTACTGCTTGGTTGCACCAACATCTCTTCTAGCATGCTTAAAGAAATTATTCAGTCGTTTCCTTCTTTATCTTGTATAGATATTAGAGGCTGCAACCAGTTTGGTGATTTGGCAGATATATTTCCAAATATTAACTGGGTCAAGAGCAGAGGTTCACATTCAAAATTAAGGAGTCTTAAACACATAAATGATAGAACTTCATCAGTGTTCAAAGGTCATAGTGGGCTGGATAGTCACATGGATGATTCCAGTGGACTCAGAGATTATTTTGAAAGTTTGGATAGAAGGGACTCAGCAAATCAGTTATTCCACAAAAGCTTGTACAAACGCTCAAAACTATTTGATGCTAGAAGGTCATCTTCTATCCTATCTAGGGATGCCCATTTGAGGCGTTGGGCCATCAAAAAATCTGAAAATAGTTACAAGAGGATGAAGGAATTTGTTGCTACGGGTCTGAAAGACATAATGAAGGAGAATACCTTTGAGTTTTTTGTGCCCAAGGTACTACCATACTTGTTTTTTGCTTTGCTTTATGAGAAGTCTTTTTCTATATGTTTTTGGAAGCTCAATATTTCTCATTGGTCAGGTTGCTGAAATTGAGGATAGAATGAAGAAGGGTTACTATGCTCGCTGTGGTTTGAGCTCTGTGAATGAGGATATCAGCCAAATGTGCAGGGATGCGATCAAGTAAGTTTTAGGTTGCGTTTGGCTTAGTTTTGGAATTGTGATTCTCCTTTTGAAGTTGTGATTTGAGTGTGGAATTGTGAGTTGAGTTTTGAAAAGAGAAAATTTGTTTGGTTATGAAATTTGAAAAATGTTTTGAAAAGAGTTTTTGAATTTTGAATTTTGAAAAGAGTTTTTGAGTTTTTTAATTTTGAGTTGTATTTTAAATTTTTTGGATTTATTTTTTTAAAATATTAAAAAATGTTTAAGAAAATTTTATTTCTTATTTTAAATATATAATTTTTATTTATTTATTTTATTTTAAATATTTTATTTTATTTTGTAAATATTTTAATTTTTAATTTTAATATTTTAAACTCAAAACACAACTTCATACTCAAATTGTAACAAAATACATAATTCAAAACTCAATTTAAAAATTATTTTCAAAACTTATAACCAAACAAATAACTCTCGAAACTCCACGCTACTTTCAAACTTCTACACTCAAATCATAACCAATATACAAAATTATAAAATATTTATAAAATTAAAAAAATATTTAAAATAAAAAATAAAAATATATATTTAAAATAAAAATATTTTTTTTAGAATTTTTTAATATTAAAAAAATACAGCACGTAAATGTATGAATATATAGTGCACATTAAAATAAATAAATAAATATTTAAAATATAAAATATTTACCCCAAAAAAATAAAATTAAGAAAATTTTTAAATATTAAAAAAAAAATAAATCCAAAAAATTTCAAAATACGACTTAAAACTCTTTTCAAAATTCATAACCAAACAAATTTTTTCTTTTCAAAACTCATAGCTCAAAACACAACTCCACACTCAAATCATGATTCTAAAAATAATTTTTAAAAACAAAATAATAAAATATTTTTTTTGAGTTTTTTCTTTTAAAATAGAGTTTTGAAAAGAGTTTTGTTTTGAGTTTTGAAAAAAGTTTTAAATTGAGTTTTTAGTTGTGTTTGGTTATGAGTTTTGAAATTAATTTTTGAATTGAGTTTTGAGTAATTTTGAGTTGTGTAAACGGTTATGAATTTTGAAAAGTGATTTGAAAATTTTGCCTTTGGAATCATGATTCCAAAGGCAAACCAAACATAGCCTTAGGTTTTGTCTTTAGTGGTTATATATGGTAAAAATTGGTTAATAACATTAGAAATGACTGCTATTACTTTAGATATGGAAACCACAGAACTTCCATTTTTAATGGAATAAATATCCTCTTGAGGTTGTGCCTTAATTGCCATGACTGCTGAGAAAGGCTCCATGCGGAAGTTTCCAGTTAAAATATAGTTTGTTAGGGGATACTGCTAGCCTATTTACTGTCATATGCTTTACCAACAATAATTACTGGAAAAGGAGTGAAGAAACAAGGATTTGTCCACTTAAGTTTTGCAACATACCTTCTGCATTTGTTGTTTCATTGCATGGGTGTGTAACTGTGAATAAATAACTAATTTGGGCAAAGAACCATAAGTTAAAGAGAGAAAGAAGTTAGGGTGTCATTGCAGCCATTCCTGTGTCCTTATATTATGTGATATCTGGACATGCAACCGCAGCCATGTACTTAATTTAATTTCATGAAACTTGAGGATTTCAGACTACTATACTGAGGGGTATCCTGTTGTTTTTGTGCAAAATTGGAATACGGATGCTACCACATAGGAGTCATCATAGCATTTTTGTTGGAGTTGTCACATTGGAGTTACCATGGCATTTTTGTTACAACTTACACTGTCATACTTGATATTGCTCATCTTTTTCTTATCCTCTGTTAAACATTTTTGGCCCTTAATTCTTAATATCCCACCCTTAGAAAATATGTTACTTTCTTAATATCCCACCCTCTGCCAAATATTTATGAGAATGCAGAGCAAAAAACCATGGTGATGCTGGAGACATGAATCACATTGTTACATTATTTATCCAACTTGCCACTCGTTTGGAAGATAGTTCTAAGCCTTATCATGAAAGAGATGAGATTATGAAGAATTGGAAAGATGATTCACCTGCTGGGTTTGGCCACACTACCTCAAAGTATAAGAAGAAGCTCAACAAAGTGAGTGAAAGGAAAAAAATTAGGAGTAATGGTACCTTCTCCAATAATGGTGGTTCTGATTATGGAGAATATGCATCTGATCGAGATATCAGAAAGCGCTTATCCAGGTTGAATAAAAAATCCATGGACTCTGGAAGTGAGACATCTGATGAACTTGACAGGTCTTCTGAAGAAACCAAGACTGATAGTGAGAGTACTGCCTCGGACTCAATAAGTGACTCCGATTTCCAATCAGAAAGTGGATTAGGGGGGTCAAGAGGAGATGGATACTTAATTGCAGATGATGGGTTTGATCCTCTGACTGATGAACGTGAATGGGGTGCTCGAATGACCAAAGCAAGCCTTGTTCCTCCTGTTACTAGGAAATATGAAGTAATTGATCAATATGTTACTGTGGCCGATGAGGAGGAAGTGAAAAGGAAGATGCGGGTTTCCTTACCTGATGATTATGCTGAGAAGCTCTGTGCTCAGAGAAATGGCACTGAGGAGTCAGATATGGAGATTCCTGAAGTTAAGGATTATAAACCTAGAAAACAGCTTGGAGTTGAGGTGATAGAACAAGAAGTTTATGGCATAGATCCTTACACTCATAATCTTCTACTCGATTCTATGCTGGAGGGATCGGATTGGACGATTCTTGATAAGCATTTGTTTGTTGAAGATGTTCTCCTTCGCACTCTGAATAAGCAGGTGCAGCACTTCACAGGCACTGGAAACACTCCTATGATGTATCCATTGCGGCCAGTTATTGTGGAGATCCTAAAAACTGCAGAGGAAGATCATGATTTCCGAACTATACAACTTTCTGAATGTATTCTGAAGGCCGTTGATAGTCGTCCTGAGGACAATTATGTTGCTTATAGAAAGGTATGCACTACAGTTATGAATGAGTGAATTGAAAATCAGTCTTGATTTCCATCTGTTTTTCTGGAAGTTAACTTTGGCGATCTTTTTTCTTCTATTAAGTGCTGATTCTATTTTTGTAATTGTCCATTGGGATGTGTTGATCAGGGGCTTGGTGTTGTTTGCAACAAAGAAGGTGGGTTTGGCGAAGATGATTTTGTTGTGGAGTTTTTGGGCGAGGTATGGATGCATATTTTGTTCATTAGTGTTTAGTCTGAGTGAGTTTTCACTGGATGTAACATATTGATGTCAGACTTCTGATTTTTTTGAGTAATCTGAGAATGTAGGCTGCTGTTGGTAATTGCCTCTAATGTCATTGTTATATCTCCAAACAACTTATCCAGTCCTAATAAACGTGGATTCTGTTTCGTCATGACCGGCTGACTGCATGTTAAGCTTGTCAGTTTTTCCTGCGTACTTTCTGTTTATATGACTGATTTCTTGCTGTTTGGAATGATACTTGCTACTTTAATTGATTGTATTTTTTGTAACATGTTGAGCACTTGGATTCTATTATGCACATAGTTTGGGAATTTGATGCCTCCATATGGAACTAGTCTCACAGCATATAATTAACCTTATTAAGTCATGGAAGATATTTGTGTTGTGCAAACCTACTTCATACCATGATAGAGCTATTTTTATTATGAAAGGAATCTGGATTGAAATGCATTCACATATCTTGAAACTGGGCTGCTTGCTTTATGAGTTCCTTAAATTTGTATGTTTGCTGAAACTTTTGTTGAGGTCTTCTTCCTTCTGATAAATTTAGGTTTATCCTGCTTGGAAATGGTTTGAGAAGCAAGATGGTATTCGTTCTTTGCAAAAGAATAGTAAAGATCCTGCGCCAGAGTTCTATAATATTTATCTTGAGAGGCCAAAGGTGTGGTTTACAATTTACTAGAATAAATTTTGTGCTTTGAGCTTATTACAGCCTTTTGTTTCTTCTTGGTTATTTGAACATATTCCTTTGATGATTCTGATCATGTGTTCGTATTTGGCAGGGTGATGCTGATGGGTATGATTTAGTAGTTGTTGATGCAATGCACAAAGCAAACTATGCAAGTCGGATTTGTCACTCATGTCGCCCTAATTGTGAGGCAAAGTAAGTTTCCGTTCTAGCAATAAATAATTTTATTTATCTCCTTTATGAGTGAAATGCATGGGCACCAGAGATCAAATTTGTTTTTCAAGTTCACCTTCTGTCATTTGATGATTTCCCCCCCTACATGATTGAGTATTTGTAGTTATCAGATATGATGCATACTCAATTCTCCTCTTTGTTAAAGCAGAGTTACTGCTGTTGATGGGCAGTACCAGATTGGAATCTATTCTGTACGTCCAATTGAATACGGTGAAGAGATCACGTTTGATTATAATTCTGTGACGGAGGTGTGTCTTGAGCTTGTCGAGTTTTTGAATATAATTTCTGTAATTATTATTATTATTATTATGGCAATTTATGTATGCTAATTATGCCAGAGTAAAGAAGAATACGAAGCATCAGTTTGTTTATGTGGGAGCCAGGTTTGCCGTGGGAGTTACTTGAATCTGACAGGTGAAGGAGCCTTTCAGAAGGTACACGCTTGAATAAACTTTTCTTAATTTTGTTTTTTCATATCGAGTAAAAATTGTATTAGAAGTGCATCAAGGGGATGCAACCCATGCACCCGTCAAAAGACCTGAACTGAAGTCTCAAATGGCTCTACAAAAAATATGCACCTTAAAAAACTTAGCAACAAAAACTCCAAAATTTGGTCCAGGCTAGGTTTAAACCCCCCCGGATAACCATCTCTATTCAAAACTTCTCTTAATTGTAATTCCAGTGTGAGGATCGCATCATGTTTTGTCAGCTGGACCCCAAAAAAATAAAGATGGAGAAAGTCTTAGTCAGTCCTAGGGAGCTTGGGTGTCACCTGACTTGTGATAAAGGTTTGCTGGATTAGCATTCTGGCTGTACCAGCTATATTAAATTAATATTTTCTTGTTGAGGTCACTGCATCCAAAGGCCATATAGGTTTTTCCTTTTCTATTGAATTTAAATCAGATTTATTTTCTTCTAACTGAATTCTTATGTGCACTAGGTGCTGAAGGAGGGGCATGGAATACTGGATCGACACCACTTGTTACTAGAGGCTTGTGAATTAAATTTTGTATCTGAAGAAGATTATATTGACTTGGGTAGGGCTGGTTTGGGAAGTTGTTTACTTGGGGGATTACCTGATTGGCTGATTGCTTACTCAGCTCGACTGGTATATATCTATGCTATACATAGCTTGGGTTTGTGGGTTTAACCTTTTAAAGATTCTGTTTGTCTGACACATTCATCTTGTGTGAAGGTGAGGTTTATCAATTTTGAACGAACTAAGCTTCCTGAGGAGATTCTGAAGCATAATTTGGAAGAGAAGAGGAAATACTTTGCAGATATCTCCATTGAAGTTGAGAAAAGTGATGCTGAGGTCCAGGTGAATGTTTTACTGACAGCAACCCCCCGTTCCTGAGCTTAGACTCAAGTATTGTACATGTGAGGGTATTCTTTCAATTACAATCTTTGATATTCATCCGTTTTCTTTTTGCATGAGACAGGCCGAGGGAGTCTACAACCAAAGGCTTCAGAATTTGGCTCTTACTCTTGACAAGGTGGCTGTCTCTTTTTTTTTTTAATTTACATCTCTCTTTCATAAGAAGGGAGCATCTATGTTGTTAAATTTCGGACCCTAACTTTGACTACCTAAGCTTGTTAGTGGATATATACATGAATGATCAAAGATGGCTCCTGTGAAAACAAGTTCTATAATTTAAATCTAATGCTGTGTTTGGATCTTGCATTGGTATATGTTTTTGTAGATGGAAAAGAAAAGGGAGGGGAAAAGTGAAAAAAAAAAAAAAAAACCTTATATTTCATTCACTTTTCCCTTCCCTTGTCCTTTCTATCCCTCTACAAATCCATGATCCAAACACAGGCTGAGGAGTGGGGACCTTTCCCGAGTCCAGATACATAGTCTTCTGTTTGTTATAAGTTAGGATCAGTGATCCTGAGTTAATTTCCTGTCCACGATATTTTACACTGAATGAGGTCTTGGCGCTTGGATTGAAGGTTTTCATTATAAGAAATGAAAAACGGTCAGAACTTTTTATATTTTTTAACATTTCCAATGCCTTTTACAGGTCAGATATGTCATGAGATGTGTTTTTGGCGACCCGAAGAAAGCTCCACCACCACTGGATAGGTTGAGTCCTGAAGCGGCAGTTTCCTTTCTCTGGAAAGGGGAGGAATCACTTGTAGACGAACTTATTCAGTGCATGGCTCCTCATATGGATGATGACCTGCTAAATGACCTCAAGTCCAAGATTCGTGCTCATGATCCATCTAGTTCTGATGACATCCAGAAGGAGCTTCGGAAATCTTTAATATGGTGAGTCATGTGCTCTTTCTTCATTTTAGCATGTTTATTTTGGTAGAACATGCAAATCTCATGGAGCTTGTTCATTCTTGTTTTAGGTTGAGGGATGAGGTTCGAAATCTTCCATGTACATATAAGTGTAGGCATGATGCTGCTGCTGATTTGATTCACATTTATGCTCATACAAAGTGCTTCTTTAGAGTGCAGGTGGGTCTTGTAATCATCTTTATTTCATTTTTCAAACTTTTTGAGGAATTTTTAGTTGTTAGTGGTGTTGCCCCACTTGGCCTACATCTGATTTTATTTGTGCCTGCAGGAATACAAGGCCATAACTTCCCCACCTGTTTACATTAGTCCTCTTGACCTGGGCCCCAAGTACACTGATAAGATGGGGTCAGGTTTCCAAGAATATCAGAAGAAGTATGGTGTAAATTATTGTTTAGGGCAGCTGATTTATTGGCATAATGCTACTAATGCCGAGCCAGATTGTAGCTTAGCCAAATCGAGTAGGGGTTGCCTGTCATTACCTGACATTGGTTCCTTTTATGCCAAGGTCCAGAAGCCATCTCGACACCGGGTTTATGGCCCAAGGACTCTGAAATTCATGTTGTCAAGGATGGTGAGTTTTAATTTTTGTTTGCTTCATAATTATTTGCTATATATATATGTGTATCTGGCATACAAGTTGACTCAATCCATGCTTCTTCCACTCTTAACAAAATGCGATTCTTCACTAGGCAAGCTTTCTTTTTGGGCAGATAAACTTGTTTCTTTAGTTGTAGAGCATTTAGGGTTTAGGTTCATTTCATATTGTGGGCTGAAAGATGAAGTAAAACACTGAAAACTAATAAAATTTTCAAAAACAGTAATTATTGTCATATTGTTTTCTTTTTGGAGCAAAGTTAGCTATTATCATATTGTTTTCTTTTTGGAGCAAAGTTAGTTTTTGAGAATTGAAAAATATCTTTTTGGTGTTGATTTTCATCAAATTAGATTTTGGTATCTTTCAAAAATTAGATTTTGGTATCAAAACAAATAGAACAACTGTCATTTCGTAGTTGTTGGGGTTGCCTAACTCCATGTATATTTTGATCTTTCAGTTCATATTCTTGAGTTTCTGTTGTTTCACCAGGAAAAGCAGCCACAGAAACCATGGCCCGAGGACCAGATATGGTCATTCAAGATTTCACCAAAATTTTTTGGCAGTCCAATGCTAGATGCTGTTTTGCATAACTCTCCGCTGGACAGGGACGCAGTGCATTGGTTGAAGCATAGACCCGCCATTTTTCAAGCCATGTGGGATCGGTGATCAGTAACTGGCATTGTGGAAGCAAGCAGCAAGGGGTACTTATTAATCCCGTTAAATTTTGAATGATTCCTCAATTTTAGTTGCTGCTGCCTCCTTCTATGTGGGGGTTGGTAATCATTCCGGAAGCAACATTCGTAGCGCTGCGTTTTTTCTGCATTCATGTGTACAGCCTTTTTGGTTCTTCATTTTTTGTAATTTGAAATTCATTATTGGTAGTAGTGCAGTGTTTTTTGTTTTTTTTTTCCCCTAATTTACAGGGAAAAGGTAAAAAGAAAAAAAATATTTCAAGGCCACTTGCCAGATTTCGTTGTTCTCATTGTCTCTTGTTCGGCTATTGGGAATGAGAGCACTTCTTTCGTGTCATGATTATAAGATTTTGGGAGAGGCTTCTTGTCCGTCAGCTACATTTTCATAGATTGTGGGATCGACGTGAAGTTTTGGGGTTGACGCATTAACTACAAAGGCCACTGCATTGCGGTTAACTGATCTAGAAGACATTTTAGTGTAACTAGTTATTTCGTACAGAAGCACAGCATAGTTGGTTTGATTTTAGGTAGAGAGAGTTTAGGTGTTGTTTAGTGCTAGTTTAGTTTCTCGGGCCTGCCTTTGTAAGAGACTAGCCTAAAGTTGTGTCTTAAGAATATGGTGCACCCTTTGTTATGTGGGGATTTCATTCTTTTCTTTTTCTGATAGTTTTTGGGTCTTGGTGTATAAAATAGAATCTACATTGTTTTTGAGACTGAAGAATGCACAGGTGGAGAGGCCGAAATCTTCTTGCATTTTTTTTTTTTTTTTTTAAATTTTAAATTTTGAAAATGATTTGCTGGATGAATTTTACTGGGTTTTTCACATTTTAAGTTGAGATTCACACAGCAAATGTTATATGTACATGATAGTGAGGCTTTTTGTTGAACAGATAGTGAGGTTTGAATGCAAAATCAATGATTTGCTTAAAGCATCAAGTGCGTGGGTGTAACAGGTTTGTTTGGTTTGTTTCTCCAAAAAAAATAAATAAAATAAAAATGAAAAAATAAAATTAATTTGACAAAAATAAATATTAAAAAATATTTTTAAATATTTTTGACGTCTTAAAAAATAAAATTATATAAAAATAATGAGTATTTTTAATTTTTTTATTTCTTTCACCAAATTAATTTTTAATTTTTTAGAAAAAAATTTGTAACAAGTTTTTAAAAATTAAACCAAACATTAATGTGTTAAGAAAAATGATTGATACATCGAATTTTAGCTCTTCTGACTTGTGTAAATTTTGTAAGCCGGATAACCGGTGTAATATTTGTTAACTGCGATTGTTATTATTGTCAATTGTGGTGGTTATTTTTGCTTTCGGATGACCGGAGACGATTGAAATATATAAATTTAGGCAAATTAAAATTCAATGAATGTAACATTGCTCTTCTGTTAAAAGAGTGTTTTAGTATTTATGCTTGAAATTACAAGATACATTTCAGATCATTATTACTAGTTGGAATTTTCAATTTGAATTTGAACAAAGGGCTATAGCTTTGAATCTATATTTCAAATCTAATATTTTGTATTTTTTTAATATTTTTCTTAAATTAATCAAACATGAAAATAAATTTTTTGATGGAATAATCATTTCATTCATTCTAATCAACTAAACATTATCTTACCAAACACTATTTTAGTGGCATGGTCTTACTATTTATGCGGTGTGAGTTGATGAATTTGAATCACACTTTACACTGCCAAAAAAAATGTATCCCTTCTATCACTGTTGTATTTGTTGTAGAACTTGGAAATACATTTTCCTTTTGTGCATGTGAATATATATATATATATATAGAGAGAGAGAGAGAGAGAGAGAGAGAGAGAGAGACACCTATTGGAAAACAAATGGTTACTTTTCTGAGAAAAATAAAAAATATTCTCCTTTTTGAAGTGCTACCCATTGGGATCAGGTGACTCCTTCCCGTGTAAGAAGCAAAGAATCTATTGAAGTAGGGTTATTTGGGTGATTTTATTTAAATGCAATAAATATTTTATTACAATAATTTGTACAACATTTTCTATATATAATGTACAATATTACAGTGCATGTTATTGATGTAATGCGAAATTTATTGTTTGAAATGAAATCATAAAGTCCCAGGATTTCATTGGGATTTGGACCAGAGTTTTACACTATTTACTTGGGTGTATTATAATAAGAGTAGAAATATACAAATAATTAATCATATAAAATTATTATACAAAACAACATGATTTGTTATGATATTTTCTTCTAAAAGCACAACATTTATTATTGTGATCATGATTTACAAGTATGATGGTAATATTAATCTATAAGTAAATTCTATATAAAAATTTTGAACATTAATCGAATAAAATGATTTTCAAATAGAGGTTTTTTTTTTTTTTTTTTTCCTCACATCTACAATGAAAAATGTACTCATAGAAAGAAAGTTATACAATAGTCCTGAGAGTATCACGTGATCATATTTTCTTACTAATCACTATTCTTTATGCCCCTTCGTGGGGCACCACATAATCGTACTCCTGGACTACTGAATAATCACCAATATTGCAAATCCTTATTAGTAAGAGGCAAAAGATAAAAAGTCTCTTTACTATTCAATTTTGTATTTAATGTTTTTTTTTAATTTTTTATTGGCAAAAAGATAAATTTATTGATGACTATGAGTTGAGTGCAAAAGAAGGTACTATCTAGTTATTCATCTTTGGTAGACGCATAAGTTTTTACTCAGCAGGAAAGCCCTTAGCTGGTTTATACATTACACAATTGAAGAAAGTACCCACTTTCCTTGTTACCCCATCAATGGAATCCAAACACAAGAAGAAAAGAAGATAAAGAAGGCACTAAAGGCAAAAGCAAAATAAAGTTTGCTAGTGTTAATGGACAAAAGAAGCTTTTCCAAGAATTATCATCAGCTAATCTCACTTGCATGTCTTTTATTTTATAATTAATACAGTTGTACATGCACTTTATTCATGCACTCTATATATATGTGTGTGTATCCCCAACTTTGTTCACATTCCCCTTCCCATCTAGACCTTAGCACCGAGAGAGAGTATTCCAAACTCAATTCTTTTCCTTCTTGGCAACTACCTTGAAGATAGCCATATTCCCAAAATAAAAATGGCTAGAATGGTTGGTATTTTTGTATGTCTCTTGATTGTTGCGATGGATATTGCAGCAGGCGTACTTGGAATCAAAGCCGAAGCTGCTCAAAACCGGGTATTTTTACACACATACTATTGTTTAAGTAGCCAATGATTTTATGAGCCAAGATTTTATTTTGAAAATTTGCTAGTGTAGGTTGTGGTGGCTGTGGTAAAATGTGATGGCATTGATAAGATTTTATTTTGAATTTTTTTTTCTTAAATAAATTAATTTTTTTTGTTAATCATATAAAAAGTTTTTTTTGTGACACCAAACCACTAAAAATATGTGTTTGTATTGAAACAGACTAAACATGTGAGACTATGGTTATTTGAGTGCAAAGACCCAAGCCATGAAGCCTTCAAATTAGGGGTAGCAGCAATCACCCTTTTGAGCCTGGCCCATGTTCTTGCCAATTTGATTGGTGGTTGCAGCATTTGTAGACGAGAGGAGTTCCAAAAAGCATCCCCTAGCAAGCAATGCTCATTGGCTTGCCTCTTTCTTACCTGGTATGTCAACGACAAGTTTAAGGTTATAGAATCGATTACATAATCAATTATAAAAAATATTTGATTTTGTATTTTTTGTCTTTCAATACTTATTCGGTATGCGAATGTTTTACTTTACGATATGTGATAACCATGATTGAATTTATGATTTTGGTGTTGATTGTCATTCATCAGGGTAGTATTGGCTATTGCATTGGCCTTGATGGTTATTGGGACAAAGTCAAACCACAAATCAAGAGCTACATGTGGGTTCACACATCATCACTATTTGTCCATCGGAGGCATTTTGTGCTTTGTTCATGCAGGGTTCTCTGTTGGTTATTACGTTACTGCCACTGCTGTATTTGGTTAATAAACAAACAATGCATGAAGGTCATCATCCTTGGAGTTTTTTTTATTTATTTTATTTATTTTTTATTTTTTATTTTGTGACAAATTCGTGATGCATCACATCCATCACTATCAAGCAAATTATTTTAGCTGCAATTTTCGTTTTATTTGACCTGTAAGACATTGACAGAAGTTGAAACATTGCATATCTTTTTTTATCTTTTGACTTTTGTAGATTAAACCCAAATAATGGCTAAAATACATGGTTTATTCACAAAGTAATGTTTTGTGTCAATTTTGTTCACTTCAGTCTCCAATGTATGAAATTTGTGGATAGAAGGTCCATTTGACCCTTTTTCATCTATATTTATTGGAAAAAAGCAAGGTTATTTTCGACAAAACATATTAACACAAGCCTAAAAGTAAAAATAAAAATGCAATTGGCAAATATTGATGTTTTCTATCTAAAATACTCATATATTAGAGAATTTGATACAATTAAATCTTGACAAGTAAAATAATTTAACCTTTTGATATAATCTCGTGTTTGTTATTATGTCACATCCTCCGTCATGTAATCTATATATCTATATATATCTATACTATATATTAAGTAAAATAGGGTTTTTAACCCCCAACGCCTGTGGGAGCTCTAATATTCCAATCTGAATTTTTAAAATTTTTTATTTGAAAAAAAAAACCTCAGCATTTATTAATTTAGTCAAACTCTCCTGATCAGCATTTATTAACTTTTTTTCAATCTACATATCTTTCCACATGCCTGCATTTATTGATTTGGTCAAAATCCCTTAATCAGCATTTAAGATCCCCTCAAACAAATAATTATAGATACAATCTGTGCATAGTTACTGCAGTACCCTTTTTAACTTCTCCCATACACTATGGTTAGTGATAAGATTGTTAAATTATTTTTATAAAAAATCTTAGAAAACATAATTCACATTTTAAAAAAAATCTAAAATAAATATAAATATTTATAATTATCCCGTGCATAGCACGGGTGATAGGCTAGTATGTATATTAAGGAAAAAGGAATTTTTAACTCCCAAGCCTTGTGGGAGCTCCAATATCCCAATCTAAATTTTGTAATTTTTTGATTTAAAAAAAAAAAAAAACCTTAGCATTTATTAACTTTTTCCAACCCCCAAGCCTTACTCTCATAATAACACTTTAATGCATTAAGAATAAGCATAAAAAAAATTCTTTGAAAAGTCTAACACATGAATTCCTTGAAAAGTCCCAACACATATGATTATTATCGCTCATAATAACACTTTAATGCATTAAGAATAAGCATAAAAAAAATTTCTTGAAAAATCCAACACATATGAATTTTTTGAAAAGTCCAACACATATTATTATTATCAAAATATTAAACTTTATTATAATATATAAAAAAAAAGAGAAAGCATTTAAAAAAAAGAAGAAGAAGAAGACATTTAAAAATCACAATTCACATATATAGAAATAATTGTGAAGTACATATGAATTCCTTGAAAAGTCTAACACATATGATTATTATCCCTCATAATAATACTTTAATGCATTAAGAACAAACATAATTTTTTTTTTTTGAAAACTCTAACACATAGATTTTTTGAAAAGTCTAACATATAATTATTATCAAAATATCAAACTTTAATATAATATAAAAAAGAAAGAAAAAAAAGACATTTAAAAAAAAAAGAGTCAAAATGATGAAATACAACCCAGGTGATATGCTAGCATTGAATGAATGATAATGCAAGATTAATTGAAGAGATTTGATCCTTTGCTGAAGTAGCTTGATCTCGAACGGTGAGCCAAACGATTCTTTAACTTAGATTGCCACGAAGTAAATGATAAATCTCTACAAATTTTTTATATATAGTTAGTCTTCAAAAGGAAAAGGTTTTATACACGAGTAGGGACTAGTTCAAAAGTGTAAGTTTATTATTAAAAAAAAGCGCAATGCTAGGGGCTCGAATTTGGATGCCCCTAATGTCCCGAATTTTCCTATCAAGTAAAAAAAAAAAAAAAAAAAAAAAAAAAACAAAAAAAAAAGAAAATAACAAAGTGACCAAAACTGGCAATTAGGGGCATTTGGGCCACAGTTTTTAGGACCACCAATCATTTTCCTTTAAAAAAAAAAAAAGAAGACATGAGGACTCGTTCTTCTTCTTCAATGTTGGGCGTACGTTGGCATACCCATGTTCTTCTTCTTAATTTTGTACGTTTGGTTTGATTATTAGGGGGGGGAAAAAAATCCAGAATTTTTTTTGAAAAAATGGAATTAATTTGATAAAAAAAATTAAAAAGATATTTTAAAAAATTGTTTATGATTTTTCAAAAGATAAAATTATATAAAAATGATAAGTATTTTTGATATTTTTATTTCTTTCATGAAATTATTTTTTAGATTTTCAGAAAAAATTTCTAAAATAAATTTCTGAAAACTAAACCAAATATCACCTTTGTGTTTAGAGGCATCGCGAGAAGGAGAATGGTCGAATTTGGAATTCTCAAATTAATGCCTTTGATTGCTAATTATATGAGAAATTTGTACTTGTTGGCTTTTGATAATAAATTGACGATTTATTTTTAAAATTATTTTTATTATCTATTTTGTGGAATAATATCATAAATACATGTAATTATGATTATCTGATTAATCTCATTTAAAGAATTATTTAAGTGAACAATTGAACAAATAAATTGTATAGATTGTTGGTGTGCTTCTCCCAACAAGACGTCCCAGTCCCCTTCTAGTCCGGCGAAAGCTACGAAATATGCACTTATGAGAGGGCCTCCAAAGTCTTAAGTAAAAGTCTTCGAGTCACCAACTGAAAATTTTCCAATTTGCCGACTCTCAAACTATTGAGGACTAAAGTCTAAAATGTCGGTAATGACTTGACTTAGCTCTGTGATTCGAGGAGGCATTCACAATTCTCACTCACACCCACACAATGAAGAGAAGCAACAGGACATCAATGAAAGGCTCTTCCATACCTTCTTTCCTCTACTCTTTAACTTTCTCCATCTTAACAACCTCCATCAACGCATTACAATTCGATACCATTACTAAAACCCAATTCATTACAGATGGTGACACCATAGTCTCACCTAATGGCAGCTTTGAATTGGGTTTCTTCAGCCCCAGCAATTCCCAGAATCGATACCTGGGAATATGGTACAAGAAAATTTCAACTGGGACTGTAGTTTGGGTTGCCAACAGAGACACCCCAATCCCTGATAAAACTGGTGTCTTGAAGATCATTGACCCTGGAATTCTAGCTCTTCTCAATGAATCCAATCACACCATATGGTCTTCCAATTCCTCAATCTCCCCGCAGAACCCAGTTGCTCGACTTCTCGAATCAGGCAATCTTGTTGTGAATGATGAAAAAAACCCTGAAACAGAGCATCTCCTCCTCTGGCAGAGTTTTGATTATCAGGGTAATACTTTCTTACCCGGTATGAAGATTGGGAAGAACTTTGTGACTGGTAAAGAATGGTACCTCTCGTCTTGGAAGACCAAGGATGATCCATCTCAAGGCGGGTACACATACCGGTTGGATCTTCGTGGGTATCCGCAAATTGTTGTGAGCAATGGTTCCACTGATCTGTTTCGTTCCGGGTCCTGGAATGGAGTCCTGTTCGGCGGGCCGAAATTTAGACCCAATACAATTTACAAATTCCAAGTGGTTTTTGAGAAGGACCAGGTGTATTATAGTTATGAGCTAATTAACAGCTCTGTTGTTTCGAGGTTGGTTTTGAATCCGAATGGCCTTGCAGAGCGAACGACATGGATTGATCCAGCCCACGGTTGGGTGCATTACCTGACCGTTCCACAAGATAATTGTGACACTTTTAAATTGTGCGGTCCATATGGTATTTGTAACATTGATACTTCCCCTGTTTGTGGTTGTTTGAGTGATAAATTTGTGCCCAAAGACTCTAAAAATTGGGATATGACAGATTGGTCAAGTGGGTGTGTTCGGAGGACACCATTGGATTGCCCGAGTGATGGGTTTGTCAAGTTTTCTGGTCTCAAAATGCCAGACGCACGACAATCCTGGTATAACACTACCATGACACTTGATGAATGCAGAGAGGTATGCTTGAAAAATTGCACTTGCACGGCTTATACAAATTTAGACGTGAGAGGCAGTGGAAGCGGCTGCTTGCTTTGGTTTGATGGCTTGATTGATTTGAGAGTGTTCAGTGACAATGGGCTTTATATTTACATCAGGATGGCTTCCTCCGATTCAGGTAAGATTTACATATCAACACCGCAACTTGCACAGAAAAATACATAGAAACATGACCGTGGTAAGATTTCCATATCTAGTTATCAACACAAAAAAATAGTTATCCTGTTAGCTCATTCTTTATAAGCTTGCAAATAACACTTCACCTTTTTCATTTTCATTTTTTCTAGTTACAGTTTAACAAAAAGAGATTTCAATAAGTTTGTCTTGACATTGATTTAAGTAGAAAGGTTTTAATGGGTTTCAAGCCTGTGGTAATTTGCAGTGCTGCTAAATTTGTGCTTTCATGGTAGTTCCATTAGATTGAATTGAACATTTTGTTTGAATGAAGATTCAACAGGCCAACAAGTTGTCCACCATAGCAACAAGAGAACGATAATGCTTGTGAGCTTGGCATTGTTCTTTGGGTTGCTACTAATTGGTCTGAGCCTTGCCTTTTATGTCCGGCAAAAGAAGAAGAAATATTTGCACCTAAATAGAGCAGGTAACCCAAATGAGTGATTTGTGTTGTAATACCAAGTATATATATATATATATTTTTAAATGCTTGTCTTGTATGTTCTGTGACAATGTGTTGGAGCAAGCTGTCTCAGCTGAATCCACTTAATCATCGCCCACATTGCAGGACGTATGGAACACAACTCTGAACAAACTTATTCTAACAAAAGCCAGAAGGAAGATCTAGAGTTGCCATTGTTTGACTTAGCTACAATAGTTGATTCTACAAATAACTTTTCGATCGATAATAAGATTGGACAGGGTGGATTTGGAACTGTTTACAAGGTAATATTGTAGTGTATTTACAAGGCAATTCTTCTGTCACTACTTTTCCAAACTTCTATGTTTCAATGCGAAACCACCAATCTGGAGTATGAAATTGACACCTGCTAGAGGATTCAAAATGGGCCTAAAATTTGAGTTCTGCTTGTTTAACAGTATGCTGGGTAAAAAACAAAAACAAAAACATAGAAAAACAAACCTAAAAAAAAAAACCTTAAAAGTTTGAAGACCATTCTATTGATCAAATTGGTTATCTTCAGGGTATGTTGGAAGATGGACAAGAAATAGCAGTTAAGCGGCTCTCAGAGAATTCGAGACAAGGAATTAAGGAGTTCAAGAATGAAGTTATCTGTATTGCCAAACTTCAACACCGAAATCTTGTAAAGCTTTTAGGATGCTGTATTCAAGAAGAAGAAAATATCTTGATCTATGAATACATGCCAAATAAAAGCCTAGACTCTTTCATTTTTGGTAATACTACAGCACTCTTCCACTCTCAGACCAACATTCTTACTTTCTTCTTCTTCTTCTTCTTCTTCTAATTTTAATCCTTTTAGCTCCATACAAAACTTATAAATTATCTGAAAATGGGATCAAAATCATATGGTTTTGTTGTACATGTGCATCTACATGAACTTGGTCTTCCAAAATTAAATATATATATATATATATATATTGTGAACTTCCTGAAGAATCCTGTAAAATTCAAGCATTCATTTAGCAGTATCATGGTCTAACTCAGAAAAAAAAAATGTGACCAGATAGAACCCAAAGAACATTATTGGATTGGCACAAACGCTTCCAAATTATTAATGGGATTGCTCGGGGGCTTCTTTATCTTCATCAAGATTCCAGATTAAGAATTATTCATAGAGATCTCAAAGCTAGCAATGTTTTGCTAGATATTGGCATGAACCCGAAAATATCTGACTTTGGAATTGCTAAAAGTTTTGGAGGAAATGAGTTGGCAGGAAATACAAAAAGAGTGGTTGGAACATAGTAAGAATCTCTACAACATGTTTTGTTTTGTCTAATTCACTTACATTACTTCAAAATCTCATTCATCATTGAGTGCTTTGTTGTAGCGGCTACATGTCTCCAGAATACACAATAGATGGGTTATTTTCAGTAAAGTCAGATGTATTTAGCTTTGGTGTGTTGGTGCTGGAGATAATGACTGGGAAGAAAAACAGAGGATTTTGTCATCCAGATCATCACCTTAACCTCCTTGGTCATGTAAGTGTTAAAGTTAAATCTAGAAGTATTCGTGCGGTATTCATTCAAATTATTACTGTTAATTTTGTTATTATGAATTTTTTAGGCATGGATACTCTATAAAGAAGGTAGATCAATGGAATTGATTGATGAATCTCTGAGGGACTCATGCGAGCTATATGAAGTGTTGCGATCAATCCACGTGGGTCTTTTATGTGTGCAACAATGTCCTGAAGATAGGCCGAGCATGTCAACGGTGGTTCTGATGTTAGGCAGTGACGGTGCATTGCCTCAGCCTAAACAGCCTGGCTTTTTCACTGAAAGGAATTTGCATAAGGCCGACTGTTCATTGAGTAAGGATGCTGCAAATTCAACCAGTGAAATCACCATCAGCATTTTACATGCCCGATAGAAACAGATTGTTTTGATATTTTACTTGTACTTGTTATTCTTCCTCTCAATCTAAAAATGTAAAAAATTCTTACAGAATGATATGATAATAACAATTTTTTTTTCAATCATCATTCATTGTAATGTACATTTTGATTTTTAATGAATGGATACAAGCAAGTTTTGGTTTTTTGTTTTGTAAATTATTTCCGAAAACAACCAAAGTTTTACCCTCTAAACTTGGATGAATTAGGATTAAAATCTTGAAAGCTGGTATTGATATGTAAGCAGAAGAAAATGATTTGCAAATCAGGACTTGCTTTTAGGCCCTTTTAATTTTTGAGCATATCCATTTCTCTAATACATGTATTTGAAAAATGTACTCTGGCGAGCGTTGATTATCATTGATCAGGGTTGTATTGGCCATTGGACTGGCCTTGCTAGTTATTGGGACCATGTCAAACAAGAAGTCAAGAGCTACATGTGTGTTCACACACCATCACTATTTGTCCCTTGCTGGTAATTGGTGTTGATATAACGGCATCTACGAATAGACATAGATTGATGTACCAAATCAAAACATTTTCCATGCAATTAGTACGACATTGATATCATCAAAAATTATAAATTGATAAAATCGAAACATTAAGAATAAAAATGACAAAAATTGAACTTGTAAATTGCTTAACTTCAACTTGTAAATTGCTAAAAATTTCAACAAGTGTTAAGCATATTCTTCTTCTCTTTGCCCCCAATGTGAACCTGAGTTCCACTTGGGTTCTCATTATTCAGAAATAATATTGCGCATCTTTTATCAGTGTAGAGGAATTCTGCTATGATTTTATTGATAACGTTGAAAAAAATAACAAGGAACATCTAATGATAGCAAAATTTCAGATTACAAGTGTTCCATGGTCTAGGCAATGCTTTGCCCTCATAATCTTCAAGTCGATAGGCTCCATTGCCTAATACCGAAGTGATTCTGTAGGGTCCTTCCCAGTTTGGGCCAAGCTTGCCCTCTTTGGGATCCTTCTTGTTGCC
Organism: Camellia japonica; assembly: GCA_030407325.1. NCBI lineage: Eukaryota > Viridiplantae > Streptophyta > Magnoliopsida > Ericales > Theaceae > Camellia > Camellia japonica. The sequence goes on along the minus strand of JAPPVO010000032.1, from coordinate 43,847,818 downwards.
GACGACTTTTCTCAGGATTAGGTCGCCGACTTGAAAATCCCTTGGATTGACCTTCTTGTTGTAAGCTCTAGCAAGCTGTTGCTGGTATGCTGTGAGCTGAATTGCAGCTTTCTCTCTTCGTTCTTCCAAAAGATCAAGATCTCGGGCCAAGAGTATGTCATTTGTCCCATTCTCAACTCCCTGGGTTCGAATCCCTGGGATGCCGACTTCCAGTGGAATGACTGCTTCTGTGCCATAAGCCATGGCAAAGGGGGATTCCCCTGTTGATCTTCTCGGCGTAGTTCGATATGCCCAAAGCACGTTGGGTAATTCGTCTACCCACTTTCCTTTTGCTGCCTGCAGTCTCTTTTTTATTCCATCCAAAATTACTTTGTTGGATGCTTCTGCTTGCCCATTACTTTGGGAAAAACTTGGTGTTGAAAAGTAATTCTTGATTTTGAATTTCGCACAAAAGTTCTTGATGAGTTTGCTGTCAAACTACGTTCCGTTGTCGGCAACTATGGCTCTTGGAATGCCAAATCTGGTGATGATGTTTCTCCATATGAAGTTCTTGACGTCCACATCTCGGATTTTGGCAAGAGGTTCTGCCTCTATCCACTTCGTGAAGTAATCTGTTGCTACTAGCAAGTATTTTCTCTGCCCAGTTGCCTGGGGAAGTTGTCCAACAAGATCCATGCCCCACTGGGCAAACGGCCAAGGGCTGGATACTGGATTCAGTTCAGCAGTTGGCTGGTGTATCAAAGGTGCAAACCTTTGGCATTGTTCGCACTTCTTTACGTATGCCTCTGCATCTTTTTGCATGTAGGGCCACCAATACCCCTGGGTAATGGCCCTGTGAGCTAGTGATCTGCCTCCAGCGTGGCTTCCACAAACTCCTTCATGAATTTCATATAAAAAATCTTCAACTTGCAAAGGGTGTATGCACCTTAAAAGGGGTCCAGTGAAGGACCATCTGTAGAGATGTTCGTCCGCTGTCAGACTGAATCTTGCCGACTTCAATCTGACCTTATGTGCCTCCTTGCGGTCTTCTGGCAGCTTTCCTTCTTTCAGGAATGCAACAATTGCATCCATCCAGCTTGGCCCCATGTCCACACACATTGCTTCCCGTTCTGTGTTCTGTGGTTCTATGCTCGGGCCTAACATATAGTCAATCATAATTGTCCTTGTTTTTCCAGTCTGTATTGAACTTGCCAGGTTGGCCAACGCGTCGGCGTGGCTGTTATCATCTCGGCTTACTTGGAGTAGTCGGCAGTTCTGAAATAAGGCTGCCAATCTGATGACCTCTTTTGCATATGCCGACATCCTCTCGTCTCTGGCAGCAAATTCTCCTGTTGACTGGTTAACAATAAGCTATGAATCACAAAAAACTATTACCTCATCTGCTTCTGCTGCTGCTGCCAGCTTTAGCCCTGCGATTAATGCTTCGTATTCTGCTTCATTGTTTGAGGCCTTGAACCCCAAACGGATGGACTGTTCTATTATTTCTCCATCTGGAGATATCAGTAGTACTCCTGCCCCTGCTCCTTGTCGGTTTGAACTTCCATCGACAAACAGTCTGAAGGAGTCGCCGATGTAGATGCTGCAGGGTTTGAGTTTTTCCTTCCTTTGTTCTTTTGCCTTTGGCTGGGATTCTCCTTTCTTACTGGGACAACGTTCATCTTGGCTCAACGGAGCCTGATGTTTGTTGGATTCCGGGGTGAACTCGGCTACGAAGTCGGCCAAAACTTGGCCCTTAATTGCCGTTCTCGGCCTGAACTCTAGGTCGTACTGGCCCAAGGCCACTGCCCATCTTGCTATCCTTCCAGTTAAGTCTCCCTGCTGTAACAAGGGTTTCAAAGGGTGCTCTGTTAGCACTACAATCTTGTGCACCTGAAAGTAATGGTTCAACTTCTTTGAAGCCATCACTAAGGCTAGCATTAATTTTTCTAGGGGTAGATACCTTGTTTCTGCATTGGCCAAGGTTTTGCTTACATAGTAAACAGCCTTTTGCTCCCATTTTTCTTCTCGGATTAACACCGCACTTACTGCGTGTTCTGAAACTGCTAAGTACGAAAACAGCTCTTCCCCAGGTTCAGGTGTTGAGAGGACTAGAGTTGTAGTCAGGTACTTCTTTAGGTCGGCCAACACGGCCTCATATTCCTCTGTCCAAAGGAAATCCGTGGCTTTCTTTACCAGGTTGAAGAAAGGTTTACATTTGTCTGAGCTTCTACTTATGAACCTGTTTAGGGCTGCGGCCCTTCCGGTAAGCATCTGTACTTGTTTTGCCGATGTTGGACTCTGTAAATCTAGGATGGCCTTGATCTGATCTGGGCTGGCCTCAATGCCTCTTCTTGTCACCAGGTACCCCAAGAACTTACCAAATCCAACTCCAAACGTGCACTTTGATGCGTTGAGTCGGAGCCGTATGCTTTGAGGATTTCAAAGACCTCTTTTAGGTCAGCTAGATGACCCCTAGGCTCCTTGGTCTTCACGACCATGTCATCGATGTAGACTTCTACTGTTTGGCCAATCAGGTGTTTGAACATCTTGGTTACCAACCTTTGGTAAGTCACTCCTGCGTTTTTCAACCCAAAAGGCATTACTCTGTAACAGTACAGGCCTTTTGGGGTGATGAACGCTGTCTTTTCCTCATCTGGGGGGTACATGGCTATCTAGTGGTACCCCCTATAAGCATCCAGAAAGCTCATCCTTCCATGTCCAGATGTGGCATCCACCAGCTGGTCAATTTTGGGCAGAGGAAAGCTGTCTTTGGGACATGCTTTGTTCAGGCTCGTAAAATCTACGCAGACCCTCCATTTACCGTTTTTCTTCTTTACCACCACAGTGTTCGATAGCCATGTCGGATAATTGACTTCTCTAATGGCCCTGGCTTCCAGAAGTCTATCTACTTTTTCCTCCACTACTTCGACGTGCATCAACGTCGGTCTTCTGGCTCGTTGTATTACAGGTTTGGCCGACCTGTCGACGTTCAGTTTGTGACATGTGACCTCGGGGTCAATGCCAGGCATCTCATAAGGTGTCCAGGCGAACACCTCAATGTTTGTTCTCAAAAAAGCTTCCAGCTCTCTTTCCTCTTCTTCAGCTAAGCCTGAGCTGAGAAGAAAGAAGCGTTCTTCATCGCCCTCCTGGATGAGGATTTTCTTTAGTGCTTCTTCACTTTTCTCGGCCGGCTCCTTGCCGACATCGTCTAGGACCTCCATGTCCTCGTCTTCGATTTCTGCCTTCTCTGGTTCTCGGATGTTGCAGGTTGATTTCATTGCTGCCATGGAGCAAGTTTTTGCCTGCAGTTGATCTCCTCTGATTTCTTCAATCCCAAGTTCTGTTGGGAACCGCAATAGTTGATGCAATGTTGAGGGAACTACCCCCATTGCATGCAACCATGGCCTTCCCAAGATGATGTTGTATGGTGAGGGTGTGTCAATCACAATGAATTCTGTCTTGATTTTCTTTGTGCCGGCTTGTACTTCTAGGCTTGTTGCGCCTAGTGGCCATGTCGGCGTTCCATTGAAGCCGACCATCGGGCCATTGGATCCTTCTATGTCATCTGGGTGAAGGCCCAGCTCCTTGTAACATCTAACGTACATGATGTCGCAAGAGCTGCCTTGATCAATCAAGATGTGCTTCACTTGGCACTCCCCAACCTGGAGGGATACTACCAAGGCATCATTATGAGGATGTTGGACCATCTCTAGGTCGGCTTTAGTAAAAGCTATCATCGGTCCTTGGCACTCCTCTGGCCGATGTCTCTTTTCCCCGACTTGGTAGACATGCTGTAAATGCCTTACCCTCTGGGTCTCTCCTCTGACTTCGTTCTCGTTGACCCTTGAGTGGATCACATTAACCACCCGTGGTCCTCCTGCCTGTGGTTGCTGTGCTGGGGGAGGCGGGGCTGCTGGTGCTTGAGGCAATCTTGCCTGTTCCTCTCTTGTCCTGGCTTCATCGACAAGGTCTCTCAGATGGCCTTGTCTCACTAAGTCCTCTAAGTGTGCTCTTAGGGCTCTGCAACCCTGGGTTGGGTGCCCTTCTTCATTGTAGTAAGCACAACGCCTACCAACGTTCCTTTCCATGTATTCTCCTGGGGTCTTAGCCGGTGCTCTGAAATAGGGTTGGTTTCAGATTTGATCCAGGACTTTGTGGACCGGGATTCGGAACACAGTCGTCACTGCCTGTTTGGCCCTCAATTCCGTTTCTATTTTGTTAAATCTGTTGTTACCTCGGCCTCGCTTCGGCGAGCCATTCCCTTTTTCCTGTTTTACCTCCTTATTCCTCGATGTATCCTCCTCGGCTCTGGCATATTTCTCGATTCTTGCCATGAGCTCTTCCATGCTTTTTGGCAATGTCTTTGCCAAAGATTTCCGTAGTGAACAATCATCTTTCAAGCCGTTCTTGAAAGACACGACCGCCACTTCTTGGTTGCATTCGGGTATTCGATTGAACACCTCGTAGTATCTTTTTGCATAGGCCCTAAGGCCTTCATCCTTGCTGATCTTCAGAGCCATTAATGCGTCCACCCTCAATGGCTGCAGCTTGTTTGTCACGAACCTGGCCACAAACATCTCGGCCAGGCCTTCCCAAGTCTTCACGCTTCCCTTTGGCAGTTTGTGGAACCAATCTGACGCAATCTCCCCAAAGGACGAGGGGAACACTTTGCAGAGCAACGGCTCGTTTCCACTGTATAATGCCATTGAGTTCAAGAATAATCTAACGTGGAAGTTAGGGTTTGACTTACCATCGTATATTTGAAATCTCGGCATACTGAATCTCTTTGGTGCCTCAAATTTGTCCAGTTCTACCGAGAACGGTGTCCTCGGCTTGTCGGGTGAGGTAACCTTGGCTTCAGCATTCTGTTCCTTCCTCTTGAGGTAATTTCTCAAGTCTTCTTTACTCCTCCCCGGAGCTCAGCTATCTTTGGACTTCAGTCTTTTCGGTACACTGCTTTCGGCCTCGTGGTGGGCCCGTTTTGATCTTTCTCCATGGGTTGTGTCAAAGCAGAGCGCCTGCCCTTGGACATGCCGATGTTCTTTGTGCTCTGGGTCCTTCGTGTGATATGTCCTTTGGGACTTCTCTTGTCTCAGCTCCTCTCGTCCAACTTCCTTGGAAGGCGGGTGAGAGTGCCTTCCGCTCCTGGTGTGCTGAGGTGCTTCGGGAATTGTTTTCCTTCCTCCCTTCTGGGTATTAATTGCTGGAATCGGCGTGTCCTGCAGCGGGTACGGTGGCTGCATGACATTGTTTTGCATCATGAAGTTGACGACCGACTGCAGGTCTGCCAACTTGTCTGCCAATTCTTTTACTTCCTCATCCCTCTGTAGGCACCTATCCCTTCATACCTGGAGGTTATCTTCGTTATAGTATCTGCTCTGATCCGCCTTTTTTGAAGTGTCGCCTTCCTGGCCGACGTCTTTCGCCCCATGATTCTGGTCACGAGTTTCTGTGTTGTGGTTGTTTCCTTCGACATCGAGGTCAATAGGTCTTTCGCTCCCAGCGGGAGTACCGTCCCCAATCTTTTCTTTCTGTATGTTATTGGCCATCTATTCGTCTTTCTTTCCCACAAACGGCGCCAAATTGTGTGAGTGATTTTCCGATCACACTGCCCACCTTAGTAATTCAGCTGTAGAACACAGGCAGAATAGATGGCACCCTGCTGTCCTGCACAGAAAGAGAAGACTCCGGCGGTGGTTCTTCCACCCGGGGGTACTCCGACGATCAAGTCAGTATATCTCTCAAAGATAATCAATAGTGCTAAAAACAATGCTCAAAATATCAATTGCGTACCTTAGACCCACGGGGGTGCCTCTCTTTTATAGTTTACTCAATCCCAGTCCCACTAGAAGCATGACTTCTATGGACTCCAATTCTGTACTTACTTTGGACTCCTCAAGAGATAAGGATAGACTCCCTAAGAGTGTTATCCTTATCCATCCTGAAGTCTTTCTTCATCCTTGGACTCTTGTCCCTTATCCAATTATCTCGGACTCCGGTATTCTCGCAGATAACCTCGGCAACTCTGAGATCACCTCGGCATAACTATCTCGACACGTGGCACCTCGGCTGACACGTCGGCGTCACCTTGCCACGTGTTGGTACTCTGAAAATATATCCTCACAGTACGACATTGATATCATCAAAACATTATAAATTGATAAAATCGAAACATTAAGAATAAAAATGACAAAAATTGAATATTTTTTCAGAACTAAAAAGACAATTAACCCTAATTTATAGGAATTGGGGTGGTGGTTGTGCCCCGCTCAAGACCTACTGTTCTGCATGGGCCTCATTTCGGAACCCATTTTGATGATTTGAATCGTCTACTTTTTTCGATATATTAAGTAGAATATATCTACAAAAAAATTAAGTTGATCGGACATCTATAACTTTTTCATCAAATTGCATTTATATATAATTTTAATATCAAATTACATCTACCATTTATTTTTTGAAAAATTTAGCCACAACTCCTTCAAAATATTCTTATAATGCAAAAAGAACACGCTATTAATTCTTAATGGATAAACCCCTTGATTAACTCTTTAGGACAACAGTTTTTAATGTGACATTGTACGGGGAGCAACTATTCTGGCAAGCCCGCACTCCTTTCTTCCAAGCTCCGCTTCTATCTGATCACCTGCGTACACAACGGCGGTGAGCTACCCGGCGGTGTGTGGCCGGAAAACCCCTCCGACGATCAAGTTAGAACACACACCAGGGGATAAATAGAGAGAAGGGAGAGAGTTGAGTGTTTAGTGTATGCCTCACCAAATGTTCATGTGTCCAGTATGGGGGGCGCAGACCCGCTTATATACCTTCTGCGCCCCAAATCTACTCCCATTAGTCTCTCGACACCTGGTGCTGCTATCCCATCTGTCAGCACAAATCTCGCTGAACACCACCTAACCCAACTGCCATCCCACTCTACTGGGAGCTCGGCAGCCGGACTGCAGCTTCTCGGCCGCCAACAGCCATACTGCACTTCAAGACCAAGTGCTACCAATAACCGAGCTTCGTTTCAGCCGTGCTTGACCGCATTCTGGCGACGTCGAGCACGGGATTGGTCATTCCGGTCAACCAAAGGCCTTCCTGCCGAGCTTTAGGCAGGAATCTTCATGCCGAGCTATGGGTGCGCGCCTTCCGACCGAGCAACGCACGGACCGTGAAGCCCTTCTAGGCCGCGGACGTCTCAGCCGAGCTCTCACTTGACTGGCCTTCATACCGAAGAGCCCAAGTAGCTCGGCTCCGCAGGCCCTTTGCCATGACCGAGCAAAACCACGGCACAATCTTGAAGCCAAATACCTCGGCCCAATCTTGTTCGGCCCAAACTAGATCATAAATCTCCCTCTCAAACATAATTATGGATGCTTTTAACCTTTCATGTACGGATCGAGAAGAAAACTGGAAGATGAAGAAATAGGCACCGATCTCATCATCGTCTCTGAAGAATAAACACAGAACAGAGTATTGTGAATTGTGATTACAAATGAACGGGTTTGGAGAAAGTGTGTCTATATATAAATACGTAATATGAATGATGAGAAGCAGATAAGGATGAGATAGTTGAAGTGAGAAAAAGATTGAGAGAGTCGACAATTCTCACCGTTTTCAAGAATTGAAAAAATTAGCACCAGTGGGAAAGAATGACTTTGATGGTTTTCATTTTGATTTATGTTCAAATGTCCAACACAATCACAAAATCATACACACAAAAATAATCAATTAGTTGGTGTTTAATTTTAGGAGTATAAGAAGATGGATAGTTTAGTAGAGGGATGGTTTAGTCGTGGTGACTTGAGTGGATTGATGATGTCGATTCGAGAAAAGTAAGTTTAAATTTGTAAATATGAAAGTAAAATTTTGTCTCTAATTGTTGTTGTTGTTGTTGTTGTTTTTTATTTTATTTTTTATTTTACAAAATTGCCTAATTGTTGTTGTTACTTTTTTAATATTTTTTCTTTTTTGGCTGATGCCCTGTTCAAAATGACAATAAAATTCTACTCTAATAGTGTGTTTTTGAGTTATTTTTTTGTTATACAAACTTTATTGTGAATCAGAGTAAAATTTTACTGTGGATCAGAGTAACATTTTACTGTAAAAGAAAGTAAAATTTTACTATTTACGTCAATTTTGATGATGATTTTTTTTTTCTTTTTTAAAGAATTTCATAGTTAAATCTGAATCTTGTTTAATAGATATTGATAAGAGGATTTTTAAAATACTAATTTTATTAAAAATCGATATTTAGATCAAAAGTTATATTATTTTAAAGTTTAAAGCATTAAATTAGTCACTAAGGATACTTTGATAATAATGGTGTGTGATAGACTTTTTTTTTTTTTTTTTCCTGTACTTGTCCTTAATACATTAAAGTTTTATTATGAGGGGGTTTTGATCAAATCCCCCATATTGTTAGATACAAATGCAATTTGATAATGTTCGATCAGCTTGATTTTTTATAAATATATTATATTCAATATATCTTAAAATAATTTGAGTTATCGAAATGAGCCTTGAAATAAGGCCCATCAACCGCACAACAATGGTTGTTGTGCGACCCAATTCCACATAGAATATATATGCAGTTTAGATGTGATATGTACCATATATATATATATATATATATATGTGTGTGTGTGTTAAGAAAAATGTTAAAAACAATTCTTGTTAGGATAATTCTATTTACACACCACCAATACATCCAGTGCACACAATTTTCTTAATTTTTTTTTTATTACATATTTATCCTTTTAGTCAATTACATTTTTAACATTCACATTAATTTTTCAATCCACACCACACCATCGCTCCTAACCCTAACCCTAGCCATTGCCGCTGCTCGACACCGTCGCTTCTTTCTCCTTTTTCTTTAGCGAATCTCTTCCTCACTCCACCATTATCCTCAGCCACACCATCACCACCACTAGCCTTCGCCATCTCTGTCGGTCGCAGCCATCACCAGAAACCACCACAGCCACATCGTCACAACTAACCACCAATCATAAATCTCAATCCCGCTATCCCCCTCATCTCCACAGTGTACAACCTTTGCTATAGCGATCTCAGTTTTTCCCATTATTTATTGTATTCCGGACTTGGGTCTAGTGGTTGTATGTTGCTGTCTTTATCTTGTTTCCATCCTTTAATTCATTGTATTTGAGTTGTGGGATGTGTTGGTTTAATTTGGAACAGGTTAGTTGTGGGTAGAATCAAATGGTTGCTGCCCAGGTTTTTGCTCCTTCGCTCGAGCGAGCCTTGGGTTTTAGCTTCTTCGCTTGAGCGAGGGTTCCTGTGCTCGAGCGAGCTTTGTGAGGTGTGTCTCTTCGCTCGAGCGAGAACTCTTGTGCTCGAGCGTGCGTCTGCGTCTTTGAAAAACCTGAAGGTTGGTATTCTTCGCTCGAGCGACACTTCTTGCGCTCAAGCGAGTGAGCTCTATGTTTTGTGTTCCTTCGCTCGAGCGAGGACTCTTGCGCTTGAGCATGCGTCTGGGTTGCAGACCTGAAGCTTCTCTTTGTTCGCTTGAGCGATGCTTCTTGCGCTTGAGCGAGGTCCGTTTGATACTGGTCGCTCGAGCGACCACTCCTTCGCTCGAGTGAGACCTATTTATATTAGATCGCAGCAGCGGATCACCACATCACTTTTTCAACCCCTTTTCATTCCAAACCCTAAAATCGACAACCTCTCTCTTTATACACACACACACACACACTCTCTCTCTCTCTCTCTAAAAATACTCATTGTTCTAGAGATTTTCTACCCTAGTCCCTTTGTAAGAAAGCTAGAGTTTTGCATGGGCTTCGTTTTGATCTGAAAATTCTTGGATTTTGAGCATCTTGGATTTTCCTCTTCATCCCCTTTGAGCTACTAACTTCGAGGTAGGGATAATCTACCCCGTCTTATGAGTTTTAACATAAGCATTAGTTATTTTGTATAAATGGTGGGTTATGGGAAGTTTGAATAAAGTTAAGGTTTTTGAAATTTATGATAGAGGGTTTTCTATTTTGGGTCCCATATGTATATGAGATCTTAAAAGTGGGGTTTGTTTGTGTAATGTGGAAGAAATTTGGCCATGGGTGCAATATTTGAAAAATGGGAGGAAATGCCCTAATTTGGACTAAATGGATCATTTTGTTTAAATGATGAAAATAAATGTGAAACTATGAAATTGGGAAATATTGTGATTGAATGGTGTAGTTGGAATAATGAATCACTCATCTACGGAAAAATGTGTTAAATTATCTGTTGAGAAATTTATTTATCTGTTTAGATATATCTATTTGGGGCTATCGGTGGAGGATAGCTATGATTGTTGTAGAAAATGCATGATGATTAGGTAAACTGAAACTAATCAATTAAACTAAGTCATTGAATATGACGGATGGATTAGCACATTGAATATGTGGTTTGTTTGGTCATTGTATATGATATCGTGTTTAAATACATTGTATATGTATATTTGTTTGGGAGGAGATAGGGGATGTACTCCAATGTTTGGAAGAAGATAGGGGATGGACTCCATGGATAATTAAGTTGGCCGGAGTGTCCTGGGTGAAAGTTCTGAAATCTTATTTATATTTGGGTGCTGGTTCCCTCGGACGTAGTTCCGTAAAATGGCAAATGAATTGAAGTGTATGAATGTTATACATGATAGAAGTGTTGTTATATGAGTTGTAGTCTCATTTGAATTGTTTGGATAAATAAGCCATGTTAATGAATGGAATTGGAAGTAGAAATGAAAGCGGATTGAAACATGAATATCAATGTTGAAGGATTGTGGAAATGGTGTAAATTGGTTTATATGTGTTAAACATTTATCATATGCTAATGTTTTAGTTAATTCTCATATACTGTTTAGCATATCTCTACTGGATTTTGGCTCACCCTGCTTGGGACACCATTTTCAAGTACAAGTGACATGCCACCTCCAAGGCTATAACTTGAGAGGTCTCAGGGCCGAAGTCTCTCTTTTGTTGTTTTATATATATGTTTATATGTTTTTTTTGTTTGTTTGTTTGTTTGTTTGTTTCTAAGCCGAAGGCTTTATTTGTAAAGGGTTTCTGACCCTCTTTTGTTGTAACCAAGTGTTGACTTGGAAAGTTGTAAGCCCGTAGGGCATTTATTTTTGTTGTCAACATGTAACATCTTTTGTAAGAAGGACTCTGATGAATGAAAATATAATTTTTCCTTTATGATTCTGGAACTTGTGAATGATTGATTTATGTATTATTTTGAGGGCGTTACAACTTGGTATTGGAGCGTACTGGATTTGAATACTTTGGGTACGTGGGCAGTGGTTAGTACCACAATGGGTTTGTCTCGCTTGTTAGAGACTTATGTATGATGCTATGTACTTATATGATAACATGTTTATATGACTATATAGGTATGAAATTTAGTTTCTAGGATGTTGATCGGATCTATGGGTTTTTGGGAGTCATGTTGGAAAGGCACTTGATCACTGCCGTTTTCTAACTGGAACTCTAGCAACGCCACGGTACGGTCATTATTCGGAAATGAAATTCGTAAGTGCTTATGTGATTATGTGATTATGTGGAGTGAACTACAGTTGTCCATTGTATTAAGACGTGAGTGAAATAGCTTCGGCACATTTGTGAATGTGCTAATGTCTTTGTTACCTTTATTAGGATGTCAGAACGAGGATGTGTTGGTAGGCGTGGTAGGCCTAGGAGGCAGGAGATGCCTATACTGGATGATATTCCGGCGCAGGAAGAGGGTGTTGGTTAGGCCAATGTGGCCGAACTGGTTGGACAGTAGGCCATGGGTGCCTTAGCCCGTGAAATAGCAAGAGCATTGAGGGCATCTATAGGCATTCTCAGAGTTAAGAATCAAGCCCAGGCCCATGTAGCCAAAGCAGGGCCTTCTTTTATGAAGAGGGAGTTCTTTCGGTCTAATCCGGACGAGTTTTTGGGTGATCCTAAAGAGCCACTGAAGGCTGATAAGTGGCTTGAGCAGATGACGAAGACGTTTGAGATGCTTGGCATCGAAGACAAAGGTTTGCGAGTGACCTTGGCGTCCTTCCAACTGAAGGGAGACGTGGGTTAGTGGTGGAAGTATGTGCGGGGACGCATTGGAGGAACTTGGGAGGCTTTTGTTAATGGCTTCTAGGAGAAGTTTTTGCCTCCCACTATTAGGGAGAAATTGAGGGATCGGTTCTGTCAGCTCAAGCAGCTGAATACACCAGTGGCAGAGTTCGAGGCCACTTTCACTAGCATCTCTAGGTTTGCACTAGAGTTAGTGGCGACCGAGGAGCGTCGGTGTTTGGAGTTCGAGAAGAAGTTGAGGACCAGACTCATGTTCAGAGTCACTGGGTCCATGATCAGGGATTACGGACGCCTAGTGGAGGCTGCAGCCCATCTTGAGACTATTATGCATGCAGAGGATGAGAGGATAAGGGGCTCTAAGAGGAGTTAGGATGGCTAGGGGGACAGCAAAAGGCAGAGGAGTTTTAATCCTCAACAGTCCCAAGGAGTGCATTCAAGGTCTACCTTTCCAGTACCGAGTTCAGGTTCTGGGAGAGGCAGTTAGGGAGACATCACTTGTTTCAAATGTGGTCAGTTGGGCCACAAGTCTCCAGCTTGCCCGTAGAGGGGAGGAGGGCAGCGAGCAACATCATCTTCGGCCCGTTCTTAGGGCCAGAGTCAGGACAGAGGCCAGCCGCTCACTTGTTATCAGTGTGGGCAAGCGGGGGCACCTGAAGAGGTTTTGCCCACAGTTGGGTGGCACACCTGGTGCGTCTGGTTAGAGACAGACACAGAGTCACTAGCCAGCTCAGTCAGTTCAGGCCTCGAGGGCCACTCAGGGAGCCTTTTCGGCTCAGTTTGTATAGCAGTCTTTTGCTCCGAGAGGTGAGTAAGTGGATCAGAGACCTTCAGGGCGCGTGTATGCTGTTACAGTGCCAGATCTTGTACCGGCTCTGTTTGTTGTGAGAGGTACCTTCTTGTTTTGCAATTCGGTTGCCATATTGTTAATTGATACGGGTGCATCCCATTTCTTTATATCTGCTGCATTTGCATCTGTTTTGGGGTTGGAGTTGGCGCAGTTAGCATCTCCTATTTGTGTTGTATCACCTGTTGGGGGTGAGTTGATTTTGAAACAAGGGTGTAGAGGTTGTGATATAGAGGTCGCTGATCGCCGGCTTCCATTTTCTTTTGTAGTAATGGATATGTCTAGGTTTGATGTGATTTTGGGTATGGACTGGTTATCGTTATACCGGGCTGTCATAGATTGCTATCGCCAGAGGGTTACTGTATGTACCTTGAGCGGCGAGTGTTTCTATTTCTTGGGGAATTGAGTTGGTAGAGTCTTACCACCGGTGTATGATCCGCGAGAGCGAAGTGAGCTTAGTTGTCTTCTCGCTAGCCTTATGAGTAGTGAGTGTGATGAGACCCGGACTGAGTCTCCAAGAGTGGTCTGTGAGTACTCGGACATCTTTCTCGAGAATCTTATTAGTTTACCACCCCATCGAGAGATCGAGTTTTCTATTGACTTAGTGCCTGGCACGGCACCGATTTCTATGGCATCGTATCATTTTTCTCAGCCGAGTTGAGTGAGTTGAAGATTAAACTCTAGGAGTTACTAGATAAGAGTTTTATTTGCCCTAGTACTTCGCCTTGGGGAGCACCAGCCCTCTTTGTTAAGAAGAAAGATGGGGCTTTGAGACTTTGCATTGACTACCGAAAGTTGAATCGGGCTACGGTTAAGAACAAGTACCCTATGCCTCGTATAGATGATCTGTTTGACCAGTTAAAAGGATCCCGTTGTTTCTCCAAGATAGATTTGAGATTGGGTTACCATCAGTTGAGAGTCAAGGAGGAGGATATCCTGAAGACGACATTCCGTACGCGGTATGGCCACTACGAGTTTCTGGTGATGCCTTTCGGGCTTACAAATGCCCCAGCTGTGTTCATGGACTTGATGAACCGGATCTTCCGGGAGTTCTTAGATCGATTCGTGGTCGTCTTTGTGGATGACATTCTGATTTATTCACATTCTGAAGAGGAGCATGAGGAACACTTGCGAGTGTTGCTTGACTTGCTTAGAGCCCATAGGTTGTATGCTAAGTTTGGGAAGTGTGAGTTCTGGCTAAGAGAGGTTAAATTCTTAGGCCACATGGTATCCAGGGAAGGGGTGACTATAGATTCATCCAAGATAGAAGCAGTGCAGGATTGGACACAACCTAAGAGTGTCTTCGAGATCCGTAGTTTCTTGGGTCTGGCCGGGTATTACCGTCGATTTGTGAAGGATTTCTCCAGGCTAGCTTCGCCTTTGACTAGGTTGACGCGAAAAGGGGTCAAGTTTGTATGGAGTGAGACTTGTGAAAAGTCGTTCCAAGAGTTTAAAGTTAGACTTACCACCGCTCCAATCTTGATTATTCCGGAGAGGGGTTTAGGTTATGCAGTATATTGTGATGCCTCATGAGAGGGTTTGTGTCACGACCCTAACCCGCCCCCGTGGATTAAGGACGTAACCGGCCTCGTTCGTTCTGACTGCCCATCTGTCTGTGGGTGGAATGCAGTACTGAACCTTAACTCTGTTCCCATAGCTTCCTGCAAACTCTTCCACAATCTAGACACAAATTTCGGATCTCTATCCGACACAATAGACACTGGGACTCCGTGTAAACGGACAATCTCATCAACATAAATGGTAGCCAATCTATAAGCAGTATACGTAGTCTTGACAGGCAGAAAATGTGCGGATTTAGTTAGTCTATCAACTACAACCCAAACAGAATCCATACCTCGTGAAGTCCGGGGTAGGCCAACGACAAAATCCATAGTCACATGTTCCCACTTCCACTCGGGAATAGGGAGAGGTTGAAGTAGACCGCCTGGTTTTTGATGTTCAGCCTTAACTTGCTGACACTGTAGACACTTGGACACATATTCTGCAATCTCTTTCTTCATCTTAGGCCACCAATAGGTTTGTTTCAAATCCCGGTACATCTTATTGTTGCCGGGGTGCATAGCAAATACAGATCTGTGGGCTTCATCCAGAACTCTCTTCTTTATTTCCGGGATATCAGGGACACACATTCTGTTTCGGAATTTCAACAGTTCATTCTCAATGCCGAATTCTGCTTTTGGACTCGTCTCAAATTCATCAACTACCTTTCTAAGGAACTCATCCTCCTTCTGTTTCTGCTTGATTTCATCAATGATCGCCGGCTCGGCTGTAATGGCGGCTATCAATCCGCCCGGTCCACATACCACCACTTCAATTTCAGACTTCTCAAAGTCCTGCAAAATCTCCTTCTGCTCAGTAAGCAAGCAAGCCATATTCCCTGTTGATTTTCTGCTCAAAGCATCAGCCACTGTATTAGCTTTCCCGGGGTGATACTGAATCTCTAAATCGTAATCTTTTATCAGCTCTAGCCATCTTCTCTGACGCATATTCAATTCTTTCTGCGTGAAGAAGTATTTCAGGCTCTTATGATCCGTGTAGACTTCACACTTTGCCCCATACAAGTAATGCTGCCAGATTTTCAAAACAAAGACAACCGCGGCCAACTCTAGGTCATGTGTTGGATAATTCTTCTCATGTGGTCTTAACTGTCGAGAGGCGTAAGCAATAACCTTTCCGTTCTGCATTAACACACAACCCAAACCCTTATAAGACGCATCACTGAAAATCACGAAATTTTCCGTACCTGAAGGCAATGTCAAAATTGGTGCAGTAGTCAATCTCGTCTTCAACTCATGAAAGGCTGATTCTCTTTCACTGCTCCACTCAAATGGTTGCCCTTTACGTGTCAATTGGGTAAGCGACACAGCTAATTTCGAAAAGTCCTTCACAAATCTTCTGTAGTACCGGCCAGGCCCATGAAACTGCGAACTTCTGTCACATTGGTCGGTGTAGGCCAGTTCACAATTGCCTCTATTTTCTGCGGGTCTACCGAAATTCCTTCCTTGTTGATCACATGCCCCAAGAAGACAACTTCATCCAACCAAAACTCGCATTTCTTTAGTTTGGCAAATAATTTCCTCTCCCGAAGTATTTGTAAAACGGTCCTCAAATGATGTTCATGTTCAAGTCTGTCTTTAGAGTATATCAAAATGTCATCAATGAAGACTACCACAAACTCATCAAGGTAGGTTTTAAAAATTCTATTCATCAAGTCCATAAATGTTGCCGGAGCATTAGTCACTCCAAATGGCATAACAAGAAACTCAAAATGACCATACCTCGTTCTGAATGCGGTTTTCTCAACATCCTCTGCCTTAACCTTCAGCTGATGATACCCGGATCTCAAATCAATCTTAGAAAACACCTGTGATCCCTGCAACTGGTCAAATAAATCATCAATACGGGGTAGGGATATTTGTTCTTGATCGTTACCTTGTTCAATTCCCGATAATCGATGCATAGACGCAAAGTACCATCCTTCTTTTTCACAAACAGCACCGGTGCACCCCAAGGCGAAGTGCTAGGCCGGATGAACCCCTTACCAAGCAGATCTTGCAATTGTTCTTTCAACTCCTTCATTTCAGCGGTAGCCATTCTGTAGGGAGCCTTAGAAATAGGCTGGGTGCCTGGCACGGTCTCAATAGTAAACTCTACCTCCCTGTCTACCAATTCCCCTGGTAATTCATTTGGAAATACATCTGGGAATTCTCTAACAATGGGAATATCATTCAATTCCATGTTCACAGATTGTCCAGTCAATACATAACATAAATAACCCTGGCACCCTTTCCTGATCAACTTATATGCTTTCATTGCAGATATCAAGTATGGTGGAGGCACTACCCCATTTCCCACAAACACAATCTCTTCCTGCTCTGATGGTTTAAACACAACCCTCTTTGTCACACAATCTATGGTGGCATAATATTTGGTCAACCAATCCATGCCCAAAATTACATCGAAGTGTCTAAAGTTTAAGGGCAACAAATCTACATACAGGGCAGCATCCCCGATATGCATGTCACAAAACCGATATATATATTCACATAACACAGATTCCCCCGATGGGGCAGACACACATAACAAATATGGTAACAATTCTAGGGGTCTTTTCAGTCTAGATGCAAATGCATATGTCACAAATGAGTGCGTTGATCCAGAATCAATTAACACAAAAGCATCCTGATTACATATTGAAATAGTACCTGAGACAACGGCATTGGCATTACGTGTATCACCCGGAACAAGTGTAAAAACTCTCCCCTGTCTCACTGTCTCCCCTGCAGTAGCAGATCTCAAAGTATTTCCCGGTTTTGGAACTGATGCAGTTGGACCAGCTGCTGGTTTCCCACTGTTCTGATTACACTCTCGGGCTATATGTCCCTGTTTCCCACACTTGAAACAGGCTCCTGATGTACGGTAACAGACTCCACGGTGCCTTCTACTACAGATGTTGCACATGGGAGCTGTGTCTCGGGGAGAATTCGAAGTATTTGAGGAACCCATGTTTTGTTTTTTCGAAAATTTCTTCTTCGAAAAGAAGCCTTGCCTCTTGTTACCTTTCCATTCTGTTGTCGGCTTAGTTTGTCTAGCTATATTAGTCTCTGATATGATGGCCCTGTCAAGTACTCCGATGTAGGTTTCCAACTTCAGCACATTCACCCTTTCTAGGATGTCACTGCGGAGTCCACCTTCAAAGTGTCTTGCCTTCTTATAATCGGTGTCAATCACGTGTGGTGCAAACCTGGCCAATTCAGTGAACTTGGCCTCATACTCAGCCACTGTCATGCTATCTTGTTTGAGCTCCATGAACTCGGCCACTTTCCTATCCCGAACACACTGCGGGAAGTACTTGTCATAAAATATTTCTAAGAATTTCACCCAGTCAACATCTTTATGATTTTCTCGCATCAACATCCACCATCTTCTTGCTTCGTCTTCTAGCATAAAAGTGGCTAGAAGCACTTTCTGAGTCTCCGAACAGGGGAACACTTCGAATAGTTTCTCAATGCCGAGGACCCACGCTTCGGCTTTCAACGGATCTAATCCCCCGTGGAACTGTGGTGGTTTCATTTTCTTGAATTCCTTGGTGAGAGCTATTATCCGATCATCATTTTGATTATCTGGCACGGGTGGTGCCGGAGGTGGAGGTGGCGGGTGTGGTTGCTGCCACTGTTGTTGCCACTCCTGTTGCTGTCTCAAAGCTTCTGCCATTTCCTGAACCATTCTTTCCATTCTGTCCAGTCTGGCAGTAGAAGATTCCTCTAACTCATCACCTCTGGTTCTCACCATCTGATTAAACTCGCATTACATTTCATACAAAGGTGCACAAGCATGCATATACTACGAAGCACACATATTCAAGTAGTTTGCAATGCAAGTAGTTCTCAACTTACAATATATATAACTGTTCGTACCAACACGTTTAAGCACATAATCAATGTTTCTAATTTCATATTTATCACATGAATGCATCCTAGATCTCATCTAGACGCTTATTGCTCTTTTGGACAAGTGTGTGAGTTATTAACTCGTGCTCTGATACCACTCTGTCACGACCCTAACCCGCCCCCGTGGATTAAGGACGTAACCGACCAGTAATCATGAGATTACCTACGGCCTCAAACGGATCCAAACGTATTATAACAGAGTTAATGGGGCCAAAGGGAAGCAAATCAAAACTTTGTCCATAGAGCGGTGCATACATGGCACATCAAACATCTCATACATAGACAGTAATAACTCACAACAGTAAAATAGTAGCATGAGTTCTATGATAAACAGGATCATAAAAGTCCAAGTCAACCCGTCAAACTGTATACAAAATTACACAAAGTCTTCGCCATCATGACAACATAGGAATAGATAACAAAAAGGCGAAGACGGGTCTCATGCGTGAGACTCGAGGGCTGACTCTCCAAAACTTGGGTTGTTCTACACAGGCTTCACTGAGGCTGGGTCTGGACTTCTCTTGGCTCACCTACAAAGACATGAATGAGCGTGAGCGATAGCCCAGTGAATAATATCAATTACAGAATTTATGCAACAAGACGTAGAACAACATCTTCCAAACGGCCTTGGGCCCAATTCATATATGTAGCTAACGCATAGAGAGTAATTTAAATCAAGTAGCCATGGTTCCGTACATACTGGCCTTTGGCCCATTCAGATTTACATTCATGACAAAACGGCCTTCGGCCCATTCGATTATGTCAAAACGGCCTTCGGCCCACTCGTTCATTTCAAAACGGCCTTGGGCCCACTCATTCATTTCAAAACGGCCTTTGGCCCACTCATTTCTGTCAAAACGGCCTTTGGCCCATTCATTTCTGTCAAAACGGCCTTTGGCCCATTCATTCATTTCAAAACGGCCTGTGGCCCACTCATTCATGTCAGAACGGCCTTTGGCCCATACATTCGTATCAAAACGACCTTTGGTCCATTCATATTTGACAAAGCGACCTTGGGTCCATTTATGCTTATCAAAACGACCTTGGGTCCACTTATACATTCATATCAGACTTACGTCCACAATCCCAATTAGCAATTCATAAAGCTTTAAAAGGGAACAAACAATTGAACATTTACAAGCGTTCAAATATCGATATTACTCACAGTGATCGGCTTGTGGATTTGCCCTGGAGCTTGACCCTACACATTTCATAAACACAAAAGGGGTCATTAACCGTTCAATCCGTTCTTTAATTCTCGTATTCCTCTTTAGGCTCTATTATTATCTCATTAACTCATTTACAATGTTTAACATATGCCTAAGAGTGCTTGCAAGTGAAAGAGAACGGAAAACAGAACACAGAATGCATAAACACAATTTCAGAAAACAGGGTCCCCGCTCGAGCGTAACTTTCCCCGCTCGAGCGGACCCTTGGGTCTGCAAAAGTACTGGATGCCTACAATTCCCACTCGAGCGCGAAATAGGCCGCTCGAGCGGACCTCCTGCCTACATAGCTCCCTGCTCGAGCGTCAACTTCCCCGCTCGAGCGGGAACCAGGTCTGCAGAAAATGCTGGGAGCTCGATTTCTCTGCTCGAGCGGCAGTCTCCCCGCTCGAGCGGGACTCAAATTTCTGGAAAAACCCAGAACATGTTCTTGAGCTTCAAATCAATTTCCCAGCTCCCATTCTTGCATGCAAAGGCTCAAATCTCAAATATAATCATGCTAACATGGTTCCCTTGCAAGATTATAGCATTATGAAGTTCAATTTCTTGATTTAGCTACATGCATGTCCCAAAACATGACAAACCCATCTCCAATATAACAAATTCATGCATTCAAGCTCATATCTTTAATTATTCAAACATGCAAGGCCATCTTGACTTCATTTCCCTTTCAAAGATGCAATTGGTGCCAAAACTCAACAAAACCAAGCTTGCATGCATGATCAAACTTCAATTTTTACTTAATTGACATGATATATGCTATTTCAACACAATTTCACACATGCATGCTTATATCAAGCTTTAATTCCAACAAAACTAAATTAACTCATGCTCTTGAGTACAAGCAACCCTTGAACACACAAGATCACACATTACTTCCATGAATACAAGAGTCAAGGGCTTACCTAGAAGCTTGATTCTCACAATCTATGACCAAAACTTGAATAATCTTCAAGGTTCCCAAGCTAGAGCCAAAAATTGCCCAAGTCTCTTCCTTTCTCTCTCTATAGCCGGCCTCTATCTCACTCTCAATTGTCTAACTCAGATTTTGAGTTTTAAGAGAGCTAAAGGAGAGTGCAATGCAAATATACACCAAGCCCCACTAACAAATATTTTAATATAAAATAATGGGGTACTTAATTTATCGATTCAATCAGTTTAAATTGACCAGAATCAATTTTCAATTAAATTTCACCGTAGGCTCTAAAAATTATTCCAATCACAATGGCGTAAACAATTCCGGGTTCTGTGGCCGATAAGGCCCTCAATTTAATTCCCGAAGCGGATTATTCAAACAGATATTCCTACGGTGAACAGATACGAATTCAAAATCACATATTATCACATAATGGCACACAAAATCATGCTAAACACATAACCATAAACAATTTAAGGGTCAATTTAGCATAATACAGAACAGGGGTATCACAGTTTGGGTTGTGTATTAATGCAAGAGGGGAAAGTAGTAGCCTATGGCTCGCGGCAGTTGAAAACACACGAGAGGAACTACCCTACACATGACCTAGAGTTGGTGGCTGTAATATTTTCCTTGAAGATTTGGAGGCACTATCTTTACGGTGAGAGATTCGAGGTGTTCTCGGATCATAAGAGTCTGAAGTATCTGTTTACACAAAAGGACTTAAATTTGAGGCAAAGGAGGTGGATGGAGTTTATAGAAGATTATAACTTCGAGTTGCATTATCATCCAGGAAATGCCAATGTTGTGGCCGATGCCCTTAGTAGGAAGTCCATTGGTGATGTAGCTTGTATTGCTATCCGGGAATGGAAGATGTTGGGTGCTCTTGGTGAGTTTGACTTGTATCTGGGAGAGTCAGTTGAATTTGCAGCCTTGTTCTCTGTGGTTGCACAACCTACGCTTATGAATCGAGTGTTAGAGGCACAAAGGGGTGACTTTGAGGTAGAATCCCTTCGGGAGAAGATCTCTGGTGGGAAGGTAGAGAAGGGCTTGACTGTATATCCTGACCTAAGTGTGAGGTACTGAGACCGCTTGTTTGTGCCGGAGTCTTGCCGAGAGGAAGTACGCCGAGAGTTTCACCATTCACGCCTTGTGGTGCATCCGAGAGGCACTAAGATGTATCATGATCTGAGTCGCTAGTTTTGGTGGAGAGGTATGAAGAAGGATGTGGCAGTGTTTGTGTCAAAGTGCCTTACTTGTCAGCAAGTGAAGGCCGAGCATCAGAGGCCAACGGGTTTGTTACAACCCTTGCCTATTGCCGAGTGAAAGTGAGAGCATGTCACGATGGATTTTGTTGTGGGTCTTTCGAGAACTTAACGGGGTAGTGATGCCATCTGGGTGGTAGTGGACTGGTTGACTAAGTCGGCACATTTTATCGCTATGCGCGTGAGAGATTCGATAGACCACCTTGCTGACTTGTATATTCGGGACATTGTGAGGTTGCACGGGGTCCTAGTGTCGATCATCTCAGATAGAGATTTGCGTTTTACTGCTAGGTTGTGGCAGAGTTTGTAGAGTGCCTTGGGCACTAAATTGACTTTTAGCACGGCTTACCATCCTCAGACTGACGGGCAGTCCGAGCGTACCATTCAGATCCTTGAGGATATGCTTTGAGGATGTGTCCTTGGCTTTAAGGGGTCGTGAGAGAGACACCTACCCTTAGCGGAGTTTGCCTATAACAATAGTTTCCAGTCGAGTATTGGCATGGCACCGTTCGAGGCCTTGTATGGCCGACCGTATAGATCTCCAGTATGTGCTCAAGTTGGTGCGAGAAACGACGGAAAAAGTAGCACTTATCCGAAAGAGTTGGTTACGGCCCAGAGTCGCCAAAAGAGTTATGCCGACTATAGGAGGAGACCTTTGTCATTTGAGGTGGGTGATCACGTCTTTCTGAAAATATCACCTAGGCGGGGTTTGATGAGGTTTGGCAAGAGTGAGAAGTTGTCCCCTCGGTTTATTGGCCCTTTCGAGATCTTTGAGAGGATTGGTGAGGTTGCCTACCGTTTAGCTTTGCCGCCGCAACTGTCCGGAGTGCATGACGTGTTTCATGTTTGTATACTTCGGAAATATAAGCCGGATCCATCACATGTATTGGATTGGACCGACTTAGAAATAGATGAGGATGCTTCGTATGAGGAGAGACCATCGAGGGTCTTGGATAGGCAGGACCAAGTCTTGCGAGGCAAGACGATTCCCTTGGTCAAGGTCTTGTGGAAACATCACGGAGTTGAGGAAGCCACTTGGGAACGTGAATTGGAGGTCCGAGAAAAGTATCCAAACCAATTTGTTGATGTTTGAGTATGAGTTGAAATTTTGGTTTTGTTTAAGAATTATGTAAACATTGTATATGTTGGAAACTATTTGTTATGAAGGCATTGTAAATGTCAAATGTATTTCGGAAATGCAAGTTTAAAGTAAACATTATGTATGTTTTAAATTAATGAGAGCATTGTATATGTTGCTTACATGTTGGAGAAAATATAAACTTGTTAAAAACATTGAATATGTTTTGGAAAACATGAGTTATATATGTTGAAGTTGTTGAATTTCAATAGAACGCATGTTGATAGTGCATGTTGAATTATATTGTGATTTGTTCTCTTGAGAAGAGACGGAATGACCGATAGTGGGTCATGATAGTATGTGTTGAATTGTAAACATGTTGAGAATTGAAATAATCTTGATTTTGAAACTCATATAAAATTTCGAGGACGAAATTCTTTAAGGGGGGGGAGATTATAGCGATCCCGATTTTTCCTATTATTTATTGTATTTCGGACTTGGGTCTAGTGGCTGTATGTTACTTTCTTTATCTAGTTTCCATCCTTTAGTTCATTGTATTTGAGTTGTGGGATGTGTTGGTTTAATTTGGAACAGGTTGGTTGTGGGTAGAATTAAATGGTTGCTGCCCAAGTTTTTGCTCCTTCGCTCGAGCGAGGCTTTTTGCGCTCAAGCGAGCCTTGGGTTTTAGCTTCTTCGCTCGAGCGAGGGTTCTTGCGCTCGAGTGAGCTTTGTAAGGTGTGTCTCTTCGCTCGAGCGAGAACTCTTGTGCTCGAGCGTGCGTCTGCGTCTTTGAAAAACCTAAAGGTTGGTATTCTTCGCTCGAGCGACGCTCCTTGCGCTCGAGCAAGTGAGCTCTATGTTTTGTGTTCCTTCGCTTGAGCGAGGACTCTTGCGCTCGAGCGTGCGTCTGGGTTGCAGACCTAAAGCTTTTCTTTTTTCGCTCAAGCGACGCTTCTTGCGCTCGAGCGAGGTCCGTTTGTGACTGGTCGCTCAAGCGACCACTCTTTCGCTCGAGCGAGACCTATTTATATCAAATTGCAGTAGTGGATCATCACATCACTTTTTCATCTGCTTTTCATTCCAAACCCTAAAATCGACAGCCTCTCTCTCTACACACACACTCTCTCTCTAAAAATACTCCTTGTTCTAGAGGTTTTCTACCCTAGTCCGTTTGTAAGAAAGCTAGAGTTTTGCGTGGGCTTCGTTTTGATCCGAAAATTCTTGGATTTGGAGCATCTTGGGTTTTCCTCTTTATCCCCTTTGAGCTACTAACTTCGAGGTAGGGATAATCTACTCCGTCTTATGAGTTTTAACATAAGCACTAGTTATTTTGTATAAATGGTGGGTTATGGGAAGTTTGAATAAATTTAGGGTTTGAATTTGAAATTTATGAAAGAGGGTTTTCTATTTTGGGTCCCATATGTATATGAGATCTTAAAATTGGGGTTTGTTTGTGTAATGTCGAAGAAATTTGGCCATGGGTGCAATATTTGAAAAATGGGAGGAAATGCCCTAATTTGGACTAAATGGATCATTTTGTTTAAATGATGAAAATAAATGTGAAACTATGAAATTGGGAAATATTGTAATTGAATGGTATAGTCGGAATAATGAATCACTCACTTACGGAAAAATGTGTTAAATTATCTGTTGAGAAATTTATTTATCTGTTTAGATATATCTATTTGGGGCTATCGGTGGAGGATAGCTATGATTGTTGTAGAAAATGCATGATGATTAGGTAAACTGAAACTAATCAATTGAACTAAGTCATTGAATATGACAAATGGATTAGCACATTAAATATGTGGTTAGTTTGGTCATTGTATATGACACCGTATTTAAATACATTGTATATGTATATTTGTTTGGGAGGATATATGGGATGGACTCCATGGATAATTAAGTTGGTCGGAGTGTCCTGGGTGAAAGTTCCGAAATCTTATTTATATTTGGGTGCCGGTTCCCTCGGACGTGGTTCCGTAAAATGGCAAATGAATTGAAGTGTATGAATGTTATACATGATAGAAGTGTTGTTATATGAGTTGTAGTCTCATTTGAATTGTTTGGATAAATAAGCCATGTTAATGAATGGAATTGGAAGTAGAAATGAAAGCGGATTGAAACATGAATATCAATGTTGAAGGATTATGGAAATGGTGTAAATTGGTTTATATGTGTTAAACATTTATCAGATACTAATATTTTAGTTAATTCTCATATAGTGTTCAGCATATCTCTACTGGGTTTTGGTTCACCCTGCTTGGGACACCATTTTCAAGTACATGTGACATGTCACATCCAAGGCTATAGCTTGGGAGGTCTCAGAGCTGAAGTCTCTCTTTTGTTGTTTTATATATATGTTTATATATATATATATATATATTTTTGTTTCCAAGCTGAGGGCTTTATTTGTAAAGGGTTTCTGACCCTCTTTTGTTGTAACCAAGTGTTGACTTGGAAAGTTGTAAGCCCGTAGGACATTTATTTTTGTTGTCAACATGTAACATCTTTTGTAAGGACTGATGAATGAAAATATAATATTTCCTTTATGATTCTGGAACTTGTGAATGATTGATTTATGTATTATTTTGAGGGTACATTCACTACCCTCTTCTCGCAATGGAGAGAGAGAGAGAGATCTAAGTTTTTCCAAGCCATGCTACCCTTTTCTTGCAAGCAATGCTGGCTACGATGGCCATGAGCAGGGGTAGCGATGGCGATTTCTAGTGTGAAGGATAGTGGTGATTTCTAGTGATGGTGATGATAGGACATCAACGGTGGCGATTTCTAGTGATGGCGGACGTTGGTGGTGGTTTGTGATGGTGGGATTTGAAGAGCAGAAGAAGAAAAAAGAGGGGGCTAGGAGTGGGGAGAGTGGAGAACGGTTGGGAAGGGGATGGCGGGGGTGGCGATTTTTGGTGATGGGGGCGGTAGTGAGTGAAGTTTGGGTTGGAATTTGGTAAAGATATGGATATTTTAGGAATATTTGAAAATCGATAGTGCGCATTGAGTAAAAAATAGAAAATTAAAATTATGTGTGACATGCACTGAGTAAGTAGAGTATACTTAAAGGTCATGTTTGATTCACAAGACTAATAGTGAAGTATTAATAATCTTATTAAATTAGTGTGGTATTCACTATCCAATTGGATTAATATCCATTGGATTAATAATCTCACCCTTACCCCATTACTAATAATCCTACAAATTTGTTGGATTAATTATCCATTGGATTAATAATCCTAAACCAAAATGTTAAAACAAACATAGGATAATTGAGCCCACGG
This sequence comes from Camellia japonica, assembly GCA_030407325.1. Taxonomy (NCBI): domain Eukaryota; kingdom Viridiplantae; phylum Streptophyta; class Magnoliopsida; order Ericales; family Theaceae; genus Camellia; species Camellia japonica. Next base: position 43,821,678 of record JAPPVO010000032.1, on the reverse strand, counting down.
ATTAATAATTTCAATCCCATGCTCTAATCCACTCAATCAAACATGTCAAAATAGTATAAGATGTGTAAATAGAATCACTCTTCTTATTAATGTTGAGAAAAATTGTATAAAAAGTATATTAAAATATGTAAAATTATTTTAAAATATATAAATAACGTATGTAGATTATAAATTTATAAATATGTTAACATCTTTGTGTTTGTTAATTGACAGTTCTAAATTTATTTTTGAGAAGATGGTTATAATTAATTTTTTATGAAGGAGAGAAATGGGTTATAATTTGGGAAGTGGATTATAACCGCTTCCCAAAAGGAGCTAAATAGGTGGTTTGCTGGGTCGTCAAGATCGGGAGCCGATTTTGTGGAAGCAAATTTTGCAATCAACGTCGCTGGGCAATTCAAAGTCACAGTCACAGTCAAGTATGAACCAACAGGAGGATTCTTCTTTCGGCACTTGTTTAGTGGGGCGGCGGCGGAGCAACCACCCTTGGTGCGGCGATGCGGCAGAGCCTGATCCCAACAAGCCACGTGATATATTGGACTCCCAAGTCTTCGACTCACCAAACTGAAAGCTATATTTGCCTGAATACAGATCTTCGGTAGCCCTTTTCTGTAGCCCTCCCTGTCGCCCTTACCAAAACGACGTCGTTTTGGTAAAAACGACGTCGTTTTGATTATTATTATTTTTTTTTTTTTGGGCCCAAAATTCGAATTTCCCTCTTATTTTTCAGCCCCTTTGGTCAAAATTGTGCCCTAGCCTCTGAGATGAAGCACAGCTGAAGAGACAGAGGCGAGGAGAGGCGAATCGAACGGAGAGGCGAGGCGACGAAGACAGAGAGGCGAGGACCGACGGCGAGAGACGAATCACCTGAGACGAAGCAGACGAAGACAGAGAGGCGAGGAGTGACGGCGAGAGACGAATCACCTGAGACGAAGCAGATCTGAACGGGAGAGGCGAGGATCGACGGCGAAGAAACGAAGACAGAGAGGATAGGCTTGATCATTAACACACATTTGGTTTGACTCTCTTCCCTTCTTCTGTGATTCATGCAAAGAATAAGAACAAAAAGTGTGTGGGACATTTTTTTTTTTTTGAAGACATTTTTTTTGAGAAAACTCTCAAAAAGTTTTGTGTGGGACATTTTTTTTTTTTTGAAAACAATTTTTTGAAAACTCTCTTCCCTCAGAAATGTTTAAAAGTTTTGTGTGGGACATTTTTTTTTTTGAAAACATTTTTTTGTTTGGGTAAAGTTTAAAATTTGAAAACATCTATTTGGGGAGAGGTTGAAAGTATATGAATTGTCTGATGAGATTGAAAGTATATATTGTGGGGTTCATGTTGAGAATGAATTTGAATCACATGTTAATGTTTTTGGTAATTTTCAGGTAAAATTTATGAGTTTGTAGTATTACTGATATCAAACGAATGGACAATTGAACTCGGCTTTCAAATGAACACACACAAACACATTATTTAAGAATTGATTTTAAGGTAAAATTATTCCCCCTTTTTCTTAGAGTATCAAGTGTTTTCCCCAGAGATAGAGAGATCCTGAAATTCCTTCATCACAATGGGGCTAATACCATTTTACAGAAACTAGGCCCATACAGTTAAGAAAATTTATAACTACCTCAAGAGAACGTAACATCATAAAGTAATCAACCCAAATATAGGACAAAAATTGACATCCAATTAGGAAAAAGGAAGAAAATTAGAAATAGGTTTGGCATAAAAACAAACAGTTCATGTGCAATATTGAGCTGAAAATGTAAGAGCATAGTGAAACAATTTTTCTAATATTCAAATGGCACCACCATATTTGGGTGATAAATGAACTTATATAGCATCAAATGAGATCAATGCTAATTTTCATCATATCACATGACAACATATAACAGGAGGAGGGTTTGTGGGCAAGGAGGGTTTGTGGACAAAGTTTCTATACATACAGTACTTTAAATCTGCACATACATACAGTACTTTTTTCGATTTTTGTAGGGATTGGTGTATGTATAGAAACTTTGTGAAGATGATCCCAATTTAGTAGAGCTCTTCAATTTGCAAATACTGGAGTTGTACCTTGAAATTCGAATTCACCTGATTTGTGTAGAGTGTAATGGGCCATAACAGATTCATTGCATATGGAACTAGATTTGGCTTTGATTACGTATGTGTGCATGAAACTGTTATTCCATGTTGTTATGTTATTGCATAAATGTAATAATTCCAAATTATAATTCCATGTTGTTATGTTATTGCATGAAACTGCTTTCAGAGTGCCAATTTCTTGATCATTAAAATTCCATTTTATCCAAAAGATTTACCATTTAGCACAATTAAGCAGCAAATTTACAACCCTTGACTTAATGTCAAATAAGAATGCTATTCACTCTTCTACTTTCAAAAAATTATAATTCGGTCTTTTTTGTTTGTGAATACACAAGTTACTTATCTACACTTGAAGTCAGAAAGAAAATGTAATGCATGCATGTCCATGGAAAGTTTGGTTACATCTGTGTTGTATTTGAAATTGACTTTTGTGTTTACTTGTAATTAGGATTGAGATGCACATGTAAGGCTTGTGACTACTTTACATGGGGAGTGGCTCCTATTGAGAGTGGATCAAATATCGAAAAGAGCGGATACGATTATGATTTTGCGAGAAACAATGAACTTGTGAATATCTTGGAACGACTTGACGCAAACCAACGAGAACGACTTGAAGCTATCAAATTCATGATGCTCACAACCATAGTGATGGTTGGTTTTACCATGCTAGTGGTGCTGCTCAAGTGAACTTGTATTTCTACTTAATGTAAACCAGTATTTGTAGAACTTGTATTTAGTTTTGAAACTTTTATGTGCATGTCAAATCCAAACTATGTTTAATTAATGAAGTTAAAGTCACTATGCTATGTCAACTGTGTTAAGTAATGAAATTGGGTGTTATGTATATGATGTATGAAGATTGATGTTATGAAAAGAAAGTGAATCTAATGTTATGTGAGCACAAAAGGTCTATGATAATGTTGCATGATGGTTGATGTATGAAGATTGATGTTATGAGAAGAAAGTGAATCTAATGTTATGTGAGCACAAAAGGTCTATGATAATGTTGCATGATGGTTGATGTATGAAGATTGATATTATGAGAAGAAAGTGAATCTAATGTTATGTGAGCACAAAATTAAGATAAAATGTTGCATGATGGTTGATCAGTCCTTTACACAGGGCAAGTAAAGCAAGCTTTTCAAATAACAAGTTATATGATCACTCCAACATCCTGTATCACCTCACCATGAGTCAACAAAATGAACTCTTAAACATTTCTCCATGCTGAGACAAGCAAATATATAGGAAATGAAGGCAAAGCCTGGTTGTAGAATCAACAAAAAATAGAACCTGTGCCACTTGACTTGAACCTATGCCACAAGGAATTTAACCTGTCCAATTTCCCTAATCACTAACCACTATAAAATATTTACTAAAACAAACATTTATGTCATCCTCACAGTAAAGGCATTGTAAATGACAACCATAATAACTTTATATATGCATACAGAAAAAGAACATTGTTCAGAAACACTAAATTATTTGGTCTACAAGATGTCCATGTCCATATTTTCCTCCAAATCCCACGAAACATTAAATTTACATAAAAAAATGTCCATAAAAAACATCCAAATCCCACCAAACATTAAAAATACATAAAAAATATGTCCATCCAAAATATCCATATCCCAGCAAACATAAAAATACATAAATAATATGTCCATCACAAATATCCAAATCCCACCAATCAAAAAAAAAAAAAAAATACAGCAATATAATAACATCATTGTTTGGTGCAAGCCTTCCAAGGATGTCCATTCACATAACTGTCAGCAGGACTATATGAGGCTTGCGACAGTTGGACTGCACTACTACCTCGAAGCAACTCCTGAAACGATGTTTGACTGGAATATACTAAAGGCATTGAATGAGGCGGCATTGACTGGGGCGCGTTATTTCCCTGCAATAGTGATACACTTATTAAAATATTTATACAATCTATACTACCATTTGAATGTAAAGTATGTAAGTAATTCCCAGAAATGTTTGTTACAAGTTTGAATTCTATGAAGCACTTATCCCCTAAAGGGCCACTTCATGAATCAATGCTCGATAATCACCAGATATATTTGGAACGAAGAGATTACATGAATTTAAAATTAGTGGGGAAAAATTCCTAGCCCCTCATATCATTATTCAAAGCATCAAACTTAAAAATAAGAACAGCCCAATTTATGCAGCCACTAGAACAAAGGTACCTCTAAATCCCATAATCCAATACTCAAGAACAATTTGTTTTAAACCATACTCAAGAACCCAAGTTATTTTTAAACCACTAGAACATAGGCCTTTTTTTTCTTTTCTTTTTTTAAACCATACTCAAGAACCCAAGTTGTTTTTAATTTATTTCTCATACCCAATTGTTTTTGGAGTGTTTTTAATACACAATTTTGAATTTCAACTCCTGTCTTCAATAAACAATTTCGAAATAATAAAAATAATAATAATGATGATGAATATCACAAAAATATGAAATGATCTAATTTATTTCTCATACCCAATTGTTTCTGGGTCAAATTTTTTTTCAATTAACAGAATTCTGTTAATATTTTTGTAATGTTTGGTAGTGGAATATACCTTTTTGAACAATTCCATCACTGGGTCAAAAAATTAACTGAATAAATTAACAGAATTTAAAAAATAACTGAAATAATACTTCAGATATATATATATATATATATATATATGTATATATCAGCTACAATAATCTTCAAAATATCAGCTACAGATATTCACTTATTTTACCTCCTCAGTGCTTCGTCCCTCCGCCGTGCTTCGTCCATGGCAGTCTCCACCCTCCGCCATGCTCCGTCCATGGCAGTCTCCACCCTCCGCCATGCTCCGTCCATGGCAGTCTCCTCCCTCCGCCATTCGTCCTTCACCGTCGCAGCCCTCCACCATCCTTCGTTCGCCGTATCCGTCGCGACCCTCCACCATCACTCTCATCTCTCAGCTCAGCTCTCTCTCTCTCTCTCTTCGTCTGCCGTCTCTCTGTCTTAGGGCTAAACAAACCAAGACACAGCTGAGAAAGAAAAAACAAGCGGGAAATTCGAATTTTGGGCCCCAAAAAAAAATAATAATAATAATCAAAACGACGTCGTTTTTACCAAAACGACGTCGTTTTGGTAAGGGCGACAGGGAGGGCTACAGAAAAGGGCTACCGAAGATCTGTATTCATATTTGCCTACTCTCATACTTAAAAAGCAAGCACTAAAGTCCGACTTGGTTTAGTTCTATGATACGAGGATGATGCTGATAATTTTCATGTAGTACTATTTGGTTTGAATCAATGAACAATAGACACACATTAATACCATGAAGAGATTTGACAGGACATCAATGGAAGAAGTATGTGCCCTACCTTCTTTCTTCTTTACTTTTTTCATCTTAATAATCTCCAACAACGCAATAGACACCACCATTACTAAAACCCACTTCGTTACAGATGGTAACACCATAGTTTCATCTTCCGGAACTTTCGAATTGGGGTTCTTCACTCCCCGCGCCGATTCCAAGAACCGGTACGTGGGAATATGGTACAAGAAAATATCAACCGGGACTGTGGTTTGGGTTGCCAACAGAGAAACCCCAATCCCTGATAAATCTGGTGTCTTGAAGATCATCGACCCAGGAATTCTCGTCCTTGTCAACGGATTCAATCAAACCGTATGGTTTACTAATTCCGCAATCTCCGCGCAGAACCCAGTAGCCCGGCTTCTTGATTCAGGCAATCTTGTTGTGAATGATGAAAAAAACCCAGAAACAGAGCACCTCCTCCTCTGGCAGAGTTTTGATTATCCGGGTGGTACTTTTTTACCAGGTATGAAGCTTGGGAAGAACTTTGTGACTGGTAAAGAATGGTACCTCTCGTCTTGGAAGAGCAAGGCTTATCCATCTCAAGGGGGGTACACATACTGGTTGGATCTTCGCGGGGATCCGCAACTTGTTTTGAGCAAGGGTTCCACCGAGCAGTTTCGTTCTGGACCCTGGAATGGTGTCCGGTTCAGCGGTCCACACTTGAGACCTAATCCATTTTACAAATATGGAGTTGTTTTTAAAAATGATGAGGTGTACTATAGTTATGAGCTCATTAATAGCTCTGTTGTTTCGAGCTTTGTCTTGAATCCGAATGGAATTGGAGAGCGCTCGACATGGATTGATCGAACACACGGTTGGATGCTTTACCTGACTGTGCCACAAGATACTTGTGACAGTTATAAATTGTGCGGTCCATATGGTGTTTGTAATGTTGACAAATCCCCTGTTTGTGGTTGTTTGAGTGATAAATTTGTGCCCAAAGACCCCAAAAATTGGGATATGACAGATTGATCGAGCGGGTGTGTTCCGATGACACCATTGGATTGCCACAATGATGGGTTTATCAAGTTTTCTGGAATTAAAATGCCAGACACACGACAGTCCTGGTATAACACTACCATGGCACTTGAGGAATGCAGAGAGGTATGCTTGAAAAATTGCTCTTGCACGGCTTATACAAATTTAGATGTGAGAGGCAGTGGAAGTGGCTGCTTGCTTTGGTTTCATGACCTGATTGACTTGAGAGTGTTCAGTGACAATGGAATAAATATTTACATAAGGATGGCTTCCTCCGATTTAGGTAAGATTCACATATGGACACTGCAAGGTGCACAGAAAAATATGTAGAAAACGTGGCCGTGGTAGGAAAAAAAAAAATATTTATCCTATCCTGTTAGCTCATTCTTCATAATTGTTCCTTACTTGATTGCAATTAAAGATATGTCGAGCTATATTATTATACAAATGCAGGCAAAAATAGGTAAGCATGCAAATAACAGATTTTGCCTTTTTCTTATTCATTTTATCTAGTTAAGGTTTAACAAACAGAGATTTCAATAAGTTTGGTTTTGACGTTGATTCAAGTAGAAGGGGTTTTTTATTTAGTTTGAAGCCTATGGTAATTTGTAGTGCTGCTAATTCTGTGCTTTCATGGTTGTATTATCAGATTGAATTAATTGACCATTTTGTTTGTATGGAGATTCAGCAGACCAACAATTTGTCTACCATGGCAAGAAAAGAACAATAATCATTGTCAGCTTAGCGCTATTCTCTGGGATGCTACTGTTTGCTCTGAGCCTTGCCTTTTATGTCTGGCAAAGGAAGAAAAAATTGCACCTCAAGAAAGACGGTAACCCAAATGAGTGATTTTGTGCTGTAATTATGTGCCTTTCTATGGCTTTTTTTTTTAATTTTTAACTTTTAATTTTTTTTTAAAAAGAAGAAGAAGAAGAAGAAGAAGAAGAAGAAGAAGAAGAAGCCATGCTTTTTGTTCTGTAACAATATGTTGGAACATGCTGTCTCATCTAAATCCACTTTGCAGGATGTATGGACCACAACTCCGGGCAACTTTATCCTAACAAAAACCAGAAGGAAGATCTAGAGTTGCCATTCTTTGACTTAGCTACAATAGTTGATTCTACAAATAACTTTTCAATCTACAATAAGATTGGAGAGGGTGGATTTGGACCTGTTTACAAGGTAATATTGTAGACACTTCTTGTAAGGCAATATTTCTGTGACTATTTTTCCAAACTTGCTCAAGTTTTAATGCCAAACCACAATTCTGGAATATGAAATTGGCAAAAACACCAGCAAGAAGAATTTTATCTATGAACTTGCTCTAGTGGGAAATGAAATGACTATTGAGTCTGACATTTTCCATAGAAGTGACGGTGAATGAATTTTTGTAGAGTTCTAGACAACCTTCCGTCCCTCCTCCAAGAACACACACACATACCCATCCAAAATATGGAATGTGTATTTGTGCTATAGGATTCAAAATGGGCCTAATTTTTTATTTTTTTTTTTAGACGGAAAAATGGACCTAAAAGTTGAGTTTCTGTTTGTTAGCAGTGTGTGGCATGAAAAAAGAATCCCCCCCCCCCCCCCCCCAGTTTTGAAGACTATTATACCGATCAATTGGTTTATATTCAGGGTATTTTGGGAGGTGGACTAGAAATAGCTGTTAAGCGGCTTTCAGAGTATTCGACACAAGGGCCTAATGAGTTCAAGAATGAAGTTATTTGTACTGCAAAACTTCAGCACCGAAATCTCGTGAAGCTTTTAGGATGTTGTATTCAAGGAGAAGAAAAAATGTTGATCTACGAATACATGCCTAACAAAAGTCTGGACTACTTTATTTTTGGTTAGGCTCTCCTGAAACTATAATACTACATCACTTTCTTACTTCCATCTTAGTCTTCTTCTAATTTAATCCTTTTGGCTCCTTATAAATCTTTTTAATTATTTGAAAATGGGATCAAGATCATATGGTTTTGTTTTACATGTGCACCTGCATGAACTTCGTCTACCAAAAAAATAATTGTGAACTTCCTGAAGGAATCCTGTTAAATTCAAGCACTTATTTATCAGGATCATGGTCTAACTCTGGAAAAAATGTGACTAGATCAAACTCAAAGAATGTTATTGGATTGGCCCAAGTGCTTCCAAATTATTAATGGGATTGCCCGGGGGCTTCTTTATCTTCATCAAGATTCTAGACTAAGAATTATTCATAGAGATCTCAAAGCAAGCAATATTTTGCTAGATATTGGCATGAATCCAAAAATATCAGACTTTGGAATGGCTAGAAGTTTTGGAGGAAATGAGACGGCAGGAAATACAAAAAGAGTGGTTAGAACATAGTAAGCATCTCTACAACATGTTTTTGTCTAATTCACTTACATTTGCTTCAAAATTCGATTCTTCATATAATGCTCTACTGCAGCGGCTACATGTCTCCAGAATATGCATTGGATGGGCTATTTTCAGTTAAGTCTGATGCATTTAGTTTTGGTGTGTTGGTGTTGGAGATAATGAGTGGGAAGAGAAACAGAGGTTTCTATCATCCAGATCATCACCTTAACCTCCTTGGTCATGTAAGCCTTAATGTTAAATCTAAAAGTACTCATTATCATATGCATTTGTTCAAATTGTTGCTATTAATATTGTTATGAATTTTTCAGGCATGGATACTCTATAAAGAAGACAGGTCAATGGAATTGATTGATGAATCTCTGAGGGACTCATGTGACCTATTTGAAGTGTTGCGATCAATACATGTGGGTCTTTTATGTGTACAACAACATCCAGAGGATAGGCCAAGCATGTCAACTGTGGTTTTGATGTTAGGCAGTGAGGGTGTATTGCCTCGGCCCAAACAGCCTAGCTTTTTCACTGAAAGGAATTTACTTGAAGTTGATTGTTCATCAAGCAAGGGTACGATAAATTCAGTCAATGAAATGACCATTAGCATGTTACATGCTCGATAGAAACAAATGGTTTTGAAATCACCATTTGGGTCTTTCACATGTTCTTGCCAACGTGGTTGGTGAGTGCAACATTTGTATTGAAGAGGAGATTCAAAAAGCATCGCCTATCAGACAATGCTCACTGGTTTGCCTCCTTCATACATGGTTTGTGAATAATAAGTCTAGCGACACAAATTGACTATAGAATGTACTACAGAAAACACAAGTGGAACAACTTGAGTGAAATAATCTCGTCAATGGATGGTCTCACCATCTTATACATATGACTCTGATTAATTTATGTAATTAATTCTGTGGTTAATTCTGTCTCCTGAGATTTATTTTGGTATTTGAATGTTCTAGTTTACAAGTCTCATGCTGATTGATTATACGTGATCACCATGACTGAATTTATGATTTTGGTGTTGATTATCATTGATCAGGGTTGTATTGGCCTTTGAATTTGCCCTGCTGGTTATTAGGACCATATCAAACAGGACAAGAGCTACATGTGGACCATCACTATCTATCCCTAGGAGCCATTTGTATGTGTTCATGTAGGATTCTCTGTTGGGTAATACATTCCTGCCACTGTTCCTTGATTTTAGTCGAACATTGCAATAGGTTCGACGATCAATGACATCAAATGATCTCTGGTCACCCCAGTCGATGTACCAGCACCATCACCATGTTGGTAGATGCACTGGGCAGTACTTGCCATGTTTAGTGACAAAGTAGTTAATATTATGGATTGAGGGTTTGAATTCTTTGCAATTGTCTCATTAATTTTTCTCCATGAAAAGCTTATTACGCCTTTAATATGATCTCGTGCTTGTTCTTCTGTCACACCCTTATCCATTGTTAATGTAAACTGTATACTTCACCTACTCTCCACCTACTCCTCACCTACTCCACCTACTACTCCACCTACTACACACTCACCTACTCTCATCTTCTATATATAGGAATCATTGTAAACATATTATACATCAATCAATATACATACAATTCTCTTTCTCTATTTCTCTATACAGTTATTCTAACATGGTATCAGAGCTAGGTTAACAACTTAGTAATTCCGCTTCATCGGCGGGCGGCAGCCTCGCATTGGCCGCCCGCCGAACCTCTACCCATACCTTCACTCCGCTACCACAAATTATCCTTCTTAATCTTGATCTTGTTGTTGCTGCTGCTACAGTAATTTCTAACAAATTCCATGGCAGAACTTCACCTTCAAGAACAGAGCATCATCACCATCATCCATCTTGAACAACCTCGGGTCGGACCTCGCCGGCGAGACCGCCGCCGCTATGGTCACCGCCTCCGTCATCTTCCGCCACCACAGACCCACCAGCTTCTCGATCCCTCTGCCGTGCACGGCGTCACCAAGTTCTCCGGCCTCATTCTTCACCTTGCATCAACATTCCCAACAATGGGTTTCACACACACGGGATTCATAGCTCCTTTTGCACCCAGCAGACAGCTTTGCAACTGGACCCTCTGTCCACCGTGGGTGATAGCAACACACCAAACATCTTGCAGCTGGTCATACCACCTTCTATGGTTCCAGGGTTAAGACCCATGCGAGCTTCTCTTGATCTAGAGCTTCATATAACACACACCACGCGCCTCCTGTCTGTCACCGGAAGCCTCGCCACTGCTTCCAGCAGTGACTGATCACTGCCGAGCCACCACCGTTGCAACTCCACGACCGAGCCACCATCACCTACAGCCTCACTCACCTCGGGCAGAAACACCGCCAGGGCGAACCCATCACCATGGTCACCGCCTACGACTACCCTTTCGCGATCCACCTCTACACCGCCGGAATCGATATTTGCCTCGTCGGCGACTCCGCCTCCATGGTTGTCCACGGCCACGACACCACCCTTCCGATCTCTCTCGACGAAATGCTCGTCCACTGTGAGGCACCTTCAAGGATCACTGCAGCTAAAGCAATTGCACCACATGGGCATGTCCTTCCGCCGATGCTCCCATCATTTACAATTTTCAAATACCCATTCTCTTACAATATTCATCAGTTGCCGTTGTAATGGTGGACCAACTTTCTCTTCATCCAACCATCCACCAACTTTTGTCCTCCTCTTTTCCTTTCTTTTTATTTTAAACTATTGTCCACCCACTCTTCTTTTATTTAAACACAATTCCTCTCACATGTTTTCATCCACCAGCTTTAACCCCACCATGTTTTCCTCTCTCTCTAATAAAATAATTCATCCATTTTTTTTTTTAAAAACCATTCCAGCACCAAGAGATATATTATTATTATTATTTTTTTTTTTATATCAGTGCCGTATCTCCACCCATTCACTGAGCCATACTTCCGTAGGCACTCATCATCTTTCCACCAATAATAATATATATATATATATATATTTATTATTATAATATATTACCCACACTATTCTCTACTGATTCATCCTCCACTCACCCACACCATTATCATCATCATTCCATCAATAATATATATATATATATATATTTTATACCACCATTCTCTTAACCAAAAAAAAAAAAAAAAAAAAAAAATTTCTGCTCAGTCTTAGTGTCATACATGCCATACGATTTTCACAATCAACAACACTCATTTTATTCATGACAGGGATCACACCTGATCACCATTTTACACCAAAAAAAAAAAAAAAAAACAAAAAACCACATCAACAACGACGGATCTGTTTTTCTTCTTTCACCAACTTCACTTACTTGGCTCTTCCGTCGCCGAGCTCTTCCGTTTTTTGTCGTTCTTTTTATCGTCTATCTTCGAAGGCCCGTCTCCAGTACTTCCGCCAAGAACTACCACAGTGTTTCCGCCGAGAGAGTCGGCTCCCCGCCGGCCATCAAAGGTGAGGTACGTAGGTGTCCCAAATCTAGCCATGGAGGTGGTTTGCCTTTTCAGCTCCTTGTTTTCAGCCTTCAAGGCACAAATCTCTGCCCGTGCATCTCTGTACATGCACTGGAGTAGGGAGAGTTGGGCGTTGACCTGGTATACCTCACACGCCTTGTTTTGCAGACGGTGAGACAGGTTAGTGACCGCCGCCACTGTCTCCATGCAGGACCTCAACGTGTAGTGGTTGGCCTCGATATCATTTTGAGTAGCCATCACTTGCTCAACTGATAGTGTGGGAAGACTAGGTTGAGTAAGAGCAGGGGTACTTGGCCCAGAGGAGCTCGATGGACCATTAAGATCTGGAAAAAGAGAGAGAGGGTGGACGAAGAGGCCATTTTCTGGGCAACAGAGTGTTACAGAGTATCTCTCTCAGAAAACGAAGAGTTTTTCAGAGGTTTTCAGCAGGTTTTTGTCTCAGCCTCAGCCTCCGTCTTGGTTAAATAGCCAAGGCAGACACGCGTATCGCGCGCCGCTCGGCGCCAGACGACAAAATGGGCACGCAAGCCAAGGCAGTCACGCGTATCGCCATAATGTCTGGCACACCTTTTTATGGATTGGGCACGCCTTTTGATGGCACACCTTTTGATAGATTGGGCACGCCTTTTGAGGGTGCGACTTCTACAGCGGTCCGACATGACCCCATAAACTGTCCCGACATTGATTCCGGTCAGCCTCTATAACAACGGTCTGACACGACCACACAGTGTTTGCTACATCGGTCCGGCATGACCCCGTAAACTGTCCCGACATTGATTCCGGTCAGCCTCTACAACAACGGTCTGACACGACCACACAGTGTCTGCTACATCGGTCCGGCATGACCCCGTAAACTGTCCCGACATTGATTCCGGTCAGCTTTTACAACGGTCCGACATGACCCCGTAAACTGTCCCGACATTGATTCCGGTTAGCTTCTACATCGGTCCGGCATGACCCCGTAAACTGTCACAACATTGTCTGCTACATCGGTCCGGCATGACCCCGTAAACTGTCCCGACATTGATTCCGGTCAGCTTCTACATCGGTCCGACATGACCCCGTAAACTGTCCCGACATTGATTCCGGTTAGCTTCTCCAACGGTTTGACACGACCATACAGTGTCTGCTACAACGGTCCGACACGACCCCGTAAACTATCTCGACATTGATTCCAGTGTCTTCTACAACGGTCTGACACGACCATGCAGTGTCTCCTATCCATTTTGATTTTATTTGTCAGTTTATTTTCCTGTTTTGTTACTCTCTCCAAACTCAAGTTGGTTAGTACCTATCCTCCTTGAGTTTGAGGGGGGCTGTTAATGTAAACTGTATACTTCACCTACTCTCCACCTACTCCTCACCTACTCCACCTACTACTCCACCTACTACACACTCACCTACTCTCATCTTCTATATATAGGAATCATTGTAAACATATTATACATCAATCAATATACATACAATTCTCTTTCTCTATTTCTCTATACAGTTATTCTAACATCCATCATATAACATTGTTACGAAATATTGATAAAATAATCTAGGTGTTATATAAATTAAATTCTCAAATGAATGTGATATAATTATATTAAAAATATAAAATTAATTACAGTATATTTTTTTCAAATATTAAAAAGGAGGAGTATAATTTAGGGTTTTTTTTTTAAGGTCCCTAATATTACAATTTTAGGAGATAAAAGACCTGCCAAACTTTTATACTGTCTCGGGTCCCTCAAAAACATGTGTCTCTTCTCTCTAAAATTATTGGAGCAAAATATCCTTGCATTTTATATTCAAATGTCTTTCATTTTTTGAAAATTTTCAAAACTTAAAAATTTAGTAACTTTTGATTTAGATGTCTATTTTCAACGAAAAATATATTTTTGGAATGCCCTTGTCGAGATCTATCAAACAAGATCTATGATGAATATGAAATTCAGAAAAAAAAAAAAATGATAAAATTTCATTGAATTAGAAATCAATATGAAAGTGAATTTCTCTGAATACATTTATATAGCAATTTCAGAGAAAATCAAATGATTTAGAGAAAATCAACATGTAAGTAAATTTCTCTAATTACATTTGTAGAGAAATTTCTAAGAAAATCAAATGTGTAGAGAAAGTCAACATATGCAAGTCAATTTCTTTTACTACATTTGCGGAGAAATTTTAGAGAAAAATCAAATGTGTTGGAAAGAAAATCAACATGCAAGTAAATTTCTTTGACTAGATTTGTAGAGAAAATTCAAAGATAATCAAGATGACAGAGATTTCAAATATAAGTCCAGAGAAATTTCATATTGCAAGTGTGTGATGGCTAAAGATGATCAATATTACAGAGAAATTCCATATATAGGTTTAAGTGAAATTTCTCTGGTATAAGTTCAGTGAAATTTCAAAAAAAATTCTCTTCACGAATAAATTTCTTTGGTATAAGTCCAATAAAATTTTAGTAGGTCCTTCAAATTCTTTAATATAAGTTCAGAGAAATTTTTGCCATAGGTCCAGTGAAATTTCTCTGGTATAACTCCAAAGAAATTTCTAGTATAGGTCCAAAGAAATTTCAGCAGGTTCTCCAAATTTTCTAGTATAGGTTCAGAGAAAATTACCTAGTATAAGTCCAGTGAAATTTCTATGGTATAGATCCAGAGAAATTACAGCAGGTCCTCTAAATTCTCTGGTATAGGTCCAAAGAAAATTACCTGATATAGGTCCAGTGAAATTTCTATGATATAGATCTAGAGAAATTTCAACAGATTCTTCAAATTCCTTAAGATTTGTGAGTTTATTGTTGTCCATGATCACCCACTCTTTATTCTTCAACAAATAAATCAAGGACCTATCCTCATGGTAGTGGATAAGGTCAACGGGGTGGACATGGCCGCAAAGGCGGCGGAGGGGGTTTGGAACTTGGCGTCAAAGACATAGACAAGACCGACAATGATAAAATGGTCGTTAGAATAGAAGGAAGCGGATGTGGCGATGTTGAAGAATGAAGAAATTGTGGATTTGGGTTCTAGGATTTGGGAAGAGAAGATTGTGAGGTGATGGAGAGATCTAAATCTATAGAGAGAGAAGAAAAAAGATAAATGAAAAGATGATGCCAGAGTGAGAGTCGGAGTCAATGATGAAGGGGCTGCTGGAGTGAAAAGAGGCGGCGGTGGTAGTGTGGCAGAGTGAGGAGATGATGGATTTATTAGGTTTTAGGGTTTGAGAAGTGAGAAATCAGAGAAATGGATGAGAGAGAGAAAAGAGACCCAAATTCATTAGAGAGATAAGAGGAAAGAGTGAGTTTACGTTGGTATTTTTTTTGAATAAAATAAAAATAAAGGATGTGAGGGACCTTATCTAACATTTAAAAAAAAAAATTATGGACCTCTTCGACTACCCAAAATTAGAGAGGGATGTTAAATAAATTTTTTCTATAATTTATGCTCAAAAAAAAAAAAATGTCAACCAACGACCATCTGTTGAAATTGGGAAATAGTGATATTATAATTATGGTAGTGTTGGAATTAGGAAAGGGTGATATTGTAATTATGGTAGTGTGTATAAAATCTGTAATTGTGTCAATCACAGATTTAATACCTTTTTTTTTTTTTTCTTATCTTCGTTTTCTTTTTTGTTTGTTTCTTATTTTGTAATATTGTTTCATTATAAATACAAGGCTCTACCTCATTCATAAAAAGAATTATTTTGCTTACCTATGAATGAGGTAGAGCCTTGTCTTTATAATGAAACAATATTACAAAATAAGAAACAAACAAAAAAGGAAACGAAGATAAAAAAAAAAAAGGTATTAAATCGGTGATTGACACAATCACAGATTTTATACATACTACCATAATTAAAATATCACTCTTTCCTAATTCCAACACTACCATAATTATAATATCACTATTTTCTAATTTCAATACTCCCTCTCAAGCTGGTGTGAAGATATTCAATAAACGTAGCTTGCTAATGGATGACTAGAAGAAGCCGGAAAAAACTCAACAGCTGGTCCAAATAAATGCTACCGAACAAATGTGGTAGTCCACTAAATAAAAAAGGCCAAAAAGTGCTTAATATATCAGCATCATACCCTTGAAAGGGAAAAAAAGGGGATTGAACTGCCCTAGAAGAAACTGACCGAAATTAATGTCGGGACAGTTTAAAAGGGTCTTGCTGGACCGTTGTAGAAACTGACCGGAATCAATGTTGGGACAGTTTATTGGGTCATGCCAGAACTATTGTAGGAACTAACCAAAATCAATGTGGGGACAGTTTAAGGGGTTATGTCGGACTGTTGTATAGAAATGGATGTTGAACCAGCAAGCGTGGCACCACATAACTTATGATAAAGATATTTGGGATAGGAATAAACTAGTGGATAAAGGAAGAGATCACCATGAAGTGATACTGAAAGAAAATATGACAGTAGAATGGGTTGAGGTCCGACGGGCGGCCAAGGCAAGGCTGCCGCCCACCGGTGAAGCAAAATTACAAGGTACTTAACCTAACTCTGATACCAAAAAGAATGAAAAGAATTATTTTGCTTACCTACGAATGAGGTAGAGCCTTGTATTTATAGTCAAACAATATTACAAAAGAAGAAACAAACAAAAAAGGAAACGAAGATAAAAAAAGGTATTAAATATGTGATTGACACTATTACAGATTTTATACACACTACCATAATTACAATATCACTCTTTCCTAATTCTAACACTACCATAATTATAATATCACTATTTCCTAATTTCAACACTATCTTTATAAAGTTTGTTCATTAATGAATGATTTTAAAATATTATTTAAAAGATAATCAATTTGTTTGGTCTCATAACTCAAGATTCACTTTTCAATCCCCTCTCATAATCTCTGCCTTTAATCAAGATAAGCAAACAATAAAAATGAATTAATGACCTAAGATAGTATCGCATCATTTTTAGATATTTTATTGATAACATTCGCATCAACACAAGGGAACCGCACTCACTATTATTTAATTTTGGAATGAGATTCTATCAAATTGGCAAAGTCAACAGAGGCATATTCGTGACCTCCACAAGACTCATTTTGATAATCACAGTAGTTTATAAAATTTTAAATATTATACTCTATGGTCATGTTTAATTCACAAGATTAATAGTAAAGTATTAATAATCTTATTAAATTAGTGTGGTATTCACTATCCAATTGGATTAATATCCATTGGATTAATAATCCTACCCCTATTCCATTACTAATAATCCTACAAATTTGTTGGATTAATTATCCATTGGATTAATAATCCTAAATCAAAATGTTAAAACAAACATAGGATAATTGGACCCATAGATTAATAATCTCAATCCCATGCTCTAATTCACCAAATCAAACATGCCATATAATGCATATATAATTAATGATTAATTTGATGTATTCTATGTTGTATTACCTTAGAGGTGCCCAAATCATCGCTTAGTTGGGCAATAAGAGATGACCAATAAATTGGGCCAAAGCCATTGATCTTGAAGCTATGAAGACAAGTTTTGGTCATGGTAGACTCGAGCAGCAGGTCAGCATGGGCTATGCCATGCCTGCATGGCCACCCACTGAAATCCATGCATTTTCCAAGTACTCTTCCAATGTTGGTGTATATCCACTGTAGAACCACCTTGCCTCCGCCAAATATGATCTGCAAAGATTTGTCCACTGCAATATACACCTGATTAGATGCCAATACTGGCTGATTACTAACTCAAAATGTTGATATAATATTCACAAATCAATAAGAGCAGTAGTTATAGGATGAGTGAAACCAATTGTACTTGATTCAATCCACTTTAGTCAACTAGGTGAGAGACAAGATTGACATTATCTATTTCTTTTTTTAATGGGAGTACCATGTACACATGGTGTGGTAATGCTCCAAGCGACACTATTGCAATATATATATATGCCCAATTCCATATTTTTAGGTGCATTAGTCTAAATTTCCAAATTGTTATCTTACCTCTTCTTTAATGAAGGAGATCACACTTAAGCCACGGTCTCTATGAATGTCATAGGCAATTTCATTTCCAAAGTTGAACATGGCTAAATAACATATTTTCATGTAGTCAGCAAGGTGATCTGTGGCCTTAATGAATTAAATATTTTAGGTACTTATAGATTCAATTGATAGTTTAATAACTAAATAGATTTTAATTTATATACTTTAGGAATGAAATGGGCTCAATCGATAATTTAGGACCAAATAGATAATTTGACAATAGTTTAGGAGTATAAAGTATAATAAACCCTTAATTCAATATAATATGTAAAAAAATATAATAAAAAGATATAGGAAATATAAATATAAAAAGTGGTCCAAAAATATTATGAAAAACTGAATTAATATTAGATAATATAAGATCGAATATGATATTTATAATAAAATTTATTAGGAACCTTAAAAAAGAAGTATTATAATACTTCCATAATTAATTAAAATATTAATGCTAAAACTTAAACAATCACATATTCATATTAAACAATAAGCTCTTTTTATTTATTTTTTTTGTTTGTTTGTTTGTAGAGGGTGCATTAAACAATAAGCTTGAGATTGCAAAAATAATAGCAAAAACTTTGAGAAGTGTGTTTCAAACAAGTTAAACTAAGTGCTTGTTTGGCATGTGCTAAAATAGCACATGCTATTTTAGCACATTATCTTATTTAAGTTACAATCATCTTATTTGGGTTATATCATCTCTCTATTACATCACTTCAAACCTAACTCATATTTCACATTTTTTCATAAAAAGTCAAAAAGTATACTAATATAGTATTGTTGGCCTTTGGTTAGCTAGCTCTAGACCCATTTGGTGAATTAAATTGTTCATTAATCCATATAAAAAAAAATCAGCAATTGTTTGATTAGATTACACTTATCTCATAAAATAATGAATAGACTATTGTAAAAAATTATATATGCCATCAATTTTTGTAAAAAAAATGTGATGTGATCATGTAGTTTTAGTGTTAACACTATGAAATGTAGAGGTGCAACTCGGTCGGATTCGGTCGGGTTGAGAGCTTGTCCAAGTCCAGCTCAAATTATATTGAGACTTGCCCAGGCCCGAATTGTAACCCGAGGGTATCTGCCCAAGTCTGACTCAAGTTAAACTTGAATTACCCGAATTGCCTGAATTGTAAATGAATTTCAATTTTGTTGTTGTTGTTGTTGTTGGTTTTTTTTTTTTTTTTGTGTGCAGCTACATTATTAAATTATTTAAATTTGACTATGTATATATATTTTTTATATAGAAAATCATTAATACCATCAAAACAAATAATTTATATAATGTAAAAGAAATGCTACTATAGTAGTCTTTACAATTTATAAGTGAAAATAAAAAAAGTAAAATTTTATGTTATTTATATAGATAATATATATTCAATATGATTTAATAATCTAAATTACTTTAATATCATACAATAGCTAATAATTTATATGTATATTTAATATTTTTATATATTTATATATGTATAATTCGGGCTTCGGGTTGCTCGAGTTGTTTGGCGTCTTTGCCCAAGCTCGTCCGAATTTAATTTGGGCTTTTGAATTTTCGTCCAAGCTCGTACCGAATTTGAAAATATCTTATCCAAACCCTAAAAAAATTCGGGTTGGGTTCGGGTTACTCGGGTTGAGCCCGCCCAAGTTGCACCCCTAATGAAATGAATAGTTATATATATTTATGTATAAAAAAAAATTGATCTAAGATAGAACTACCTTAAATTATAGGTCATATTTTAATCCAGATTTTACACTTAATCTAAAAAATTTATAATTTTGATTAATTAATAAATTAAGTTTTTAACTAATTTCAAAAGGAAGCCTAATTTATGCTTTAAAGAGCTTAGTACTCAGCTCATAACTCATAATTTGCAAGTCTATTTAGGGTGGAGCACCAATGAATTTCAAAATGTGATCTTGTGAACTAGTTAATCTTTCCTTTTTTCTTATGAACTCAAAGGTCCCATTAAAATGGAAATTACACAAAAAGGTAGTTACTTGCACGTTTATATTTATTTTTTGAGAGATAAAGTGGGTTTCTCCAAATGTCAAATAACACATTTGGACAATTTTTATCCTTCTAGAACAAATCTCACAATATGAACAAGAACGTAACACTGTAATGTAACATACAAAAAATAAAAATAAAAATAATTCCTTACTGTATTTTTTTCAAACATAACACTTTAATCAATGCAATCTCAAATGTAACACTCCAATGTTACACACATAAAAGCACTAAAAAAATACTAAGTGTATTTTTTTTTTTCTAAATATAACACTCACAGTTTGAAATTATGCATTTATCCAAAGTTTACTAAGGAATTTTTGTACTTCTTTTGGAAAGATTTGAAAAATCCCGCACCCTTTTGGAATGGTTTGAAGAATTCCACATCCTTTTTTTGTGTTGCATTAGAGTATTATGTTTGAAAAACACATAATAAGAAATTTTTTTTGTGTGTTATATTGAAGAATTAGAGTGTTACGTTATTGGAAAAAATATACTAAGAAGTTTTTTTGGAATATTACATTAGAGTATTACGTTTGAGTGTTACATATTGAAATTATACGTTTGCTCGAAACTTACTGAGGAGTTTTTGTACTCCCTTTGAAATATTTGAAGAATTTCACATCATTTTAGAATGTTTGAAGAATTTCATATTTCAAGTTATTTCTGTACTCTTTTTGAAATGTTTGAAAAATCTTACATTTCAGGTCATTCAAAATAAAAAAAAGATTTCTATATAAAAATTCATTCCAAATTTGATTACCATAGAATGTGTATCTTACTTTCTAATACAAAAATAAATAAATAAATAAAAATAAAAAAAATAATAGAAATAAGAGTATAACTGTAAATCTAATTTTCAAATAATATATTAAATATACTTTTCTAAAATCAATAGGACTAATTGGTCTATAAGAAAAGTCTTGGCAATAATTGGATCACCATCGCTCAAGATGGGATTTATAGGTAAATTTTCTCTCTATTTATGGCATAAAATTATATATATATATATATATATATATATATCTATAAGGGACAATTGCAATTCAATGTATTTTTTTAAAAAAATAATTTTACATTCATTAAAAATTTATAACTTTAATTATTAATTGGTAGGCTATTCGTATAAGTTTACAATGATACTCTCGAGTAACCTCTAAAATTTGGATTTACTATTTGAGTTACTTTTTCAATTGTTGAACAGTAAGTTCTTTTATATTTTGACATCATATTACAGATGATTAATCACTTCATACACTGAAATGTTTCCATTGTTTAGATGTTTTCATTATTATTATTATTTTTTTAGTTTAGGTATTGTTATGTGATTCTTTCTTGGTTAGTCGTTGTTGAATTTCTTTCATATAGTTAATATTTTAATTTAATTAAGAGTGTTTATTTTACAATCTTATAATTTAATATATATATATATCATATAAAATCATTACATGATAATCCAACTACAACATATTTATATTTAATTTTTTTAATAAATTTTATATAATTTCTATTTCTACATATTTTTATTTTCCAAATGAATATAAAAGAAAATTAAATAGTTAGAATTACTTTTAATTTTGTATTACTAGTTCTTCTTCTAATTTAACTATTATTTTTAAGAAAAAATTAGTAAAATATCACTCTCCAACTTTGTGTAGTAGAAGAGATCTAAGATTTCTTTTTTATTAGCTAAGGTCCCTCAATATTTTTACAGAGAAAATTCAACTCAGAAGAATTTTGCCCGACTTAGAGAAATTTCGGCCATGACTTAGAGAAATTTCAAAATTTCTTTGGTATGATCACAGAAATTTCTCTGAGTCGAGGTGAAATTTCTCTGAATTGAGCAAAATTTCTTGAAGTCGAATTTTCTCTGTAAAAATGTTAAGAGACCTTAATTACTATGAAAATACTGTATGTCTTTCACTACTAAAAATCAAAGCTTTTGCGACGGTCGTAAACGTCACAAAATGTGCACATGCCGTCGCAAAAGACTTTTTGCGACGAAGTAACAACGAGAAATGGAGGTGGCGGAAGGGGGCATGACAAAAGGTATTTGTGACGGTTACAAACCGTCGTTTTCTTTTAGCGACGGCAAATCAAAAGTTTTTGGGACAGTATAATTTGACACGAAAAAATGAGAAAAAAACTTCACTTTTAGCGACGGTTTAGGTTCTTGTCACCAAAAACTTTTTTAGAGACGGTGTTTAACATCGCGAAAAGTATTATTAGCGACAGTCTAGAACGTCGTCAAAAAAATAGAATTAAATTAAAAACATAATCACGACAGCTTAAGTCGTCCCTAAAGATTTGAACTAATATGTATATGCGACAGATTAACCTGTTGCTAATAAAATGCAAGGAAATGATAATTACATTAGTGACGGATTATTATTGTCGCAATAAATTTATTTTCATAAAATGAATATATACTCTATTAATTTTTTCCCTATATAAGTTATTAATATTTTTTAAAATAAAATACATCCACATCCACATCCATATCCACACACATCCACATTCACATTCATATTCACAAAATCATACGAGTAATATATATATATATATACCATGTAACAATACATTGTCAACCGAATATTCTTTACAAAAATATATAAAATATCCTCCAACAATATTAATAATTTTTGATAATTCATGAACTCAAATTTTTGTATTTAAAACAAAACAAAAGCATCAACAATACAAATAAAAAAACATTGTAATATACCTTTTTTAATATCAACAGTAAGCTTCAATATCAATATGTAAAGATATCATCACGCATTTAAAAGGGTTGCATCTGCAAAAAGAAACCAAAAAAAAAAAAAAAAAAATCATTTACATGATAATTAATTTCAAGCTTATAGAAAATGTAAAACATTTGATATTTATTTCAAAAAAAAAAAATAAAAATAAGATTGTAACCTCCAATATAGATATGCGAAGATATCATAATGTACTCAAAATGGTTGTATCTGCAAAAAAAAAAAAAAAAAAAAAAAATCATTTAAAAGATAATTAATTTCCAACTTACAGAAAATGTAAAATATTTGATATTTATTTCAATAAATAAATAAGATTGTAAGTTCCAATATTGATATGCGAAGATATCATCACGTACTCAAAAGGGTACATCTGCAAATAAATAAATAAATAAATAAATAAAAATCATTTACAATAATTAATTTCAAGCTTACAAAAAATAAAACATTTGATATTTTTTTTCAAAAAAAAATAATAATTTTAAGCTCCAATATCGATATGCGAAGCTATCATCACGTACTCAAAGGGTTGCATTTGCAAAAAGAAACAACAAAAAAATCTTTTGCAATATAATTAATTTCAAGCTTACAAAAAATGTAATACATTAGATATTTATTTCAATAAATAAATAAATAAATAAGATTGTAACATATACAAGAATCGAGCGTCACACAATGTATCTTCCCACAACTTCTCCAACTATTTTTAGACTTCGGGATGGTGTTTCTAAATGATCAATGTATTTTTAAAAAAATAATTTTACATTCATTAAAAATTTATAACTTTAATTATTAACTAGTAGGCTATTCGTATAATTTTACAATGATACTCTTGAGTAACCTCTAAAGTTTGGATTTACTGTTTAAGTTACTTTTTCAATTGTTGAACAGTAAGTTTTTTTTTTTTTTTTTTTTTATGTTTTGATATCATGTTACAGATGATTAATGTAACGCCCCAACCCTTCATATGTCATCGATATCGTCCGCTTTGGGCCATGCCCGCATAGATTTGTTCTTCCCAATGGGTTGCCCATCCCAGAACAACTCTAGCCTAAACACGCTTAACTAGGGAGTTCTGCTAGGGATCTCACCACCCAAGAAAAGGCCTCAATCTTATGTAAGGGTCCAGGTTTTTACTTTTATAGCCCAGGAACTTCCCTCCATTCTTGATCTAAGATACCGAGACCTTACAATCCACCCCCTTTAAGGCTGCACGTCCTTGTGCAGTAGCCTGCCAGCTCATGAGCCTGCCCACATGCACCAAGAGATGCCAAGGGCCTACACTCGGTACTCCGAAGAGTCGACTCTAATACCATTTGTAACGCTCCAACCTTTCATATGTCATCGATATTGTCCGCTTTGGGCCATACCCGCAAGGATTTGTTCTTCTCAGTGGGTCACCCATCCCAAAACTACTCCAATCTAAGCATGCTTAACTGGGGAGTTCTGCTAGGGATCCCACCACCCAAGAAAAGGCCTCGATATTAAAAAAGAGTTCAGGTTTTTACTTTTATAGCCCAGGAACTCCCCGCCATTTCCAATGTGGGATACCGAGACCTTACAATTAATCACTTCACACACTGAGATGTTTCCATTATTTAGATGTTTTCATTATTTTTTCTTTTTGAGTTTAGATGTTGTTATGTAATTCTTTCTTAGTTAGTTGTTGTTGAATTTCTTTCATATAGTTAATATTTTAATTTAATTAAGAGTGTTTATTTTACAATCTTATAATCTAATATATATATATATATATCATATAAAATCATTACATGATAATCCAACTACAACATATTTATATTTAATTTTATATAATTTCTATTTCTACATATTTTTATTTTCCAAATGAATATAAAAGAAAATTAAACAGTTAGAATTACTTTTAATTTTATATTACTAATTCTTCTTCTAATTTAACTATTATTTTTAATGAAAAATTAGTGAAACATCCCTCTCCAACTTTGTATAGTAGGAGAGATCCAAGATGTTTTTTTTTATCAGCTAAGGTCCCTCAACATTTTCACAGAGAAAATTCGACTTAGAGTAATTTTGCCCGACTTAGAGAAATTTCGGCCCTGACTCAAAGAAACTTCAAAATTTCTTTGGTATGACCACAGAGAAATTTCGAAATTTCTCTGAGTCGAACAAAATTTCTCAAAGTCGAATTTTCTTGCAGAAATATTGAGAGACCTTAACAACTATGAAAATATTGTATGTCTTTCACTACTAAAAATCAAAACTTTTGCGGTAGTCATAAACGTCGCAAAAGGTGCACATGCCGTCGCAAAAGACTTTTTGCAATAGAGTAGCAACTGGGAATGGAGGTGGAGAAAGGGGGCGTGACAAAAGGTATTTGCGACGGTTACAAACCGTTACTTTCTTTTAGTGGCGGCAAATCAAAGGTTTTTGCGACAGTATAATTTGACATGAAAAAGGGATAAAAAAAAACCTCCACTTTTAGCGACGATTTAGGTTCCCATCACCAAAAACTTTTTTAGAGACGGTGTTTAACGTCGCGAAAAGTATTATTAGCGACGGTCTAGAACATCGTCAAAAAAATAGAATTAAATTAAAACCGTATTCGCGATAGCTTAAACCGTCGCTAAAGATTTGAACTAATATGTATATGCGACAGGTTAACCCGTCGCTAATAAAATGCAAGGAAATGATAATTATATTAGCGACAGATTATTATTGTCGCAATAAATTTATTTTCATAAAATAGATATATACTCTATTAATTTATTCCCTGCATAAGTTATTAATATTTTCTAAAATAAAATACATCCACATCCACACACATCCACATTCACATTCATATTCACAAAATCATACGAATAATATATATATATATATACCCTGTAACAATACAATATCAACCAAATATTTTTTACAAAAATATATAAAACATCCTCCAACAATATTAATAATTTTTGATAATTCAAGAACTCAAATTTTTGTATCTAAAACAAAACAAAAGCATCAACAATACAAATAAAAAAATATATATACTATAAGTTTTTTTAATATCAACAGTAAGCTCCAATATTAATATGCAAAGATATCAGCACGTATTCAAAAGGGTTGCATCTGCAAAAAGAAACCAAAAAAAAAATCATTTACATGATAATTAATTTCAAACTTATAGAAAATGTAAAACATTTGATATTTATTTCAATAAATAAATAAATAAATAAAATTGTAACCTCTAATATAGATATGCAACGATATCATCATATACTCAAAATGGTTGCATCTACAAAAAGAAATTAAAAAAAATAATCATTGAAAATATAATTAATTTCAAACTTACATAAAATGTAAAATATTTGATATTTATTTCAAAAAAAAATAAAAAAATAAAAAAGATTGTAAGCCCATTGATATGTGAAATATCATCACGTACTCAAAAGGGAGTTGAGATCCCCTCTTTGTGCTCTCTCTTTGTCTCCCTATTTGCAGTAGTGGAAATACACTTTGAGTTTATCTAATGATTCAAATTTGGGCGGGAAAAGCAAATTTGAATTTGTTTTATTATTTTTTGTTTTTAAATAATCAAATCTGAACCATTATATCAACTCAAAATGCATCTCTACTATTGTAAGTAGGGAGACAAGGAGAGAGCTTAAGGAGAGGATCTCAACTCCTCAAAAGGGTGCATCTGCAAAAAGAAACCAAAAAAAAAAAAAAAATCATTTACAATAATTAATTTCAAACTTACAAAAAAATGTATAATATTAGATATTTATTTCAAAAAAAAAAAAAAAAGATTGTAACATACACACGAATCGAGCATCACACAATGTATCTTCCCATAGCTTCTCCAACTATTTTTAGACTTCGGGATAGGGTTTCGAAATGATCGTTCGGCTTTTTCACTTTTAAGAAAATAACTTTTCTTAAGAATGATATTTCATTCCATTTTATTTTATTTTAGCAGCATGGTCTATTCTTAATTTTTTATAATTTTGATACAAACATAAAAACTAAACACATAAATAAAATGAAATACAAGTATATGAACAAGATTTTATCAAAAATTCTTAATGGGTTCACTTCTAAATGCATCACTATAAATGTAATGTTGATAAAAAAAATGCATCACTTATAAAAGAGTTCATAAATCCATCACTATAAATGTGATTAAATTGCAATTTTTTTTTAAATAAAAGCATCCATTTAGGATTGACTTTGAATTTCAAAAATAATACATCTTTCTAAATAAAATTTATATAATCTATTAAACATGAACCAACACCCACCCATGGGCAACGCATTGGTGGTAATTTTGGTGGGATGGCAGGGGCAATGTCTTCAATGAATACATGAGAGAAGACTAAGGCGCAGAAGGTCTTTGTCTTAGTTTCATATTGACGAGGGCTTTCAAATGACTTTTTCAAAGTCTTGCCTCTCAGTCTTCTCCCCAAGAGATGAAGGTGAAGAGGAAGGAGCAAAGAAAAGAGGAAGGAGAAAAGAAAATGGGGACTGGATTGCCACAGGTGTCACATCCCAGTTATCCATCTATATTTAGGCCAAGTTTGGGAAGACTAAATAAGTGCACTTTTTGTCTTTTTGGACAAAAAAAGTGAGGTTGAAAATATGGATGTTTGGGTTAACTTTTTGACTTTTTATGGAAAAATGTGTAATAAAAAATTGTGAAAATTGGTTTTTAGAGGAAAATTTGAATTGGGAGTTGTGCAGCCGTAATTGTTGACTTTTGGTGAATAGTGTTAACTTTTTAACTTTTTGAGTAACTTTTTAGCTTTTTGGATTATTTGGGAGTACTCAAACTTGGCCTTAATATTACTACAGTGAAAGGCAGTCCAAAGGGTGACTTTCAAATTTTTGAATAGTTGGTTTGAATGATAGGAATTTTGAAACAAAATTGAAATTTTGATTCAGCAGTCCTATAATTTCAAAATATTAAAAAAATTTCCTTATCAAATCAGATACTTATACACAATACATTTGTTCATGTAGATTTTTTTTTTTTTTTTTTTTTTTTTTCTCGCTTCTTAAACTAATTTTAGAAGGAATACAAAATACAATTCGAATGCATAATTAGTTCAGACATAAAAGATCATAAGAGAAAATAAGAACAGCATAAGACAAAATCAAAAGTATAGTGCACCAAAATAAGAGTGGCCTGTATATTTAGACAGGGCACAAAAGAGTGAATTTTGGGCCGCCTTAGCAAGGTTGTGGGCAACATGAACACTATTTCTTTCAAGGTGCTGTGATACAACCATTGAAGTTATAAATAATGATATGGTGATCAAATTTTTAATATTGTTGATGTATCACCATGCTTTGATTACATATTAGATGATATTCAGAAACTTGGCAAGCAAATCACTGTCCCATAAAACCAAAAGCAAGCAAAAGAACATAAAGTCAATATAGTAATAGGGAAACAAGATGGTTGAATTAAAAATCTTAAATAGTGATGTCTGAGATAAAAATAATCCCAAGTCTACCTCATCTTTAAGTTAATTTGTGAAGTATCTTCAATTGGTTAAAAATATCTCTAGAATGTACTGTATTGTTGAGAAATATTTTCATGCATGTCTATTATTTATAGAAATAAGAACTACCAATATTACTACTTTTGAAAATATCTTAAATATATCTTAATTACCAAAAAAATGTTAACTATCTCTTCCTTGCATAATAAATTTTTTTTTTTTTTTTAAAAAAAAAAGTGGGTTATTGTCAGTAAATATTTTTTTGGCAATAGTACTAAATTCAATAAAGTAATTCATTTTAACATTTTTTTAAAAATATTTTATTTGTCAAATCCAAGCTAAAAATTTAGCAATGAAAAGAATGATCAAGATCAAAAGTTAAGAAAAATGAGCGGTAGCTCGAAAAAATTGGCCCGAATTTGGCTCGACAATGAAAAGAGAGAGAGAGAAGGAGAAAAGAGGAAGAGAGGGAGAGGGAGAGGGAGAGAAAGAGAGAAGCAGAGGGGAAGAGAGAGAGAGAGAGAGAATACGATCGTCGCCCAGCCGCCGATCGTCGCCCCGCCTAGCCGCCGATTCGCCGATCGTCGCCCAGCCCAGCCTCGCCTCAGCCTCCGACCGCCGTCGCCCAACCTCCGCCTCCTCCTCCCCCGAATATTATGCCCCCTCCAGTCCTAGTCCTCCTCCTCCTCCTCCTCCCTCCTCCCTCCTCCTCCTCCTTTCTTCCTTTTTCCTGTCTTCATTCTTCTTCTACAAATAAGAAAAAGAAAAGAAAAGAAAAAAAAAAAAGGGGTCAAAACGACGTCATTTTGACCCCTCGAGCCACACTCGAGCCCCAACTTTCGAGCTACGAATCATGGTTGAAAAGTTAAAACCCAATACGGTATTAATCTATTTGTGTATATATTAAAGAGAGTGAGAGAAGGGAAAGAGGGTTTTTCTCTATCTTTTGTAGATTATAAATTTATAAATATGTTGAGATTTTTGTGTTTGTTAATTGACAGCCCTAAATTGATAAATAGGTGGTTTGCCGCGTCATCAAGATCGGAAGCCGATTTTGTGGAAGCAGATTTTGCAATCAACGTAGCTGAGCAATTCACAGTCAGTCACAGTCACAGTCAAGTATGAACCAACAGGAGGATTCTTCTTTCGGCACTTGTTTGGTGGGGTGGCGGCGGAGCAACCACCCTTGTGGCGGCAATGCGGCGGAGCCTGACCCCAACAAACCACGTGATATTGGACTCCCAAGTCTTCTATTCACCAAACCTGAAAGCTATATTTGCGTACTCTCATACTTATAAAGGAAGCACTTACACTACGTTTGGATTGAATGATTTGGAGAGAAAAGAAAAGAAATAGAGATATGTATTTCTCTTACTTGTTTGGATAACTTTAGTGGAGAAAAATAGAGAGAAACAGAGAGAAACCATTTCTCTTGTAATCTACATTTTCAATATTTTCAAAAGTGGAAAGATTGGGAGAGAAAAGAAACCAATAGATTTTTATATTTTCATAATATCAATTTTATCCTTGTAAAAATAAAAGAAATAAAATGATTGACAAAATATAAAAATGTTATTTTGGTAATATAACATAAAACAGTTTCTTTTATTTTCTCTTATGAAATCTAACCAAACAAAAAAAAGAGAAATCATAATTATTTATTTTCTTTTATTTCTTACTTATCCAAATAATGAGAGAAATCACAATCATTTCTTTTTTTTCCTTTTCTTTAACTTAAGTAATCATTTCTTTTATTTTCTTGCCTTGATTCCAAACATAGTGTTAAGTCCGACTTCGCTTAGGTTAGGTGTATCATGCCCAAGGATCTGCTGTCTGGGTGTCCCTAAAAATTCTTGTTCCTATGTCCCAAATCACTCACAGCCATTAGATATGATTTAAGATTCTCATATATTGGGATTTTCAAATAATCTAATGGTTGTAACTGATTTGGGACAGAAAGACAGGATCTTTGCTAGTGTATCATGATTATGATACGAGGATGTTAGATAATGTCTCAATGGGACCACATAATTAAATGTGGTGTTATCATTTATAAAAAGCCTACAATTTAAGTGATTCAATTTAGTTAATAGGCTTAAGGGTATATGTGTTATGGACCTAATGTGTAGATACTAGTTGTTTAATTTCTATTTCTATGAGGGGCAGAAATAGAATTAAAACCAATAATGGTTAAAGTTGGTTTTCAGTTTTAGAAAACAATAAATAGACATTTATTGTTTCCTTTTGTAACTTCCACAATAAATGGAAGCCTTTTGTAACTTCCACAAGGTTTCAGTTTGAAAACCAATTACAACCTTTAAAAGGTTATGGTCCCTATTCCTTCCCATGTGATAAAAACACTGCCATGTTTTCTAAATCCTCTCAAGGAGAAACATAAGGCACCAAAGGGGAAAGGATTAGAAGGCAATAACATAATCAATAACAAAGAGTTTATTGATAATCACGCTTCCGTTTAACCGTTCATCAATGGATTCAGGTATGTCATTTTGTCTTGATTTCTTGATGATACACATGGTAAATAATCCGAAGTGTAAGGTTTATGTTCTGCAATTTATGTTTACAATTGGTATCAGAGCCAGCATATCATGTGTATTATCAGAATTGATATACTTTATTCATTCTATTTAGTTTCCTGGAATCAGATTCTGAATTTTCTTATGGATGTAAATTCTGTTTTTTTCCTGTTTTGTTTTGTGAAAATAGCAATCTGTTTTCTGGAATTGTAAAATGATTCGGTGGTCAGTTTGTTTTTTGGACCCGTCAATTCTATTTATATATGTATGTATATAATTGGGATTGCTGCAGATTATATAACATATACGGGGTCACAAATTTAGAAATCTTTACCATACCTTCGGATTATTTACCATGTGTATTATCAAGAAATCAAGACAAAATGACATACCTGAATCTACTGATGAATGATTAAACGGAAGCGTGATTATCAATAAACTCTTTGTTATTGACTATGTTATTGCCTTCTAATCCTTTCCCCTTTGGTGCCTTATGTTTCTCCTTGAGAGGATTTAGAAAACATGGCAGTGTTCTTTTTCACCACTTGGGAAGGAATAGGGACCATAACCTTTTAAAGGTTGTAATTGGTTTTCATAACTGAAAGTTATAAAGTCCCATGAAACCACCATATGGGATATTAAACAGACATCAGTTACCCATTAACCATTAAACTAATTAATTAGCCATTAAACCAATTAATTAGTCATTAAACCAACTTTAACCAATATGTTTTAATTTCTATTTCTGCCCCTCATAGAAATAGAAATTATACAACTAGTATCTACACATTAGGTCCATAACACATATACCCTTAAGCCTATTAACTAAATTGAATCACTTAAATTGTAGGCTTTTTATAAATGATAACACCACATTTAATTATGTGGTCCTATTGAGACATTATCTAACAATCTCCCACTGGACCACATATGTACCCTGAAAAATGTGCTTAACTTTAGTGAGCTCAGAAATTTGTTATCATAACTTGAGGGTATCCAAACAATCTTGTCCATTAACTATACTAATATAGGATCAAAGCGGTCTTCGTTACATCAATCGTAACTCGATCCACCAATGGTCACGTATAATAATACAGCTAAATGACATAGATCAATCATGGATGCGTAGCATGGAAATTACATGTGATGTGATCCATACATGCCTATTTCCAACTGGTCCTACTTAACTTTATTGAGATCAATACTTCACATTACGTAACAGAGCGTAATAAACTGAATACTTTATTTCTGCAGAAATTAATCTAATTACATAGATAAAACTCAAGGCTGACATAAAGCAGTAATATAAATACAAACTCCCACTAAACCAGAATGTTCTCAAATAGAACAACACCCATATGAGCAGTGTGCTCATGAAAGACCTTGGGTGGTAGTCCCTTCGTAAGTGGATCCGCTATCATGGAGTTTGTCCCAATGTGCTCTATGGAAATCTGTCCACTCTGCACTCTTTCTTTTACAACTAGGAACTTGATATCAATATGCTTTGATTTTGTCGAGCTCCTATTGTTATTGGAATATAAAACTGCAGACTTATTGTCACAATATAACTTAAGTGGTCTTTCAGTGCCTTCCAAAATACGCAACCCAGTGACAAAATTCCGCAGCCATATCCCTTGGTTTGATGCCTCATAACATGCTACAAATTCTGCGGCCATGGTGGATGAAGCTATGAGCGTCTGCTTTGCAGACCTCCAAGAAATTGCTCCCCCAGCTAACAGATAAATATAGCCTGATGTGGATTTCCTACTGTCTTGGCATCCAGCAAAATCGGAGTCGGAATATCCAATGACCTCTAACTTATCCGATCTCCTATATGTGAGCATATATTCCTTTGTTCTCTGTAAATATCGCATGACACGCTTGACTGCTTTCCAATGATCCATGCCAGGATTACTTAAATATCTGCCTAACATGCCAACTATGAGCGCAATATCCGGACGCGTACATACTTGAGCATACATTAGACTCCCTACAGCCGAGGCATAAGGAATCTTCTGGATTTCTTGAATTTCAAGACTGGTCTTCGGGCATTGGCTGAGACTAAACTTGTCTCCCTTAGCAACCGGGGTTTCACCTGATTTACAATTTTGCATGCCAAATCTATTGAGTACTTTTTCGATATAGCTCCTTTGTGATAATCCCAGAATACCCCGAGAACGATCTCGGTGTATTTCGATTCCTAATACAAAAGAAGCATCACCAAGATCTTTCATTTCAAAATTCTTAGATAGAAATCTCTTGGTGTCATGCAATAAGTTTATATCATTTGTGGCAAGCAATATGTCGTCAACATATAAAACCAAAAATATGTGTTTACTCCCACTGAACTTGTGATACACACATTCATCAACAACATTAGTTTCAAAACCATACGAAGTGAGAACTTGATGAAATTTGAAGTACCACTGACGAGAAGCTTGTTTGAGTCCATAGATGGATTTAGTCAATTTGCAAACCATATTCTTTGGGTCTCCTGACACAAAGTTTTCTGGCTGCACCATATAAATTGTTTCTTTAATGTTACCATTAAGAAAAGCTGTTTTGACATCCATCTGATGCAACTCAAGATCAAAATATGCAACAAGCGCCATAATTGTCCTAAAAGAATCTTTCGAAGAAACTAGAGAGAAAGTTTCTTTAAAGTCAATTCCTTCTTTTTGAGTAAAGCCTTTGGCTACAAGACGTGCCTTATACCTCTCCACATTACCATTTGAATCCCTTTTGGTTTTAAATATCCATTTACAACCTACGGGCTTCGCACCAACTGGTAATGAGACAAGTTCCCAAACTTTATTGTCTTGCATAGACTTATATTCTTCATTCATGGCTTCTATCCATTTATGAGAGTTGGGACTTTCCATGGCTTGACGAAAGTTGATTGGATCATCTTTCGACATTCCATTTTCTACCTCATGTTCCTGGAGATATACAATATAATCATCTGAAAGTGCAAATCTCCTTTCTCTTGTGGATCGCCTTAATGGCACAGATTCTTGAGGTTGTAGAGTTTGTTCCTCAGGAACAATTACCTCATCCTGAATGGGGGTTTGAACTATATTATCTTGAACAATATTGTCTGGTTGAGGATCCGAAATTACTTCTCGAGCAATGACAGGTATAGGAACCTGTGATTGGTCAAAAGTAGTAGTAGTAAGTGGGATTACTCCTGCTTCCTCCTCAAAGACAATGTCTCTAACTGGATTTCTCCTCCCAAACTCAACATCCTCAAAAAATGTTTCAATTCCCGTCTCAAATATTGACCTATTTGTGGGATCATAAAACTTGTAACCCCGTGATCGTTCGGCATAGCCAATAAAGTAGCTGCTAATGGTTTTAGAGTCCAATTTTCGTTCATGAGGTTTATAAGGCCTCGCCTCAGCAGGACACCCCCACACATGCAAATGTTTTAGACTAGGCTTTCGCCCAACCCAAAGCTCATAAGGTGTTTTTACAACTGCTTTAGTTGGCAACCGACATAAAAGTAAACATAAGGCACCAAAGGGGAAAGGATTAGAAGGCAATAACATAATCAATAACAAAGAGTTTATTGATAATCACGCTTCCGTTTAACCGTTCATCAATGGATTCAGGTATGTCATTTTGTCTTGATTTCTTGATGATACACATGGTAAATAATCCGAAGTGTAAGGTTTATGTTCTGCAATTTATGTTTACAATTGGTATCAGAGCCAGCATATCATGTGTATTATCAGAATTGATATACTTTATTCATTCTATTTAGTTTCCTGGAATCAGATTCTGAATTTTCTTATGGATGTAAATTCTGTTTTTTTCCTGTTTTGTTTTGTGAAAATGGCAATCTGTTTTCTGGAATTGTAAAATGATTCGGTGGTCAGTTTGTTTTTTGGACCCGTCAATTCTATTTATATATGTATGTATATAATTGGGATTGCTGCAGATTATATAACATATACGGGGTCACAAATTTAGAAATCTTTAAATTTAATGTAATTTCATACAACGTCTACAGAAATTTAATTTTCTAACATTCTCAATATAAGTCCATTCAAACAAGATGTCACAAAAGTGATCTCTCTTGTCTAGATTGTTTTATATGGAATGTTTTGATGTTCATGTCTGTGTATCTCATGCGGGTATTTATCGGTCCAAAGACATGATTAAGACTTGGCAGAATTACACACACATTTTGTGGTGATAAACATGTGCCAATTGTCAAGAAAACCTAATGTGAATAATAAATCCATCAAAAGATAGATTTGTTATTTGACATAACTTATTGTCAATGTTTGATCATTACAACAAGAATACCACTTACAGTTAATATCACTACCCAAAGGTTTGGTATTAATGTTGTGCTAGGTATCTTGAGATGTTGTCATTAAATTAATTTATTTAGAGATTATCTGTTTGGTAACTTAATGTGAGCATAATTCTGTTTGGTAATTGTTCCTGAGGAACAAACTCTACAACCTCAAGAATCTGTGCCATTAAGGCGATCCACAAGAGAAAGGAGATTTGCACTTTCAGATGATTATATTGTATATCTCCAGGAACATGAGATAGAAAATGGAATGTCGAAAGATGATCCAATCAACTTTCGTCAAGCCATGGAAAGTCCCAACTCTCATAAGTGGATAGAAGCCATGAATGAAGAATATAAGTCTATGCAAGACAATAAAGTTTGGGAACTTGTCTCATTACCAGTTGGTGCGAAGCCCGTAGGTTGTAAATGGATATTTAAAACCAAAAGGGATTCAAATGGTAATGTGGAGAGGTATAAGGCACGTCTTGTAGCCAAAGGCTTTACTCAAAAAGAAGGAATTGACTTTAAAGAAACTTTCTCTCCAGTTTCTTCGAAAGATTCTTTTAGGACAATTATGGCGCTTGTTGCATATTTTGATCTTGAGTTGCATCAGATGGATGTCAAAACAGCTTTTCTTAATGGTGACATTAAAGAAACAATTTATATGGTGCAGCCAGAAAACTTTGTGTCAGGAGACCCAAAGAATATGGTTTGCAAATTGACTAAATCCATCTATGGACTCAAACAAGCTTCTCGTCAGTGGTACTTCAAATTTCATCAAGTTCTCACTTCGTATGGTTTTGAAACTAACGTTGTTGATGAATGTGTGTATCACAAGTTCAGTGGGAGTAAACACATATTTTTGGTTTTATATGTCGACGATATATTGCTTGCCACAAACGATATAAACTTGTTGCATGACACCAAGAGATTTCTATCTAAGAATTTTGAAATGAAAGATCTTGGTGATGCTTCCTTTGTATTAGGAATCGAAATACACCGAGATCGTTCTCGGGGTATTATGGGATTATCACAAAGGAGCTATATCGAAAAAGTACTCATTAGATTTGGCATGCAAAATTGTAAATCAGGTGAAACCCCGGTTGCTAAGGGAGACAAGTTTAGTCTCAGCCAATGCCCGAAGACCAGTCTTGAAATTCAAGAAATGCAGAAGATTCCTTATGCCTCGACTGTAGGGAGTCTAATGTATGCTCAAGTATGTACGCATCCAGATATTGCGCTCATAGTTGGCATGTTAGGCAGATATTTAAGTAATCCTGGCATGGATCATTGGAAAGCAGTCAAGCGTGTTATGCGATATTTACAGAGAACAAAGGAATATATGCTCACATATAGGAGATCGGATAAGTTAGAGGTCATTGGATATTCCGACTCCGATTTTGCTGGATGCCAAGACAGTAGGAAATCCACATCAGGCTATATTTATTTGTTAGCTGGCGGAGCAATTTCTTGGAGGTCTGCAAAGCAGATGCTCATAGCTTCATCCACCATGGCTGCAGAGTTTGTAGCATGTTATGAGGCATCAAACCAAGGGATATGGCTGCGGAATTTTGTCACTGGGTTGCGTATTTTGGAAGACACTGAAAGACCACTTAAGATATATTGTGACAATAAGTCTGCAGTTTTATATTCCAATAACAACAGGAGCTCGACAAAATCAAAGCATATTGATATCAAGTTCCTAGTTGTAAAAGAAAGAGTGCAGAGTGGACAGATTTCCATAGAGCACATTGGGACAAACTCCATAATAGCGGATCCACTTACGAAGGGACTACCACCCAAGGTCTTTCATGAGCACACTGCTCATATGGGTGTTGTTCTATTTGAGAACATTCTGGTTTAGTGGGAGTTTGTATTTATATTACTGCTTTATGTCAGCCTTGAGTTTTATCTATGTAATTAGATTAATTTCTGCAGAAATGAAGTATTCAGTTTATTACGCTCTGTTACGTATAGTGAAGTATTGATCTCAATAAAGTTAAGTAGGACCAGTTGGACATAGGCATGTATGGATCACATCACATGTAATTTCCACGCTACGCATCCATGATTGATCTATGTCATTTAGCTGTATTAGTATACGTGACCATTGGTGGGTCGAGTTACGATTGATGTAACGAAGACCGCTTTGATCCTATATTAATATAGTTAATGGACAAGATTGTTTGGATACCCTCAAGTTATGATAACAAATTTCTGAGCTCACTAAAGTTAAGCACATTTCAGGATATATATGTGGTCCAGTGGGAGATTGTTAGATAATGTCTCAATGGGACCACATAATTAAATGTGGTGTTATCATTTATAAAAAGCCTACAATTTAAGTGATTCAATTTAGTTAATAGGCTTAAGGGTATATGTGTTATGGACCTAATGTGTAGATACTAGTTGTTTAATTTCTATTTCTATGAGGGGCAGAAATAGAATTAAAACCAATAATGGTTAAAGTTGGTTTTCAGTTTTAGAAAACAATAAATAGACATTTATTGTTTCCTTTTGTAACTTCCACAATAAATGGAAGCCTTTTGTAACTTCCACAAGGTTTCAGTTTGAAAACCAATTACAACCTTTAAAAGGTTATGGTCCCTATTCCTTCCCATGTGGTAAAAACACTGCCATGTTTTCTAAATCCTCTCAAGGAGAAACATAAGGCACCAAAGGGGAAAGGATTAGAAGGCAATAACATAATCAATAACAAAGAGTTTATTGATAATCACGCTTCCGTTTAACCGTTCATCAATGGATTCAGGTATGTCATTTTGTCTTGATTTCTTGATGATACACATGGTAAATAATCCGAAGTGTAAGGTTTATGTTCTGCAATTTATGTTTACAGAGGATGCTTTCCATTCTCTCTGGCTCTGGGCCCATCAATCACCCCTTGTATGGCGGTGCTGAAAATTTTCATGTGGTACTATTTGGTTGGAATCAGTGAATAATAGACACACACATACCATGAAGAGATCTGACAGGACATCAATGGAAGAAGTATGTGCCGTACCTTCTTTCTTCTTTACTTTTTTCATCTTAATAATCTCCATAGACACCACCATTACTAAAACCCACTTCATTTCAGATGGTAACACCATAGTTTCATCTTCCGGAACCTTCGAATTGGGGTTCTTCACTCCCGGCGCCGATTCCAAGAACCGGTACGTGGGAATATGGTACAAGAAAATATCAACCGGGACTGTGGTTTGGGTTGCCAACAGAGAAACCCCAATCCCTGATAAATCTGGTGTCTTGAAGATCATCGACCCCGGAATTCTCGTCCTTGTCAATGGATCCAATCAAACCGTATGGTCTACCAATTCCTCAATCTCCGCTCAGAACCCAGTAGCCCGACTTCTTGATTCAGGCAATCTTGTTGTGAATGATGAAGAAAACACAAAAACAGAGCACCTCCTCCTCTGGCAGAGTTTTGATTATCCGGGTGATACTTTTTTACCTGGTATGAAGCTTGGGAAGAACTTTGTGACTGGTAAAGAATGGTACCTCCCGTCTTGGAAGAGCAAGGTTGATCCATCTCAAGGCGCGTACACATTCCGGTTGGATCTTCACGGGTATCCGCAAATTGTTTTGAGCAAGGGTTCCACTGAGCAGTTTCGTGCTGGACCCTGGAATGGTGTCGGGTTCAGTGGTCCACACTTGAGACCTAATCCAATTTACACAAATGAAGTTGTTTTTAAAAATGATGAGGTGTACTATAGTTATGAGCTCATTAATACCTCTATTGTTTCGAGGTTGGTTTTGAATCCGAATGGCATTGCAGAGCAAGCGACATGGATTGATCGAACCCACGGTTGGGTACAATACGTGACCGCGCCACAAGATCCTTGTGACAGTTTTAAGTTGTGTGGTCCATATGGTATTTGTAGCATTGATACTTCCCCTGTTTGTGGTTGTTTGAGTGATAAATTTGTTCCCAAAGACTCTAAAAATTGGGATATGGCAGATTGGTCGAGTGGGTGTGTTCGGATGATACCATTGGATTGCCACAATGATGGGTTTGTCAAGTTTTCTGGAATTAAAATGCCAGACACACGACAGTCCTGGTATAACACTACCATGACACTTGAGGAATGCAGAGAGGTATCCTTGAAAAATTGCTCTTGCACGGCTTATACAAATTTAGATGTGAGAGGCAGTGGAAGTGGCTGCTTGCTTTGGTTTCATGACCTGATTGACCTGAGAGTGTTCAGTGACAATGGGATAAATATTTACATAAGGATGGCTTCCTCCGACTTAGGTAAGATTCACATATGGGCACTGCAAGGTGCACAGAAAAATATATAGAAAACGTGGCCGTGGTAAAAAAAAATATATATATATATATATATTTGTCCCATCCTGTTAGCTTATTCTTCATAATTGTTCCTTACTTGATTACAATTAAAGATATGTCGAGTAATATTATTATACAAATGCAGGCAAAGATAAGTAAGCATGAAAATAACAGATTTTGCCTTTTTCTTATTCATTTTATCTAGTTAAGGTTTAACAAGCAGAGATTTCAGTAAGTTTGGTTTTGACGTTGATTCAAGTAGAAGGGTTTTTTTTTATATTTAGTTTGAAGCCTATGATAATTTGTAGTGCTGCTAATTTTGTGCTTTCAGGGTTGTATTATCATCAGATTGAATTAATTGATCATTTTGTTTGTATGGAGATTCAGCAGACCAACAAGTTGTCTACCATGGCAAGAAAAGAACAATAATCATTGTCAGCTTGGGGCTATTCTCTGGGATGCTACTGTTTGCTCTGAGCCTTGCCTTTTATGTCCGGCAAAAGAAGAAAAAATTGCACCTCAAGAAAGAAGGTAACCCAAATGAGTGATTTTGTGCTGTAATTATGTGCCTTTCTAAGGTTTTTTTTTTTTTACTTTCTGTTCTGTAACAATATGTTGGAACATGCTGTCTCATCTAAATCCACTTCGCAGAACATATGGACCACAACTCCGGGCAACTTTATCCAAACAAAAACCAGAAGAAAGATCTAGAGTTGCCATTCTTCGACTTAGCTACAATAGTTGATTCTACAAATAACTTTTCAATCAACAATAAGATTGGAGAGGGTGGATTTGGACCTGTTTACAAGGTAATATTGTAGATACTTCTCGTAAGGCAATATTTCTATCACTATTTTTTCCAAACTTGCTCAAGTTCTAATGCCAAACCACAATTCTGGAATATGAAATTGGCAAAAACACCAGTAAGAAGAATTTTATTTATGAACTTGCTCTAATGGGAAATGAAATGACTATTGAGTCTGACCTTTTGCATAGAAGTGATGATGAATGAATTTTTGTATATTTCTAGATAACCCTCCCTCCCTCCCTCCTCCAAGAGCACACACATACCCATCCAAAACATGGAATGTGTATTTGTGCCATAGGATTCAAAATGGGCCTACTTTTTTTTTTATTTTTTTAGACGGAAAAATGGACCTAAAAGTTGAGTTCTGTTTGTTAGCAGTGTGTGGCATGAAAAAAGAAATTTTTATTATTTATTTATTTATTTATTTTTCTACGTTTGAAGACTATTATACTGATCAAATTGGTTTATATTCAGGGTATTTTGGAAGGTGGACAAGAAATAGCTATTAAGCGGCTTTCAGAGTATTCAACACAAGGGCCTAATGAGTTCAAGAATGAAGTTATCTGTATTGCCAAACTTCAGCACCGAAATCTCGTGAAGCTTTTGGGATGCTGTATTCAAGGAGAAGAAAAAATGTTGATCTACGAATACATGCCCAACAAAAGTCTGGACTACTTTATTTTTGGTTAGTCTCTCTTGAAACTATAATACTACATCACTTTCTCACTTCCATTTTAGGCCTTGTTTGGGGTACTCTAAAAAAGTCAAAAAGTTAAAAAGTCACTATCCTATTTAAGTCACATCATCTTATTTACGTCACATCACCTCTCTACCATATCACTTCAAACCCAACCCATATTTCACAAAAAGTCAAAAAGTGCAGTTATTTGGATCATCTCAAACCGCCACTTAGTCTTCTTCTAATTTAATCTTTTTGGCTCCTTATAAATCTTTTTAATTATTTGAAAATGGGATCAAGATCACATGGTTTTGTTTTACATGTGCACCTGCATGAACTTTGTCTACCAAAAAAATAATTGTGTACTTCCTGAAGGAATTTTGTTAAATTCAAGCACTTATTTATCAGGATCATGGTCTAACTCTGGAAAAAATGTGACCAGATCAAACTCAAAGAACATTACTGGATTGGCCCAAGAGCTTCCAAATTATTAATGGAATTGCCCGGGGGATTCTTTATCTTCATCAAGATTCTAGACTAAGAATTATTCATAGAGATCTCAAAGCAAGCAATATTTTGCTAGATATTGACATGAACCCAAAAATATCAGACTTCGGAATGGCTAGAAGTTTTGGAGGAAATGAGACGGCAGGAAATACAAAAAGAGTGGTTGGAACATAGTAAGTATCTGTAAAACATGTTTTTCTAATTCACTTACATTTGCTTCAAAATTCGATTCTTCATATAGTGCTTTGCTGCAGCGGCTACATGTCTCCAGAATACGCATTTGATGGGCTATTTTCAGTAAAGTCGGATGCATTTAGCTTTGGTGTGTTGGTGTTGGAGATAATGAGTGGGAAGAGAAACAGAGGTTTCTATCATCCAGATCATCACCATAATCTCATTGGTCATGTAAGTGTTAAATTTAAATCTAAAAATGCTCATTATCATTATCGTATGTATTCGTTCAAATTGTTGTTGTTAATATTGTTATGAATTTTTCAGGCATGGATACTCTATAAACAAGACAGGTTAATGGAATTGATTGATGAATCTCTAAGGGACTCATGTGACCTATTTGAAGTGTTGCGATCAATACATGTGGGTCTTTTATGTGTACAACAACATCCAGAGGATAGGCCAAACATGTCAACTGTGGTTTTGATGTTAGGCAGTGAGGGTGTATTGCCTCAGCCTAAACAACCTGGCTTTTTCACTGAAAGGAATTTACCTGAAGCTAATTGTTCATTGAATAAGGGTACAATAAATTCAGTCAATGAAATGACCATTAGCATGTTTCATGCTCGATAGAAATAGATGGTTTTGAAATCACCATTTGGGTCTTGCACATATTCTTGCCAACATGGTTGGTGAGTGCAACATTTGTATTGAAGAAGAGATTCAAAAAGCATCCCCTATCAAACAATGCTCACTGGTTTGCCTCCTTCATACATGGTATGTGAATGATAAGTCTAGCGACACAAACTGACTATAAAATCTACTACAGAAAACACAAGTGGAACAACTTGAGTGAAATAATCTCATCAATGGATGGTCTCACTATCTTATATGTATGACTCTGATTAATTTATGTAATTGATTATGTGGTTAATTCTGTCTCCTGAGATTTATTTTGGTATTTGAATGTTCTAGTTTACAAGTCTCATGCTGATTGATTATACGTGATCACCATGACTGAATTTATGATTTTGGTGTTGATTATCATTGATCAGGGTTGTGTTGGCCTTTGAATTGGCTCTGCTGGTTATTAGGACCATATCAAACAACAAGACAAGAGCTACATGTGGACCATCACTATCTATCCCTAGGACCCATTTGTGCATGTTGGTAGATGCACTGGGCAATCCTTGCCATGTTTAGTGACAAAGTAGGTAATATTATGGATTTAGGGTTTGAATTCTTTGCAATTGTCTTATTAAGTTTTCTCCATGAAAAGCTTATAAGGCCTTTAATATGATCTCGTGCTTGTTCTTCTATCACACCCTTATCCATCATATGACATTGAATGGATTTTGCCACATCCCCTCTCGTAATCTCTGCCTTTAATCAAGATACGGAAACAACAAAAATGAATTAATGACCTAAGATAGTATAGTATCATTTTTAGATATTTTATTGATTACATTCACATCAACACAAGTGAACCCCACTCACTATTATTTAATTTTGGAATGAGATTCTATCAAACTGGCAAAGTCAATTGAGGCATACTATTAAGGCCTTCGTGACCTCCATGTTAGATATATATATTATCACTTTATACTTATCTATTTGTATTGTAGATGTACCTCTCTTTTTCTATACTTATCTAGGTTTCTTCTTAACCTATATATACAGGCTTCTTGTATTTCATTATTCAATTCAATGTAGAGTTTCTCTTTTCTCTTCTCTCTCTACTTTCATAACATGGTATCAGAGCCTAGGGTTCTCTCTTAGCCTCATTTTCTTCTTCATCACGTTTTGTTTCTAGCAGCTTGCTTTTGTCCCATGTTGGTTTCTGCTAGTTTCTAAATATCTAGTCCATCCTTGTTTCAACGTTTGGACTATACCAACCTCTTCATCTCTGCAAGATGAAGCCAACGCCACCAGACTCACCTCTATCGGTCTCCACATGCGCCCTCACATGCCTCCCAAAGAACGACGCGTCAGTTGACATTGGTTCCACTCTTCCTACGTGCCCACACGAGTCATCTCAACTGGCTTTCCTCGGCTTCAGCCCCTCAGCGTTCGCCTCAGTCGATTCACCATCAGCTCACCCATCGGCTTTCGCCTTAGCCGATTCACCATTGGCTTCCTTCCGATTTCTTTTAGCTGCATACCCCCACCCCGGCTTCTGCCCGGTTCGCTCAACCACGTGCCTTGTTCCTCAACCAATGACGTCAGCCCTACTCAGCCACTGACTAGCTGCTGACATCAGCCCTACTTGTTCCTAAGGTTTTTCAACCTTCTGAATTTGTTGGTGGCCTCTGTTTTGGCTAAATTTGTTTTCTTCTTGTGGATCATATTGAGAACATCCAACCTGTTTCTGTTACACTTGATGGGTCCAATTATGTTAGTTGGGCCCAAGCTCTCTCTAGCTTCATCAAAGGGAAACGACTTTGGCGGATCATTATTAGTGTTCTTCCCAAACCTCACCAAAAGGAGGATGAAACTAACTCTGCATTCAATGACCATCTTGATGAATGGGAAAGTAAGAATTATCCAGATTTGGTGAGCACCTAGTGGATAATGGACTCAACATCATCTAGAGGAGGCCGCTTGGGTTGTACGCCAGAGGGGGGACAACTTGGATTGTGCGCTAGAGGGGACGGCTTGGGTGGTGCACCAAAGGGGGTAGTTTGGGTGGTTCGCATTGCCAAATCTAGCCACGGTTCTCGCTTTGCTGCTGTTGCCTTTGAGGGTTCTTCTACTCCTTCCTTCTCTATGGATGGTGTTGAGTCTGTTATCTACCAGGAGCTTGCCAAATCTGGTGCTCCTCCCTCTACTACTTTTTCAATAACCTCAAGCAACTCTTCATGGTATTTTGATTCCGCATGCTGTAATCACATGACTTCTGACTCCACTCTATTTTCTTCTTTATCATCATCATCTTCTGCTCTCACTATATACACCGCTGATGGTTCTCATATGCCTATTAGTCACATTGGCCAAATCTCTACTTCCACTATATCTCTTTCTGATGTTTATCATATTCATGCTCTTCAATTTAAC
Organism: Camellia japonica; assembly: GCA_030407325.1. NCBI lineage: Eukaryota > Viridiplantae > Streptophyta > Magnoliopsida > Ericales > Theaceae > Camellia > Camellia japonica. The sequence goes on along the minus strand of JAPPVO010000032.1, from coordinate 43,776,768 downwards.
CTTATCTATGTTGGTCAGTTATGTGAACTTGGTCTAACCAATACCTTTTTCTACTACTAGTTGTTTGGTGCAAGACCGTCAAACGAGATAGATCCTTGGTATAGGCTGTAAGCATGGACGTATGTTTGAGCTTATCCATCTTCACAGTCCACACAAATTATTTACTGTTGCTGCTGCATTTATTATGTCTTCTTTTCATCTTTGGCATTGTCGCTTAGGACATGCCTCTTTTTGTCATTTGGAAACTTTAGTTTCTAGTGGTCAATTAGGTTGTGTCCGTCCTGAAAATGTCGATTGTTTGTCTTGTCAAATTGCTAAACAACCTACCTTACCTTTTAATAAAAGTAATTCTATTTCTCCTGCTCCTTTTGATCTTGTGCATTTAGATATTTGGGGACCTTCCCCCACACTGACCATGGGGGTCCAGATATTTTGTGATTTTTGTTGATGATTTTTCTCGCTATACTTGGCTTTTTCTTCTCAAAAATTGCTCTGAACTTAAACAGATGTACTATGATTTCTCTGCTATGGTCCGTACTTAGTTTTCTTGTACTATTAAGCTTTTTCGTTTTGATAATGCTAAGGAGTACTTGGATTCTGATATTCTTTTTTTTTATTCAGGCTCATGGTACCCTATCTCATCGATCTTGTGCAGACACCTCCCAACAAAATGGACGAATCGAAAGAAAGCATCGTCATATTCTAGACCCCACTCGGGCTCTTCTCATCTCTTCTTCTTGTCTTGAAAAATTTTAGGGGGAAGCTGTCCTCACTGCCATCCACATCATCAATTGTGTACCTACACTTGTAATAGCTAACACTTCGCTTTACGAGTGCTTGTATGGTTCTCCTGACTATACCACTCTTAAAGTTTTTAGTTCTGCTTGTTTTGTTCTACTTCAGCCTCATAAACACACTAAGCTAGAACCTCGTTCTCGTCTTTGTTATTTTCTGGGATATGGTATCGAACATTAAGGGTATCGTTGTTGGGATCCTATCTCCAAGCGTCTTCGTTTTTCCCGTCGTGTGGTCTTCTAGGAACACAAAAATGTTCTTCACTCTTTCCAAGTTTCACCTACCATGGTTCATCCACTCGCCAGTCTTTACTGATATTTTATGTAGATTCTAGCCCCATGCTTCCATAGCCACCTACGACTATCGTCCATCCTGAGGATCGTGTGTCTGCTGACGACCCTACGCCTTCTCTAGCTCCTGTGGAGGTTCCTCCATCTCCACCTCCCATTAAGGTTCCTCCTCTACTTGAGCGTCATTCTACATGGGTAAGGCAACCTTCTGTTCTTCTCCGTGATTATTTTGTTGGTTCCACTGCATTTTTCTCTCATGAACCTACTTCTTAGCGAGAAGCTTCTTCTAACCCTCTTTGGCAACAAGCCATGACTGATGAACTGCATGCTTTCGATCAAGCTCATACCTAGGATGTGGTTGATCTTCCTCTTAGAAAGCGTACTATTAGTTGCAAATGGGTTTACCAGATCAAAACTCATTCTGATGGTTCCATTGAGAGTTACAAAGCTCGCCTTATCGCCCGGGGATTTACTCAAGAATATGAGATTGACTGTAAGGAAACATTTACTCTTGTTGCCCGTCTTACTTCAATTCGTAGCTTCCTTGTCGTTGTTGCTGCTCGCCACTGGAGTCTTTATCAGATGGATGTCAAGAATGCATTTCTCAATGGTAATCTCACTGAGGAAGTTTATATGCAACCATCTCCTAGTTTTTTTGTTCCATCAAACAATGTTTGCAAACTTTGTCATGCTTTTGTATGGTTTGAAACAAGCTCCACGTGCCTGGTTTGCTAAGTTCAGCTCTACTATTCGTGACTTTGATTTTTCTTCTAGTGCCCATGATTCTGCCTTGTTTATACGTAAGACGGAGCGTGGTACTATTCTCCCTTTTCCTCTATGTGGATGATATGATTATCATTAGAGATGACACAACGGGTATTTCTAGTCTCAAACAGTTTCTCAATCGCTAGTTTGGGATGAAAGATTTGGGTTCCCTTAGCTACTTCCTTAGCTTGGAAATTTCTCAAGATCCCTCTAGTTATTTTCTTATCCAGGCCAAGTATACTTCTGATCTCTTGGCTCGTGCTAGCCTTACCGATTACAAGATTACCACTACTCCAGTTGATCCTCAAACTCGTCTTACGCCCCTTGACAGTCCCTTATTGTCTGATGCCACTTTATATCGTCAGCTAGTTGGCAGTCTTGTCTATCTCACGATTACTCATCCAGATATTGCTTATGCTGCTCACATTGTCAGTCAGTTTATGGCTGCTTCTCGCTCTTCACACTATGATGCTCTGGTTCGCATTTTTGCATTATCTCAAAAGAACTCTGTTTCATGGTCTTCATTACTCCCCTCACTATTCTCTATAGTTGTATGCATTTTCTAATGTCGATTGGGCAGGAGATCCTATTGATCGTCGTTCCACTGCTGGGTTCTGCTTCTTCTTGGGCAACTCTCTCATTTCCTAGTGTAGCAAAAAGTAAACCCTTATTGCTCATTCTAGTGTCGAGGCTGAGTATTGTGCTCTTGCTGACACTACTTAGGAGCTTGTGTGGCTTCGTTGGCTTCTTTCTGACATGGGTGTTTCTCATTCTATTGTCACCAATCTTTATTGTGACAATCAGAGTGCTATTCAGATTGCACATAACGATGTCTTCCATGATCGCACCAAGCATGTTGAGATTGATTGGCACTTCATACGACAGCATGTTACTAGTGGCCATATTCGTCTTCTCTTTTTTACCTCTGTTGATCAGACCGCCGACTTCTTCACCAAAGCTCATCTTCTAGGACGCTTCTCTGATCTTCTCTTTAAGCTCAAATTGATATCTGACTTACCACCATGAACTTGAGGCAGGTGTTAGATATATATTAGATATATATTATTATTTTATACTTTTCTATCTGTATTGTAAATGTATCTTATCTCATTTTCTATACTTATCTAGGTTTCTTCTTAGCCTATATATACAGGCTTCTTGTATTTCATTATTCAATTCAATATAGAGTTTCTCTTTTCTCTTCTCTCTCTACTTTCATAACACTTCACAAAACTTATTTTGATAATCAGAATAGTTTATAAAATTTTAAAGATTATACACTATAATGCACGTATAATTAAGGATTAATTTGATGTATTCTATGTTGTATTACCTTGGAGGTGCCCAAATCATCGCTTAGTTGGGCAATAAGAGATGACCAGTAAATTGGGCCAGAGCCATTGATCTTGAAGATATCAAGACAAGTTTTGGTCATGGTAGACTCGAGTAGCAGGTAAGCATGGGCTATGCTTGCATGGCCACCCACTGAAATCCATGCATTTTTAAAGTACTCTTCCAATGTTGGTGTATATGCACTGTAGAACCACCTTGCCTCCGCCAAATGTGATCTGCAAAGATTTGCCCATTGCAATATACACATGATTAGATGTTAATACTGGCCGAGTACTAACTCAAAATGTTGATATAATATTCACAAATCAATAAGAGTAGTAGTTATGGGATGAGTGAAACCTATTCTACTTGATCCAATCCAGTTTAGTCAACTGAGAGAGAGACAAGATTGACATTATCTATTTCTTTTTCTAATGGGAGTACCATGTATACATGTTGTGGTAATGCTCCAAGAGACACTATCGCAATATATATATATATATATATATATATATATGTGCCCAATTCCATAATTTTTGTTGCATTAGTCTACATTTCCAAATTATTATCTTACCTCTTCTTTAATGAAGGAGAACACACTTAAGCCACGGTCCCTAAGAATGTCATAGGCAATTGCATTTCCAAAGTTGAAAATGGCTAAATAACATATTTGCATGTAGTCAGGAAGGTCATTTGTGGCCTTAATGAATTAAATATTTTAAGTACTTAATAGATTCAATCGATAGTTTAATGACTAAATAGATTTTAATTTATATACTTTAGGAACTAAGTAGGCTCAATCGATAATTCAGGGACTAAATAGATAATTTGGTGATAGTTTAGGGGTATAAAGTATAATAAACCCTTAATTCAATACAATTTGTAAAAAAATAATAAAAACATATAGGAAATATAAAAATAAAAAGTGGTCCAAAAAGATTATGAAAAATTGAAAATATTAGATAATATAAGATTGAATATGATATTTATAATAAAATTTGTTAGGAACCTTAGAAAAGTAGTAAAGCATTATAATACTTCCATAATTAATTAAAATATTAATGCTAAAACTTAAACAAACAATCACATATTCATATTAAACAATAAGCTTCTTCTTCTTTTTTTTTGTGTGTAGAGGGTGCATTAAACAATAAGCTTGAGATTGCAAGAATAATAGCAAAAATTTTGAGAAGTGTGTTTCAAACAAGTTAAACTAACTATTAGAAGGTTCAACTTCTCTCTAATTTGATTACAAATTACAAATTAAATAAGTATTGTTGGGCTTTGGTCAGCTAGCTCTAGACCCATTTGGTGAATTAAATTGTTCATTAATCCATATAAAAAAATCAACAATTGTTTGATTAGATCACACTTATCTCATAAAATAATGATTAGACTATTGTAAACAAATTATATATGCCATCAATTTTTGTAAGAAAAATGTGACTTGATCATATAGTTTTTAGTATCCAATCAACTTAATTTTTTACATCGATAATATGCTCAACAAGCCATATAAATTGAACAGCTTAAATTATAGGGGAATTGACCAGAAAATTCCATTTTTTGATCATGTAATCCATATGCTCCAAATTGTTTTCTAGTTCAGCGTGTAGTCCTTGTGGATGGTTGTTTACTTAATTGCCATTGGTTTGTTGACTAGCAATGACTGATGTGTTTAATTATGGGAATTATAGTGTGTGTGTGTTTCACCTAAAAAAGCATTCTATTATGTTTTTATTGTTTAGATTGTTTTTGGCGTGAAGTTGTGGAATGTGAACACTACATGTGGCATATGAGGTTGTGGGGGACTACAGTGAACCGCAATTTTTTTATGACCCGTTTGTCGTACCCGTTTTTGTGAGACCGTATAGATTCTTTTTTCATTTTGGTAATTGTCTGACCCTCCCCGTATAACCAATTAATGTGTGTGGTTTAATCCCTAAATCAGAAGTAAACAGTGTTGCCGAAATGAGCGGAACGGTATGATCATTTGATTATAGTTTTCCATGTTTGAATTTTGAAATGAGGAGATGTGATTGCATCCCAAATTAGTAATTTCGGAAAGATTTTCCAAACAAAACGATGTAGCATCACTCGTGTTGGTGGATTGATTGTTTTAGTAGTTTCTGGTGTGGAACCCTAATTTTCTTTGGGGTGTTCTTGCTGTTGACGTGAACCTCTGCATTCTGCCTAGTGGCACACGAAAAGTGTCGACGTATGGATGCACAATGTCTGGAAAACGTAAGTATTTCTCTATTCCATTACACAGTGTGTGTTTGTGCATGTTGTTGTACTGAGTTTGAACTGATTCGGTGTTAAGTGATTTATGTGTTGTGTGGCAGTGTGCCTGTTAAAGTCAATTTGTGTTTGGGTTTATATTAGGGTGGTGTTTATGTAGAAATGAATGCACTGTGTTTGCGGACAACGCGTGTGAGATTGGGGCCCGATTTGGGGCTTCAGTTGCTGGGAGGGCGGGGTTGGGTTTTTTTTTGTTGGCCTGTTGATTTATGGGTGTATGTGTTGTGTGGGGCTGTATGTACAACGTGATACGATGGGGTGGTGGGGGTAAGGGTGTGATGTTGTTTTTTATTGAATGTGGTTGGTCGTGTGAGTGTGGAGAAGTGTGCGTATGTTAGTTTTGATTTTTAATTGTGTTTTTTGGTCATACCAATGGTGTGGGGTCATGTATATGTTAACAACTTCATGCATTGTGGGGGATGAGATTTATTGAGCGAACGAAATTGAATGTGAGTGTGTGGAAGTGTGCATAAGTTAGTTTTGATTTTTTATTGTGTTTTGTGGTCGTTTCAATGGTATGGGGTCATGTAGGTGTTAACAACTGCATGCGTTATGGGGGGGGTGTGATTTGCTGAAAGGTGCATTGAATTGTCCTGAATATAGGAGTGTAAAAATGGCCCATGGCCCGTGGGCGGCTTGAAGCCTACTCTCGGCCCGGGGTGGGCTCGACCCGTTTAGGCTCGTTTGGGCCCAGACCCAAGCCTAGCTCGAGACCCTGGGCTAGGACTTGGGCCATCATTTTGAAACCTAGCCCATCGGCCCGTTCAAGGCCCACTCAAGGCTTGCTCCGCCCGAGGCCCAGTGTCTTTTTTAGTGGAAAATAATAAAATTTTGGTAGAAAAAATTTAAAAAAATAGTCAGGCCCATCGAGCCGGCCCAAGGCCTGAATACCCCTGGGTTAGGGTCAGAGCCTAGGCTTAATTTTTTGGCTCGTGGGCCAGCCCGGCCAAGCTTGAATTTTGGCAGGAGCCCGTGAAGCCCGACATGGACAGGGTCGGGCCGGGTGGGCCGAGCCGGGTCAGATTTACACCCCTACCTGAATGTTGCGAGGGAGTTACACAATCTGTATGTATTATGGTAGTTGTGCTTGGTGCGGAAAATTGTACTTGTTCTTCCACATCACGTTGTGCATTAGGCATTTGTTGTTGTTGGGCTGTTGTTATGTGTTTGTTTGCCTGGTTGTGTAAACATTTCCGGTTATGTGGTGGATAATTGAACAATAGCGAACCATACAATGTCATGTGTAATGTGTGCATGCATAATTTTTTGCTTTTGGGTTTGTTGTGTTATTGTGTGTGATGGCTTAATGTGTTTGAATGCAGAAGTTGTTAGGCCGTCAAGTTTGTGGACACGGTCGTGTGAGCGTAAACGGAAATATGTGGATGACGCGTCGACATCTAGGAATGTGGGGAGTAAATTGCAAGGGCGCAACCTATTTGTACAGCCGAAAATTGTGGCCTGTTCTGGTGGTGCTGTTAGGCATCCGAAACAAAGATTAAATTTTCGTTCCAATATAGCAGGCGTGGTAATGATAGTGTACACGATTACGTTGAAGGATATGCACCTTGTTGACTTGTGGAAGACACCATTCTGGTTACTGTTCAAAGCAATACTCGAAAATTAGTTGGACCACACCGAGTTCAGAAAATGTGATGATTTGGTGGTTGTAGACACCCCATTTTTGACCGTCCTCAAGACTTGGACGTCACCGCTTGAATACTCGGTGGTTATCCATGTTTGTATTCGTCTTAAGTTCCTGGAGGTCTCGGCCACGCGCCTTGCCTCAAGATCTCTCGACTCGATTGTTTTGTGTTTGGTTTTGCACCAAACACTTGTGTTTTTGCTTTGGAGGGTAGGGAATAGCTTGTTGGCCATCCCCACACCTCACCGGCCATGGCTTGAGGCCACCGGCCATGTTTTGTTGCCACCGGCCATTGGTTATGGCCGGCCGGCACTCTTTATGGCCGGCCGGCCATTATTTTGGTCAATTTGGCATTTTTGGCTGGCCGACCACTGTGCATCTGCTTTTGCAGATATTTTTATGCCAGCTGTGCTAGCTGGCATACACTTTGCCCCCCTCCATGCACGTGTATGGAGGGATTTCACTCTTGCTTAGCTTGTTTTGTAAGCTTTGCAAGAGTGATCCTCTATAAAGGGAGGGCCTCTCCTCCCTCCTTTAGGGTTACAAAAAAAGCTGAGGGGAGCTCTGGTTCTAGGGTTAGCATAGTGTATCTATTCTATCTCTATTTCTTCCTCTCTTTTGCTCTAAGTGTGTGTTTGTCCTTAGTTTTGCACTAGGTCACCTACCATCACACCTTATCTTGGTTGCTGAGGCATTAGGGGGTTCTCCTTGAAGTTCTTGAGCTGGTTTGGAGCTAAGAAAGCTGCTGGAGTGATCCTTGTGAAGAAGGTCTCCAAGGGTAAGATTGTTGCCCTTTTTACCCTATTTTTGCATAGCTTTTTTGCCTATCTTGCAAATGTTTTTAGACTTTGTATATAACTAATAAAACTCTTTTTTTTCATTGCTTAAAATAGTTGTTTAAGGGTGTTTTGTTATTTGGGGTTGTTTGGCCCCTCTTAGGCCTTGTTTGGCCCCCATTTTGTGCATTTTTGGTGAGCTCCAGGACCACCTTGTTTGGGCCTCCTCACCACTGAAATCCCTCAAGATTTCAGTGGTGAGGATGGTGTCCTAAGGTCCTAAGAAGGAGAGGGCCATCCCCTCTCCTTGTTGTCTTCAAACTTGTCATTTTAAGCCTCATGTGTGAGCACCATTTTTGAGTTCATGTTGGCCATGTTTCAGTAGGTATTTGGTAGTATTTTGCCATGTTTTACCTCTATTTTAAGTTGGTTTAGACACACCATGCTTGCTTTGCATACTTGTCTTGTAATGCCATGAATTGCCTTAACATGCTTTGTGCTTTGAGCCTTGTGTCTAGCATGTTTTTGGCCTAGCTTTGTGAAGCTTTTACACTTGTTTTAGCATGCTAAAGGTCTGTTTTTGGTCATTTGGGTCATCCATGCTTTGCTTTGTATAGCTACCATGTAATTCCCCTTGTATGCCTTGAGCATTGACCCCTCTAGCATGCCATCCTTGCTTTGTTTCAGTGGTTTGGAACCACTTGCCATGCCATTTCAGTCCTTGTGGTGTGCTTGTATGTTTGCATTTGATGCCCCTTTAATGTGTTAAAAGGTTGTTGTCTTGTGCTCCATGTTTGGACCCTTTTGTATGCTTGCATGTTTGGACCATTTAGGTGCCATCTAGGTGTGTCTTTGGTCTTGTTTAGAACTGCATTGGGGCTATTTGGAGTCCCCTTGGCCCTTTGAGGCTTGGTTGGCATGGCCATGGCTTGAGCCCTTTGGTTGGTCTTAAGCTTTGGGCTTGTTAGCATGCTTTGATTGCTTGGTTTAGGTTGGTTTGGCACCATCCTCATGTGTTTTTCAGAGCTTAATATGCATGCCTTTAGTCCATGTCAATCCTCTTTTAAGTGTGCTTAAAAGTTGCCCTTTGGTGCTTAAGTTTTGAACCATGTGTGCATGCATGTTTGTGTGTATTTTGGCCCTCATTTCCTTAGCATTTGGCCACTGTTTTGGGCTTGTTTGAGGGTTGCCTAGATTAGTTTAAGACCATCCTTCGCATGTGTTGCATGCTTGCCTTATGTATTGTTGCATATTTGGCCTTGTTCCATGCTTATTACATTACACATTTGCATGCTTAGGTTGTAATGCATTTGGCATGCATTGTACTTAACATGTTGTCCATGTTGCATTTTGCATCCTTGCATGATTATACTTTGCATGTTTGCTAGCTTGTATACCTGCCCACATTCTCGTGTTGCATACTAGCTCACATGCCTAGGTTGCATCGCATGAGCATGCATGCCTCGCCTCTTGATCAAGTGATAGAGGTTGGGCCATTTGTTTGTTTTGGTGTGCATTGCATTTGAAATCAAAATGCACAACTCGGCCTTTTTGGCCATCACGCATTGAAATGCGCGATTGGTGGTCCGAGGGTCGAGTACCAAACTCCTTTGAGTCATAAACATGATAAAGGGTGTGTTGGTGCACACATTTGCTTGAAATGCATTGCCATGCCTTGTTTTGCCCTCTGCTGCTGTCAAAACAGGTTCTGTAGGAAGCTTTGGCCGACCGACCACACCCAGTGCCGGCCGGCCATGAATTTATAGCCGATGGCTTCATTTGTGGTCGATGGCCACTTACCTTTGGCCGGTGGTGTTCCCCCTTGGCCGGTGATCCTCCCTAGTGTTCAGAGAGTGTTCCTTGGGAATTATGACATTTTTAGAGGAGCAGAGCAGGGAAAACAGAGGCAGCTTGCGCATGGCATTGGATTTCCGGGCGAAGCTAATCCGAGCACGCGTGCATCCCTCTTCCTGAGGCCTTTTAATGCTTTTCTTAGCTTAATTGATTTGTTAATTAATTAGGTGGTCTGTAACTATTTAATTAGCTTGTTAGTTGATTAATTTGTATATTCTTTTGGCCCCTCCGAGCGAGGGCGAATTCGTAATAAGTGTGGGTGCGTGTGTGCATGTCTTCCAATCCCCACTTCTTTCTCCCTTTTACTTACCTGCTTTGATGGTTAGTATTAGGGCATGTTTAATTTAGCATACCTTATGCTATGCATGCGTGCATCATTCATCAGTCTTGCATGCACCGGGCTCGGCGCATCATGCTAACCGCATAGTATCCCAAATCTAACTTGAATACGTGTTATTTGTCGCGTTCCACATTTGTCGCGTTCCACATGCCATCCTAGGATTAGCCAAGCCTATTCTAGTTGCATTTTGTGTGCGATGCATTAGCCACTTGACATGGACTTGGATCATACATTGATTGCTAACTAGTTCATTGTTTTGGCACGGAGTACGAGGTAAGCCTTCTATGCTTTAGCATCTCGCATGAGTGTGAATGTTAACATGACAACATGTTTACCATGTGACCATATGCTTATGTGATATAAACTGCTTGAATGCCTGTGGGTGAAGGTTGGATTGTTTGAGTTGGAACAACTCATTGAAATTCGTGTTTTAGCCTACTCGCGAGTAGCAAATTCCAAACCATTTTCCAAACGAACGGATATGCAATGCTTTGTTCCAAATTAGGCGATCAAGTCTATACTTTTGTGTTGTGCGCATCACATAGTAAGATTAGCTAATTAATTGGAATAATAATGCATATGTTTTCAAAACAAGATATTATGGTTAGTAGAGGCCGATCTTTGATTGGGCGAGCGGGGGTGCTCATAGCTGACCTTCCCCAATCGTACCCAAGTTCCCGAGTCGAGACAACTTTGGTGATGATGGACACGTGGCCTTAGGCAAATGAGTCAGGGTTTCCTAAATTCCCCCATAAAAAATATTTAGGTGGCGACTCTGTATCTGGCAAAGCAATCCATGTTTGGCACTTCTTTACAAAAATCTGTTTTCCAAAACGATTTGCCAGATTTGGACTCTTTGGTTCAGATTAAGAACCGTGACAAATCGAGTTTGAACTGTAGCGTTGAGGCCCACGCGGGCGCGTCTACAGTGGTTAGCATTATTCAGTCTTACAATGTACAAGCGGGGATGTTTGTGATTGGTAGGTGTAGTGTGGACTTCCTCGATGTGGATGTGAGGCTTTTGTTTGGGTTACAATGTGGGGATACTGTAACTCGACTTTTCGCGCTCCTTTCGGAAGACGAGAAGCCCTACAATTCAAACTCTACCTATGGTTTTGAATCTGATTTCACAAGTGTGATGTGAAACAGTGAAAACACACAAAAAAAAAGTCCAAATCCGGCAATTCTTTTTGGAAAATCGATGTTTTGAATAAAATGCCAAAGATGGACTGCTTTGCCAGATTTCAGAGTCGCCACCTAAATATTTTTGAGAAATTTAGGAAACCCAAGACTCGTGCCAAAGGCCATTAGTCCGTCATCACCAAAGTTGTCTCGGCTCAAGAACTTAGGTATGAGAGGGGAAGGTCATGAATTGAGCACTCCACTCGCCCGATCAAAGATCGGCCTCTACTAATCATGATGTGATTGTTATTTACATTATATGCTTTTATTCTGATTATTAACTATATTACTATGTGACTCACATAAGTATAGACTAATTTTCAAGATTTGGAACATTTGATTTCATATTTTGTTTGAAATTGTTTTGTGAATATGCCACTTGAAAAAGTGGGCTAAAATGGACATTAATCAAATTATCCAAATTCAAGCAACTAGCCTTCATCCACAAGCATTCAAACAGTTATATCATTTAAGCAACTAGCCTCATGGAAGCATGTTTTGACATGGTAACACAAACATTCGATGCAAAATACTAAAACACAAAATTACTCACCTAGTATTCCAAGCCAAAACAAAGCAAAATAATTAAGAAAAATATGCATGTTTCTAATTAATGCAATATGACTAATGCAACACACACATTATGTCATTTATAGGCTCAGCTATGAGCATGGCATATGATTCCGTTCAAGGCATACAATAAAGCACGTATTCAAGTAATGAATTTGAACATTGATACTGGGTTAGTATGATGAGTTGAGCCTTGGATGCATGCAAGATAATGGATGCAAAGCATAAGAATACTAATATGAAAAATGATGTTCCTATATTAACCATCGTAAGCAAGTAAGTAAAAGGGAGAAAGACGCGGGGTTGGAAGACATACAACTTATTACATAGTTGCCCTTGTGCAAGAGGGTGAGAATTAAAGTCCGAAAGTCCAAATCAAACTAATTATTACAAAACCGAATGAATAAAATAAGCAAAGAATAACTAGCTAACTACTCTATTACAACAAGGATAATAATAAATAGGCTAACTATTTAAGTTAACTAGCTATAACAATTACAAATAAACAATGATAATAAATTAATTAATTACAACACTAATAATTAACAAGACTAATTATAACAATAATTAATTAATTAATTAATTACAAAAATGATCATGATGTAAACAAGGATGCACAAGGGTTGCATGCATAGCGTCCAAGAACAGCTCTGTCTTCCCCAGGCTTGCACTTTTTCACCTTCAGCTACTGCCCTCTATTTTCTGCAAAATACACTGCTGACCAAATATTGATGACCGGCCAGCCCTCAATGAAGCCCAGCCGGGCCTAAGAAAGGTTGGCCGTGCCTCAATTTCATGCCAAATTCTGTTGTGTGCTCTGAAATAAAAACAGTGCAGATAGAGTGTTCTGGACTCTGTTTGTCCCCCTCACACTTCTCTGTCATGGGAAAGCCTCGAGAGAAGGTTGGAGTCGTTTCCAAAACCATCAATGAGCAAGTTGATTGCTTGATGATTTCGGGTACAATTTGGACAAAAATCAATAAACGAAATAAACAAAACCACCCCTTCCTCCTAACATATAATGAACTCAAAGAGGAAGGTAGAGACGCTTCAAGATTCATCAAAACATCATGAAATGATGCCAGATAACCTTTGACACAATGGATTCGACATAACGTCCGGCCGAACCCCAAGCAATATAACTCATTTTCTTTATGTGGGTTGGTTTATTTTAATCCAAATTCATTAGCCTTTACCATCCTTTAATCCATTAAGTTGAAGATGATTGTTACGTCCACTAGGGATCACGTCCACTAAATGAGAAATATGTCAAACGGGAGGTGATTCTCAATATGAAAAAGAGACTACACCGTTGGCAATGAACCTCCATAGAGACTAACCCATTAAGCATAAATCGCTAGTTCACGTTTTGAATAACCGTCAACTGATTGAAACAACTCTCAAATGAAAGAGATGAATTGCAAGTTGATTATTAAAATGAGGTTCTTAAACATGGAAATGAGTTAAAGAAAAGCTAAGAACAATATACAACGAGCTGTGCAGGCAAACTTATGGGACAACAACCAAGCAAATCAAAGCATGAACTATTTAAACAATCTAAAATAGCCCCAAAACAACCCTCAAGAGATGAAAAACAGTGGCTTAGAATGCATGAAAAGAGCCTAAAAAGCTAATCAACAAAGAGAGAAAACAAGACTAGTAAACAAGAACAAGGAGGGATGGCTAACCCCTCCATTTTTAAAACCTCAAAGCATGATTTTTAGCCCTTTTTTAACTCTGAAAATCAGTTTAGGGAGAAAAGAAAAAGAGTGTAAAAGTAAGGGTTTGAGCTATAAGTAAAGGTGTAGAGAGTGTAAACTCTCTCTATCCTTTTGGTAGCTCTCCAAACCCAAACTCAAACACTTGGAATAGAATCAAAACGACATAAAACTATAAGAACTAGATAGCAAATGAAAGAACAAGGAGTAAAAGAGAAGATGACAAGCTTATACCTCTCAAAGAAGTGAGCTTTTGCTTATGATTCAAACTAAGTCTCAACACACTCTCAAGCTTGAATTATGGTGTTCAAGGCTCAACCAAGGTTCCTAGGCCAAGGTATGAAGGTGTATATGGTGTATGGATATAGGTTCAAGGTGATAGGTTTGTTCAAAGTGTTGCTTGCACAAGAAGAAAGAGAAGAAGGAGCTCTGGAAGTGATGTAGAGGCTTTGTAGAAATTCTTCAACCCACAAAACAGAGATATATGGTCGTTTTTATAGAATTTGAGCAAGAGGGGTCATAAATATCTTCAAAAAAGGACAGCTGGCGGCCCCCTACCCAGAACAGTGTTTTTTGCTACTAAGGCACGGCTGGCCTTTAATAGGCACGGCCGGCCCTTAATGTGTTCTCTTGTTTTTCTGTTTCAGCCTCAGCATAAGGTGGCATAATGTGTAAAAATGGATTTCTTGGGATAATTAGTGGGAATATGGGAGGTTCGGGATTGTTTTGGAGCTTTAAACATGGCCCCTTCGTTGAGACCTCGAACCACGCACAACGCCACTTTCATCATCGAGTGTACTTGTAGACATCCCGTTTTTGACCACTCGCAAGACTTAGATGCTTGGTTCAATACACTCAATGATGAAAGTTGAATTATGAATTCGCAGCGATTTGAAATCAATCAGTCTTCCGAAATAAGCTCACATCTTCAACATTTACCTTGTTTGAACCCTTGGGTTTCATTTTTGGACCATTTCTCATCTTGAGCTGAGTTTGAACCAAAAAAAAAAAAAAAAACAGGGGAGGCCATTAAGGCCCAGCCGTGCATCAGTGATGGTCGGCCGTGGCTATGAATGGCCGGCCGACCTTCGATGGCGACAAACACTGTTCTGGGCGGGAGACCGCCAGCTGTCCATTTTTGAAGATATTTATCACCTTTTGAGCTCGAATTCTATAAAACCAAAGCTTTGGGATTGTTTTGAGGGTTGAACAAAATTCTATAAAGAGATATATACACTTTGAGAGCCCTTCACTCCTCCTTCTTCCATTGCAAGTTATCTTTGAGCTAACCTAGCTTGCTTACACCACCTATATACATAATATACAACCTCGTCTTACCATCCTAAAGCCTTGGTTGATCTTGAGGAAGTGTAATTCAAGCTTGAGAGTGTATTGAAACTAAGTTTGAAACTCCAAGGACAAGCTTACTTCTTGGAAGAGGTTTGAAAAGGTTCAAAAATGGAGGGGATAGCCACCCCTCCTTATCCTTGTTTACTAGCCTTAATTCTCATCTTTATTGTCTCACTTTTCAACCCATTTTCATGCATGCTTCACCTCCGATTTTCATGTATTTAGGACTGTTTTGAGGTTGTCTAGGCTTTTTCAATTGGTTCATGCCTTGTTTATTACACTTAGGGTCTTATAAGTTGGCATGCTTGTTGTTTGATATGCTTTCTTTGTTCATTTTCCATGTTTGGAGCTTAAGTTTACTAATCAATCAATCATTCCATAGCTTTCATTCATGAGAACGGTTTCAACCGATTGAGGTTGTTCAATGCATGTAAAGGAGAGACCTACACTTAATGGCTTAATCTCTTCAGAGATTCATCGTCAACGGTGTAGTCTCCTTCTCATGTCTTGGAAGGACCTCTTATTTGACAACACTTCTTGTTTAGAGGACTTTAACATCACATTTGGACAAATGGGCTAATGAATGGCAATGACTAAAGCAATTGGTTTAAAACTTAGATCAACATACCTAAAGAAAATGGCTTAAATAGCTTGAACTTGGTTGGACGTTATGCCGAGTTTCTTGTGTCAAGAGTCATCAAGCATCAATTCATGGTGTTTTTGATGTCCTTGAAGCGTCTTAACTTCCTTTTTTGAGTTCATTCCATGACAAAAAGGGAGGGGTGGTCCATTTGCATCACATTTATTGATTTTTGGTCCAAAATGATATCCGAGATCATCAAGCAATCATATGAATCATTGATGGTTTTGGAGTCAATCCCAACCTTCTCCTGAGACTTTCCCATGACAGAGAATGAAGAAAGAACAAACAAAGCTTGAAAATGCTTTATCTACATTGATTTTACCTTAGAGCACCGAAACAGAGTTTTGCACCAAATCAATGCACGATCGGCCTTCTGTAGGCCCAGCCGGCCATCAGTAATGCACGGCCAGCCCTTGGTGTGTGGCCAGTAGTGCAATTTTACAGAAACAGAGGCAGTGGCTGAAGGTGAAACAGAGGTAGCCTAGGGCAGACAGAGTAGCTTTCAGGCGATGCGCATGCAACCTCCATCCATCTTCCTTGGTGCTCATATCGAATGTGTTTGATTATTTAATTGTTTCATTGGTATAATTAATCGTGTTGTAATATCTAATTAGTTGTAGCTAATTATTTGGTGTTGTAATATTTAATTTGCTTAGCTTAGTTAAATTCTTAATTAATTAGCTTAGATAGTTAGTTAATTATTCATTTCAAGTGTTGTAATAATTAGCTTAATTAACTTTGCTTAGCTTAGTTAGTTAGCTTTATTCATTCGGACTCTCCTTCGTGAGAGTGTGTTGTAATAATCTGTATGTTTTCCAACCCCACATCTTTTCTCCCTTTTATTTATCCACTTTTAATGGTTAGATTAAGGACATATTTCAAATTAACATACCTTACGCTTTCATCCATTCATTTGTATGGCATGCACCGAGGCTCGGCGCATTATTCAAACTGCATTGTTATCTCAATACTTCTTTGAATACGTGTTTAACCGCATGCTATTTAATTGAATCATATGTCATATTAGTAGCCGAGCCTATTAATTGCATTCTTTGCATGTGTTGCATTAGTCATTTTGCATAATTAGGAATCATGCATATTTTTATAACTCATATCTTCTTAGCTTGGAGTACTAGGTGAGTTTTTATGCTTTAGCATATTTGCATGATTGTGAATGTTGCCATGTTTAGCATGCTCACCATGAGGCTAAATGTTTAAGTGATGAGCTATTTGAATGCCTGTAGATAAATGCTTGTTGTTTGAATTGGAACGATTCAACGAATGTATGTTTTTAAACCCACTTTGTTGAGTGGCAAATCAGTTTTAAGCCCACTATGTTTGGTGGCAAATCCACAAACTTTAAGCCCACTTGAGGTGGCAAATTCAAACCCTTTTCACAAACAAACATGAATTGAATTGTTCCAACTTGAGCAAACTAGTCTATATTTGCTTGCGCGCATCACATAGTAATGTTAGTTTAATAACCGGAACAAGAACACAAAATATTGATAAAAAATCATATCATGATTAGTAGAGGCCGATCTTTGATCGGGCGAGCGGGGGTGCTCAATTCATGACCTTCCCATCTCGTACCTAAGTTCTCGAGCCGAGACAACTTTGGTGATGACAGACATGTGGCCTTTGACATGAGTCATGGATTTCCTAAATTTCCTCAAAATAAAATATTTAGGTGGCGACTCTGTATCTGGAAAAGTAGTCCAATTTTGGCATTTTGATCCTAAAATAAATTTTCCAAAAGATTTGCCGGGTTTGGAATCTTTGGTGTTTATCAATTTCACATTGCACTTGTGAGATTAGATTCAGAACCACGGGAGTCCGAACTGTAAGGATTTCTTTCAAACCTCCGAAAGGGGGGGCGAAAAAGCCGAGCTATAGTACCAGGCAAAGTGCTCAAGTCTTGCGGGTGGTCAAAAATGGGGTGTCCACAGTTGCCCCTCTTTGATAGAGCTCAAAGTCATAAAGTGACGTGAGTGAATGTCAAAGCCCAAAGACAACCCATTTGACAAGGCCGCCAGGCTCGGGCAAGAAATTAAGACATAAATGTAAAGATTGAACTCGAGGGTAAAATGCAATATGAAATGCAGCAAATAACTTATGATCATGCAATGAAACAATGCAATGAAACATAATGTAAATGAAGCAATGAAACAATGCTATAATCTAACAAGAATGCAACGTTTGAATAAAAACGCAAATCAAAGCAAAATAAACCCCGCTGTGTCTCATACGGAAAGAAGTGAGCAAAAATACACATCTCGTGTGAAAAGGACAAAGAAAGCACAAACCAACCTACGTCTTACGTAGAAAGGATGTAAGAAAATGCAGACCTAACTACGCCTCACGGAGGAAGTGGGAAGGGCGATGTAACCATCGAGCGCACCCGAGGTCTCAACCGAGATCCTAACGTATCTTATGTGATAGGAGGAAGGGTGGTGCGAACAAACAGGTACACCTGATGTTTTTAACCGAGGGGAAGAGGAAAGGTGGTGTGAAAAAATAGGCACACCTGTCGTTTTTAACCAAAGGTACAATCGTAACGCGTTGCACGTGATAGGAGGAAAGGTTGGTGTGAACACCAGGACACGCCCAAATGTGTTTAACCGAAGGTACAATCCTAATGCGTTGCACGCGATAGAAGGAAAGGTTAGTGTGAACACTGGGACACACCCATATGTTTTCAACCGAAGGTACAATCCTAACGCGTAGCATGCGATAAGAGGAAAGGTTGGTGTGAACACCGGGACACGCCCAAATGTTCTTAACTGAAGGTGCAATCCTAATACGCTACACGCGATAGGAGGAAATGTGGTGTGAACATCGGGACACGCTGTGGACACCCCATTTTTTATTGCCCACAAGGCTAGAGCGCTTTGTTCGGTACACTCAATGATGAAAGTGGTATTGTGCGTGGTTCGAGGTCTCAACCAAGGAGCCTTGTTTAAGTTTTGAAACAACCCCAAACCTTCCATATTCCCACTGATCATACCCAAGAAATTCATTTGTACACCTTGTGCCACCCTTTGCTGAGGCTAAAATAGAAAAGAATGGAATTCATTGAGGCCCAGCCGTGGCTATTGAGGCTCGGCCGGGCTTCAGTAGCGAGAAACACTATTCTGGGCGGGAGGCTGACAGCTGTCCATTTTTGAAGATATTTATCACCTTTTGTGCTCAAATTCTATAAATACGACCATATACCTTTGTTTTTGGGGTTAAACAATTGAGAGAAAGCCTATACACATAGAGAGAGCTCATTCTTCCTCCTTCTTCCATTGCAAGCTACCTTTAAGTTAACCTACCTTCCTTGTATCATCTATACACACCATACACACCCTTGATTCATCATCTTAGAGCCTTGGTTGACCCTTGAGAAATATAATTCAAGCTTAAGAGTGTGTCAAGAGTGAGTTTTGATCATTAACTAAAGCTTACTCCAATTTGAGAGGTATAAGCTAGCAACTTTTGTTCTTGCTTTTGCTTACTTCATTTCTATCTATTCCTTGTATTCTTGGGCTGTTTTGCATCCATTCTAAGTGTTGGAACTTGGGTTTGGATAAGCTACCAAAGGTGGTAAGGGTAACACCCTTACTTGCACCTATCTTCATAGCTCAACCCTTGGTTCCTTTACACTCTTTTCCTTTGATTTTTGAACGGATTTTAAGAGTTGAACTAAGGCCAAAAAAATATGGTTTGAAGTCTTGAAGTTGGAGAGGTTGGCCACCCCTCCTTCTTTTTGCTTACATAGCTTTATTGTCTTTTCTTTTTGTTTATTTATTTTTAGTTCTTTTCTTACATTTTCAGCCACTGTTTTGGCTTATTAGAGACTATTTTAGGGTTGTCCTAATCTATTTAATTGATTCAAGCTTTGATTAGTTCCTTTATTGTAGCATTGGTCTTTGTACATAGCTTGTATTATGTTGTTCTTAGCATTTCTTTGTCCAATTTTCATGTTAGTAACCTCATTTTAAGAATCAACTTGCCATTCATTTATTTCAATTTGGAGTTGTTTCAATTGGTTGATGGTTATTCAACATATGAACTAGAGATTCATGCTTAATGGCTTAATCTCTACGGAGATTCATTGTCAATGGCATAATCTCTCTTTCACGTTGAGAATTACTTCCCATTTGACGATTCTCTCCTTTTAGAGGACTTAATCATCACTTTGAACAAATGGACTAAAAATGGAAATGACTAAAAGAATTGGTTTAAAAGCAACCAAACACATAAAGAAAATGAGTCATATTGCTTGGGCTTGGCCAGACGTTATGGCAAGTTTATCGAGTCAAGAGTGGTCATACGCTAATTCATGACATTTTGATCATCCTTGGAACATCTCTACCTTCCTCTTTCAGTTCACTCTATGGCAAGGAGGAGGGGTGGTTGCTATTCATTCTATTTATTGATCTTTGTCCAAAATTGTACATTGAAATTATCAAGCAATCAATTTGTTCATTGATGGTTTTGGAAACAAATCTAACATACTCTTGAGGCTTTCCTATGATAAAGAAGGAAGGAAGAGACAAACAGAGCTTGAATAACTCTATATGCACTGTTTTCACTTTAGAACACAAAATAGAGTTTTGCACAAAATTGAGACACGGCCGGTCCTCAATGTTTGGTTAGCATTGTATTTTTGTAGAAAACAGAGGGCAGTGGCTCAGGTGAAATAGAGCAAGTCTAGGGTAGACAGAGCTGTTCTTGAACATTGTGCATGTGCATGCATGCAATCCTTGCGCATCCTCGCTTATATTATTATCGTTGTTGTAATTAATTTAATATTGCTTATTATGATTAGACTCATTAATTATTAAGTGTTGTAATTATTATTATTGTCCCTTTGTAATTATTGTAGTTAGTTTAAATAGCGAGTTTGTTTGTCGTGGTTATCCTTGTTGTAATAGCATAGTTAGCTAGTTAATTACCCTCACTTATTTATTCATTAGGTTTTGTAATAATTAGTTTAATTTGGACTTTTGGACTTTGATTTGCACCCTCTTGCACGAGAGCAATGTTGTAATAAGTTGTATGTCTTACAACCCCACGTCTTTCTCCCTTTTACTTACTTGCTTACGATGTTTAGTATAGGGCATCCCGTTTCATTGCATTCTTATGCCTTGCATCCATCGTCCTACATACATTCAAGGTTCGGCTCATCATGCTAACCCAATATCAAATTTTTGAAACTCATTACTTGAATATGTGCTTTATCACATGTCTTGAATGGAATCGTATGCCATGCTCATAGCCGAACCTATAAAATACCTAATGTGTGCGTTGCATTTAGTCATATTGCATTGATTAGGAGCATGCATATTTTTCTAATAAATTTTGCTTTGTTTTGGCTCGGAGTACTAGGTGAGTAATTTTATTACTTTAGCATCTTGCATCAAATGTTTGTGTTATCATGTCAAAGCATACGTCCATGAGGCTAATTGCTTAAATGATATAACTGTTTGAATGCATGTGGATGAAGGCTAGTTGTTTGAATTGGGATGGCTTGATTAATGTCCATTTTAGCTCACTTTTTCAAGTGGCAAATTCACAAAACAATTTCAAAACAAAACATGAGATCAAGTGTTCCAATTCTTGCAAACTAGTCTATACCTTGTGTGTGCGTCGCATAGTAAAAATAGCTAATAAATAAGAAAAAAAGAACATATAATGTAAATAAAAATCACATCATGATTAATAAAGGCCGATCTTTGATTGAGTGAGTGGGGTGCTCAATTCATGACCTTTCTCTCTCGTACCTATGTTCCTAAGCCGAGACACTTTGGTGATGACAGACTAATGGCCTTTGGCACGAGTCTTTGGTTTCCTAAATTTTTCAAAAAGATATTTAGGTGGCGACTCTGTAATCTGGCAAAGCAGTCCATTTTTGGCATTTGATTCAAACATCGATTTTCCAAAAAAAATTGCCAGATTTGGACTCTTTTGTGTTTTTACTATTTCATATTACACTTTGTGAAATCAGACTCGGAACTACAGGAGTTCGAACTGTAGGGCTATTCGTCTTTCGAAAGGAGCACGAAAAGTCAAACTACAGTTTCTGGCGACTCTGTTGGGGACTTAGAGAACTTGACTTGAAACTCATGATGTGAATTTTTATTTACACTTATATGTTTTTTTGCATTTGCATTTGTATTGGTGCATTTAAGTCACTGTGTTTGCTGACTGCTATTGCTGGACGATTTGCTGGAGGCTTGCCTAAAAAGCTTGCCAAAAGACTGACCGGTCATGGGCTCAGCCTTGTTGGGAACACATCCCTTAGATCTGGATTACCGCCGTACCACTTGATCCACCTTTCACTTCTCGGTGTTAGGTGTGAGAGATATAGTAGGTATTCTTGCTGAGGTACCCTTTTGACCATTCGACCTAGTTATATATAGTGAAGCTATAGTGACTATTCCAACTTAGGACAGGATGCCACCCGTTTACAGGATGTTGTAAAACTCATTGTTTGAAATAGTGCAACGTAGATCATGCCAAAATCTAGAATAGGGTAAGCCTACCCCCTTGTAGGGGTGTTTTGGTTCTTTTTACTTGATATGTGTTTTTATAGTGAGACTGTACATGATGGTTCATCTCAGTATAAAGTTTGAAGACAGAGATCAGTGAGGATTACAGTTCAGCTATGTGTTTTGACTGTTGTGAATTGGGGCCTAAGTGCTGTCTAATTTTGATTTTGTTTTTCTTCCTTTCTTTTTGCTAGGTAGTTTACCATCATAGCTTCAAAAAGACCCGACATTCCCCAAGTTGTGTGGACTCGTTTCGATAGGCTGTGTAAGGCTCAAGACCTTGTTGATGATCAGCCCATGCTAGTCTCGATTCCTTCAGTCACTCAATGGAGAAGAAACAGATGGTCAATAGCATCAGTACAAAGCACTCCACAAACACCTACCCGTTTTCACTCAATCGGTTCACCAGTATGTAGTTCACCCAGATTAGTAATGGCACAGAATACAGCACCAAACGTAGAGGAATTCGCTACCATGATGACTGCTGTCCAAAGGACTATGGACAATGTAAACCAGAGGATGGCTACACAAGATGAAGTCATTGCCGATCTACGGCGTACATTTGGGGCATCAACATCAATCGTGCATCCGATCCCTACTGCTCGGCCAAACCCGGATCTACTCCCACCAATAGAAAATCGACAGTCCTAGATCCTCAGGACATGTTTCCCCCAGCTCCAGCTTATCGTTCTCCGGTTTAACCTCCTCCAGGGATTTTTCCTTTTGATATTAATGAAATTGATCCAGCCTTGGTCAAGATTTCCAGATTGGAGAAGGCATTGAAGAAATCCCAGGGCTTCAACTCCATTCCAGATATCGAAAATGGGTACACTGAGGCTTCGATCAGATTACTAGAGAAATTTAAAATGCCCCACATCGACAGATTCGATGGGAGTGGAGATCCGATCGTGCATGTCTAGTTGTTTTCGGATGTATTGAGGCCCATGGGTTTGTCTCTGGCGCAGAAGCTTTCGTTGTTTGGGAGAACCCTGCCTGATGTGGCGGCCATTTGGTATGCTAAGTTGGAGGACTCTACAAAACGGAATTGGGAGGAGCTATCTGAGGCGTTTGTCAATCAATACTCATTTAACACCCATATAGAGGTAACCATTAATGAGCTGGAGGCTACTACCAAGAACCCCAAAAAATCATTCATCGATTTTGTCGCCGGTGGAGAGCCAAGTGTAGCTCAACTTTTTCGCACCCCCTTTCGGGAGTCAAATAAGTCCTACAGTATCGGACTCCCACGATTCTGAATTTGATCTCACAAGTGCAATGTGAAATAGATAAACACCAAAGAGTCCAAATCCGGCAAATCTTTTGGAAAATCGATTTTGAAAATGCCAAAAGTGGACTGCTTTGCCAGATTTTAGAGTTGCCACCTAGATATTTTTGGAAAATCTGGGAAACCTGAGACTCGTGCCAAAAGCCATTAGTCCGTCATCACCAAAATGTCTCGGCTCGGGAACTTAGGTACAAGAGGGGAAGGTCATGAATTGAGCACTCCCCTCCCCCGATCAAAGATCAGCCTCTACTAATCATGATGTATTTTTTATTTACATTATATGCTCTTGTTCCGATTTATTATCTATTTTACTATGTCACGTACACAAACAAGTATAGACTAATTTTCCAAGATTTGAAATATTTGATTTTTAATGTTTGTTTGAAAATTGCTTTAGAATTTGCCACTTGAAAAAAGTGGGCTTAGATGGAGATTTAATCAATTTTCCCTAATTCAAGCAATTAGCCTTTATCCACAGGCATTCAAGCAATTGTATCATTTAAGCAATTAGCCTCATGGCAAGCATGGTAGATTTGGAAACACAAACACTCAATGCAAGATGCTCAAGCAATAAAAGCTCACCTAGTACTCCGAGCCAAAACAAAGTAAAATAATTAGAAAATATGCATGTTCCTATTTGAATGCAATATGATTAATGCAACACATACGATGTGCAACTGATAGGCTCGGCTACTAATTTATGACATGTAAATCAATCTGCTAACATGCAGTCTAAGCATGTATTAAAAAAAAATTATTTAAATGACAATGTAAGTTTGAATTATGAACCGAGCCTTGGTGCATGCATGCAATACAAATGGATGCAAGGCATAAGAACGCTAATGAAACGTGCTCTATACTAACCATCGTAAGTGAATAAATAAAAGGGAGAAAGATGTGGGGTTGGAAGACATAGAACTTATTACAACATTTGATTCCTTACGTAGGAGGGTGCGAATCAATGTCCGAAAGTTCGAATTAATTAACTATTACAAAACTGAATGGATGAACTTAACTAAGCTATTTTAACTAAGCTAATTAACTACATTTATTACAACAATTTAACTAATAATCAATAAGCAATGATTACAACAATACTAATTACAAAAGATTAATTTGCAAATGATAAGTATAACATTTATGAAACGGTTGATCACATTCGACAAAGGCATAAGTGAAGATGGATGAAGGTTGCATGCACAGCACCTGAGAGCTACTTTGTCTATCCAGCCAGTTCTATTTCACCTTCAGCCACTGCCTCTGTTTTGCTGTAAAACTAAGGTTGTCTGGGTTTCACCGATGGTCGGTCGAGCCTACAATTCGCTGGCCGTGCATCAATTTGGTGCTAAACTTTGTTTTTCTGTTCTGAGGTGAATCAATGCAGACAGAATGTTCTTAAGCTCTGTTTGTCCCTTTCTTCCTCCTCTATCATGGGAAAGCCTCGAGAAAAGGTTGAAATTGATTCCAAAGTCATCAATGAGCAAATTAATTGCTTGATGATCTTGGAAACAATTTTTGACGAAAAGTCAAAGAATGGAAAGAATAAAACCACCCCTCCCTCTTATCATGGAGTGAACTCAAAGATGGAGGTTGCAACGCTTCAAGAATCATCAAAATGTCATGGATTAGCATGTGACAACTCTTGACACAAGGAACTTGGCATAATGTCCAGCCAAGTTCAAGTATTTCCAACCATTTTCTTTATATGGGTTGTTCCAAGTTTTAAGCCAATTTTATGAAGCCTTGCCATTCTTTAGTCCATTTGTCCATGGTGATGTTAAAGTCCTCTAAACAAGAAGTAATGTCAAACGAGAGGTTCTTCTAAAGCATGAAAGAAAGACTATACCATTGGTAATGAATCTCTGAAAAGATTAAGCCATTAAGTAGGAGTCTTTCTTACATATTTTGAACAACCTCAATTGGTTGAAATCATTCTCAAGAATGAAAGAGATGGATGGTGGATGGATTGCTAAAATTAGACTTTTAACATGAAAATAAAGCAAAGAAAAGCTTGGAACAACATGTAACAAGTTATGTATGCAAACTTATGAGACAACAAATTAATTAACCAAAGCATGAATCAATTTAAGAGGCTTGGACAGCGCTAAAACAACCCTTAATTCATGAAAAACAGAGGTTAAAAATGCATGAAAAGAGCTAAAAAGCTAAACAACAAAAAGATGAAACAAGGCTAGGAAGCAAGAACAAGGAGGGGTGGCTAACCCCTCCACTTTTGAAACCTCAAAACATGAGTTTTAGCCTTTCTTAAACTCTGAAAATCAATGTAGTATCAAAGAAAAAGAGTGGAAAAGGAAGGGTTTGAGCTATAGGTAAAGGTGTAGCCTTTTGGTAGCTATTTAAACCCAAGCTTGAACACTTAAAATAGATTCAAAGCAACATAAAACGGTAAGAATTATGTAGTAAATGAAAGAAATGAGAGCAAGAAGAAAGATAACAAGTTTATTCCTCTCAAGGGGTAAGCTTTTTGTTTGTGATCCAAACTTAGTCTCAACTCACTCTCAAACTTGAATTATGCTTCTCAAAGATCTAGGCTTTCTAAATTTATTTCAACCCTCAAAACAATCACACAGTTTCATTTTTATAAAATATCTTCAAAAATGGATAGCTGGCAGCCTCCTGCCCAAAATAGTGTTTTTCGCCACCAAGGGCCGGCTGGGCTTCGATGGCCTCCCCTATTTTTTTTTTCGTTCAAACTCAGCTTAAGATGGAAAAAGGTCCAAAAATGAGACTCAGAGGTTCAAACAAGGTAAATGGTGAAGATTTGAGGTTATTTCGAGAACCTGATTGAATCCGAATCGCTGTGAATTCAAAGCACACAATTTAACTTTCATCATCGAGTGTATCGAACCAAGCGCCTAAGTCTTATGGGTGGTCAAAATGGGGTGTCTATAGTTGCCCCTTTTTGACAGAGCTCAAGCAGTCATGAAATGATGTGAGTGAATGTCAAAGCCCAGAGATGACCCATTTGACGAGGCCGCAAGACTTGGGCAAGAAGGCAGGACATAAATTAGATTGGTTGCGCTTGTAAGCTACCTAT
This sequence comes from Camellia japonica, assembly GCA_030407325.1. NCBI lineage: Eukaryota > Viridiplantae > Streptophyta > Magnoliopsida > Ericales > Theaceae > Camellia > Camellia japonica. The sequence goes on along the minus strand of JAPPVO010000032.1, from coordinate 43,750,328 downwards.
GTATCCCTTTGCAAGGAATCAAACCAGCGTAGTTCAAGGGCAAAATGCAAACATATGATGCAATAACATAACTTATGATCATGCAATAAGGCTGTGTAACGAAACATTTGAATGCAAATTCGATGCAAAGAAATGCCACATTTAAACAAACTGAAAGAAGGTACGACAATTCTAACCATGAGAAGAAGTAAGTAAACAAATACGCTTCGCATGGGAAAGACGAGCCAAACTACATTTCATGTAGAAAGGATGTAAGAAAATTATGCAAGCCCAACTACGCGTCGCACAGGAAAGGCGAAGGGCGACGTAACCATAGAGCACACTCGAGGTCTCAACCGAGATCCTAACGGGTCGCATGTGAGAGGAGGAAAGGTGGTGTGAACATCGGGCGCACCTAAATGTTTTTAACTGATTTGCAATCCTAACGTGTCACACGTGAGAGGAGAAAGGGTGGTGTGAACACCGAGTGCACCCGAATGTTTTTAACCGATTTGCAATCCCAACGCATCACACACGAGAGGAGGAAGGATGGTGTGAACACCGGGCTCACTCGAATGTTTTTAACCGATTTACAATCCTAACGTGTCACACACGAGAGGAGGAAGGGTGGTGTGAACACCGGGCACACCCGAATGTTTTTATCCGATTTACAATCCTAACGCGTCACACGTGAGATGAGGAAGGGTGGTGTGAACACCGGGCGCACCCAAATGTTTTTAACCGATTTGAAAACCTAACGAGCCACACGCGAGAGGAGGAAGGGTGGTGTAAACACTAGGCGTACTCAAATTTTTTTAACCGATTTGTAATCCTAACGTGTCACACGTGAGAGGAGGAAGGATGGTGTGAACACCAGGCACACCTGAATGTTTTTAACTGATTTATAATCCTAACGCGTCACACATGAGAGGAGGAAGGGTGGTGTAAACACCAGTTGCACCCGAATGTTTTTAACCGATTTGCAATCCTAACGTGTCGCACACGAAAGGAGGAAGGGTGGTGTGAACATCGAGCGCACCGAAATGTTTTTAACCGATTTGCAATCCTAACGTGTCACACACGAGAGGAGGAAAGGGTGGAGAATTAAATAAGAACAAACAAATGACATAAGTATGAGTCAAAACAAGGATTTTACTCAAAGATGAGCGAGAATACCTGTACTCCATGAATTTCCTGATGGTACTAAAGGATTTTACTCAGAGTCTTCGGATGGTACTAAAGTGGAAACAATACCCATAGTCCTTGAATTTCTTGATGTATTTCTTACTGACCTACCCGGGGACTTAATTGATAAGAAAATCGAGTTTACTATTGATGTAATACCTGGAACACAACCTATCTCCAAGAGTCCTTATAAAATGTCGACTTCTGAACTGAAAGAGTTAAAAGTTCAACTCTAATAACTCTTCGACAAGAAATTCATCCATCTGAGTACCTTACCTTGGGAAGCCCCAGTATTGTTTGTCAAAAAGAAAGACGGATTTTTGAGACTATGTATTGACTATCGTGAGTTGAATAAAGTAACAGCGAAGAAAAAATATCCATTACCCCGAATAGATGACCTATTTGACCAACTCCAGGGAGCCCAAGTGTTCTTTAAAATTGACCTTAGATCCGGGTATCACCAGTTAAAGGTCAAGGCAGAAGATATAGAGAAAACTACATTCAGAACTAGATCTGGACACTATGAATTTTTAGTAATGCCATTTGGGGTAACTAATGCACCTGCGGCGTTCATGGATTTAATGAATAGGGTGTTCACACAATATCTGGATGAATTTATTGTTGTCTTTATTAATGATACATTGATTTACTCCAAAAGTAGGGAAGAACATGAGAATAATTTGAGAACTGCCTTACAGATTTTGAGGGAAAAGAAGTTATATGCAAAATTTTCCAAATGTGAATTTTGGCTGGACTGCATAGCTTTTTTGGGCCATGTAATCAACAGGGATGGCATATCGGTGGACCCATAGAAAATTGAAGCTATTGTGGGCTGGCCTAAACCTACAAATGTGTAAGAAGTTAGAAGTTTTCTAGGACTTGCTAGTTATTACAGAAGATTTGTGAAAGATTTCTCAAAACTTGCCATGCCTTTGACACAATTGACATAGAAAAATGTACCATTTGATTGGAATGATCAGCATGAATCAGCTTTTTAAGAGTTAAAAATCAGGTTAGTGACTGCACCGATTTTGACTTTACCTAATGGTACTGATGGGTTTTAGATTTACATTGATGCTTCCTACAAAGGCTCAGGGTGCGTCCTAATGCAAAATGGAAAGGTACTTGCTTATGCCTCTCGGCAACTCCGTCCTCATGAAAAAAATTATCCAACCCATGACCTTGAACTCGCCGCAGTGGTTTTTGCTTTGAAAATTTGGTGACATTATCTGTATGGTGTGACTTGTGAGGTATACACAGACCATAAAAGCCTCAAATATTTCTTCACCCAAAAAGAATTGAACATGAGATAGAGGAGATGGTTAGAATTGATCAAGGACTATGATTTGCAAATTTTGTATCATCCAGGGAAGGCAAATACCGTTGCAGATGCATTGAGCCAAAAATTTACTACCAATTTGTCATGTTTGCTCACTAGTCAGAGAGATTTGTTATGTGACTTAGAGAAGGATAAGATTGAAGTTGTGTTACGTGAACAGGGCGGGATTTTAGCCGCCATTTCTGCTCAACCTGCAATTATTGAAGAGATTAAAGAGAAACAACGTGAAGATGAATTTTTGAGGAAAATTGTTGATGAAATTGATTCAAAACCGAAATCGGGATTTGTACTTAACAATGATGTGTTGAAATTTCAGAATTGCCTTTGTGTGCCGAACTGTTTTGACTTGAAGAAACGCATCATGATTGAAGCTCACTACTCAAAATTTGCTATGCATCTGGGAAATACGAAGATGTATCATGATTTGAAATAGAATTTCTGGTGGCCAGGAATGAAAAAGTGTAATGCAGAGTTTGTATGTTTACACTACCAACAAGTTAAAGCCGAACATCAATGACCCGCTGGTTTGTTGCAGCCGCTTCCAATACCGGAATAGAAATGGGAGCACATTACCCTGGACTTCATTGTGGGACTGCCTCGTTCTTCTCGAGGTATGGATTCTATTTGGGTCATAGTTGATCGTTTGACTAAATCTGCCTATTTTCTATCTGTTAAAATTATTTATAATGCGGATAAGTTAGCTAACATGTATGTGAATGAAATTGTGAGATTACATGGTGCACCAGTATCTATTATATCTGACAGAGATTCTAAGTTTACATCAAGATTTTGGCAGAGTTTACAACAGGCTTTGGGAACTGAATTATGATTGAGTAGTGCCTACCATCCATAGACAGACAGTCAATTCGAAAAGACCAATCAGGCTTTGGAAGATATGCTGCGGATGTGTGTGTTAGACTTCCAAGGGAGTTGGGAGACTTATCTTACTTTAGCCGAGTTTGTATACAATAACAGCTATCATTCAAGTATTGGGATGGGTCCTTATGAAGCTCTGTATGGAAGGAAATGCCGTTCTCCTATTTGTTGGGCTGAAGTAGGTGGCAGACCATTGTTGGGCCTAGAACTTGTGCAAGAAACCACTGAAAACGTGAAATTGATTCGACAAAGATTGAAAACCGCACAAAGCCGCCAAAAGAGTTATGTAGATGTCCGCAGGAGAGACAGAGAGTATGAAGTCGGGGATCATGTGTTCATAAATGTAACTCCTATGAAAGAACAAACGCGGTATTCTTCCAAAATACATCGGGCCATATGAAATTCTCGAAAAGATCAATTCAGTAACATACCAAGTAGCCTTACCTCCAGTGATGGAAAACATGTACAACGCTTTTCATGTTTCAATGCTTCGAGATTACTTACGAGATCCACTCCATATGGTTAAACCGACTCGTGTGCTTTTGAAAGATGACAATACGTACAAAGAGTGGCCAATACAGATCATTAACCGTTGAATCAAAAGATTGAGGAACAAGGAAATTCCGTTAGTGAAGGTTGATTGGCAAAATCACGGAGGAACTTATGCAACTTGGGAGACAGAAGAAGACATGATAAGAAGATACCCTGAATTGTTTCCTTTGAATCCGGTATTCTTCCAAAATGAAGGTAATTTGAGTTTGGAGGACCAAACTCTTTAAGGGGGCAAGAGTGTAACAATCCCAACCCATGATTAACGTTAATCCATGATTTAATATGTCTAATAAGTTATTGAGATCAAATCCTGAATTAATTGCATATGTGATGCATTATTTGTACTTTTATCTGTCTCTCGTAGGAAGATATGTTCATGTTTCTATTTCAGTTTGCGAATTGAAGGTCTTATCGGCATCTGATTCAGAAATTGACTTGATCTATGTGTTATTTATGAATTATGGAAAATTATGGTAGGTTTAATTAAAATTCAATTCGGAATGATTAAATTAGATTAATTTAATGCCCACTTGATTAGCCTTAATTAACTATCATCAGGCAAGCCTATATAAGGATTCTTATGTACTCTCGCTCATTCTTTTCTTTCATATCAACACATTTTGGGCTCACACACATACAAACGTGTAGAGAGAGAGAGAGAGAGAGAGAGAGAGAGAGAGACTAGGGAGAAGTCTTCAAGCAAGGAATTTGCTAGAGAATTGAGGAGAATTGAAGAAATTGAGCAAGAACTCACTAGGATTCAAGGAGTTGAGAACCTAAGGTATGAAATCAAGCCTTTAGTTGTGTAATTAGGGTGCTTAACTCATGCATTCAAAAATAATTAAGTGAGTTGGGGCAAGAATTAAGCTTAATGAAATAGAAGAGAAGAGTATACACATACACATATGCATGTGCATTACATTGCATTTAGAGCATGTTGTCTAAGAATTTGTCCCATGCATGTTCATATTTTGGTTATAGTCTAAGAATTCACCATGTTTTTTGGTAGAATATCTTATTTGATCATGTTTTGGAAGCCATGAACTCAAATGAATACATGCATCACATGTTCACATCATGTTCTTACATTTCAAGTCGAATGTCGCACAATTGACATACTTTTGGGCCTTGATTTCATGAAATAATTTTTAAACCTTCATATTTTACAAGTTTACATATGTTGTCTTAAGTTTTGGGCCCCAAAGGATGTGAATTGTAGCCTTGGATTTGAATTTGGAGCTGAGAAGAGCAATCTAGAAATTCCAGATTTTGTCTCTCCGCTTGAGCAACCACTCTGCGATCTTGCACTTCCGCTCAAGCGACCAGAATTCCGCTCGAGCGTGAAATGCAAGTTCCTAGAAGTTCTTATGTTTTGCAGTCTGCTTGAGCGACAAAAGTTACGCTCAAGCGATGGCATGTCTCTCACGCTCGAGCGAGCATCAAGCGAAAAAATAAGCAACCAGCACTTTTGCAAAAGTTTACAGACCGCTCGAGCTACCACTCATATTTTGCATGTCCGCTCGAGCGTAAGAAGTAGCACTCAAGCGAGGACTCTATTTTCAGCAAGTTTTGGCAAGTGTTTTCAAGTGCATTTTTGCATCCTCATTCTATCCTAGGCATACCTAGGCCAAGATTAAGGCATAATAATGAGGATAAAAGTTGAGACACACCAAGATAAGAAAAGAACGAAGTAAATGTTTCCGGACGTGTAATTCAATATGCATTCGTTTTGTACCTGTGTAGGTCACGCGTCGCAAGATATATAAATTGCCTACTCTATTCGTCTGTTTAGAGCCATCTGTTATTTGTGAGTAATAACTCTGTAAAGTTATGTTAGACGTTGATTATTTTCTGATGATATGACATGATTAGTTTTCTAAAAAGCTATGTTTTGTGTGAATGAATGATCGTCCAAGTTTTTGAAATGTACTCATGGCATCTATAGCATCATGTGATATTTTGTGTCCCTTTATGGGTCATCAAGTCCCTTTACGGGTCATCGGAATGCCTTTACGGCCGTCCTTTTATGGGTCATTGGAAACGTCTTTATGCACACGAGTCATCGGAATGCCTTATGGCCGTCCCTTTATGGGTTAACAAAATGCCTTCATGGCTGTCCCTTTATGGGTCATCAGATTTGTTAACGCTAATGGATGTGCCATGAACTATGATGTGAAATGTATGAACTTTGGAAATGAATATGAACAAGTATATGAATCTGTTTGTAATTTGAAATCTGAATATGCTAAAGACTCTGTTTTTGATATAAACTCTAATTTCTAATTCTATGATATCTGTCTCATGTAAGTTTTCATAGCTCAATGAACTATGTATATTTCTGTTTATTGCTTCCGCAGCCCCTAATTTCATATTATTTTGTCAAGAGGCCTTTGGTAATCAAAGGTTTACTGGCTGGTTACGATGCTGAACCCATAGGATCGGGTTTGGGTCGTGATAGAGAGACTCTTTGATGGAGCTACATACCACCCGTGTACACATGTGCCACCCCCAGGCGGCATCTTGAGATTTAAGGGCTTCATCCCAGGGCTGGATGAGGACACTTTACTGCGAGAGCCCATAGAGCATGTATCTGTCGACACCTCTACGGTACATAACTTTTCCCTTTATTTTACTTTGCACATATTTTGAAACTGATAAGTGAACCACTCATCTCTGCTGTACATATACTGATAAGACTTCCAATTGATAGGTGATCGCTAGGAGAATAGGCGGCTATGGCTCTATATTTGGCCCTCGACATTGGTATGAGCGGCTTCCCACAGAGGTTAGCACTTTAGTGGATGCTGCTGGCTTTGGGCCATTATGCTCCAAGCTTATACAAATGAGGGCCGGGTCATGGCTTTATGGGGCCATGGTAGAGATATGGTGGGATACCACCGATTCATTCCACTTCTCGTCGACTGGGGAGATGACGCTAACCCGATACGACTTCTCGATGCTGACTGGTTTGCTAGTTGGGGTCGGCGGCCCAGTCCCCTTTGATCCAGATATAACCCAGTGGAAGGATGTACAGCTCCAGCTTCTCGGGGCGATCCCAGACACCACCGGCCACGGGATGGTGCGCTACAATTGGTTCTTGGAGCACTTTTCCGGCACTCAGCCGACCACTGCAGATGAGATTGCCCAGTACACCCATAGCTTCCTCATGTATCTCCTCGGTACTACCCTATTTGCGAACAGGGACCGTGGGGTTATATCTTCTAGGGCCACTGGTACGCCTTCCTTAGGTGGTGGAGTATGACTGGGGTGGTGTAGGCCTAGCCACCTTATACTGCTACATGAGTTCCATCTCCCGTCGCAAGGCAGATTCACTCGGTGACTAATGGAGGGTTTGGGAGGTATCCCCTACACTCACTTTTTCTGATATGCCTTACATTCTGTTCACTGTTGCATTTCTTGTTTAACTAATCTATCTTCTCGTCTTCTGTTTGCAGTTTTGGGTCTAGACATATTTCACTTCCCTGGCTCCAGTCCCAGTGAGGCTGATCGAGTTGTCAGTACCCCACTCCCGGTACTACAACTTACAGTTCGAGTGATGTCACCTTGTAGACCGAACCTTCCCGTACTTCTGTCGCTTCTTTGACACGATCACGGCGGACCAGGTAACAAAATACCAATCTTTAACTGTTACCCACTATAAGCATATTACACTGTTCCACACTACACGGTCACTCTTTTGTTGTTGTATCTGTACCACATTGTAATTCTCATACTATACTGACTTCTGAGAGACTTCTAACATTGCACTAATCTCCCCATATTGCACTGATTTCTGACACTGCACTGATTTCCTTATATTGCCCTCATCTAACACTGCACTGATTTCCAAGATTGACTGGCATCCTTGGGCAGGCATTCCCCAGGTGTCGATGACGATTTATGCCACTTCTTGGCATGCCTTTACAATGAGGATCCTATTCGAGGGCCCCTTTGGCCCGTCCTATTATTTGGGAGAGAGGTTTATCCGCCAGACGTGGGGCGTTGCTGCTCCCGACATTTCACATCCTTCTCCTCTCGGCATGAGGGTAGTGGATGAGTTGCAGGATGGTCCTGAGATCGACCTCCTAATGATAGACAAGGACGACGATCGTCATCATGAGCCTGGCGACTTCACTACCTTCTTACATATCCGGGTGATGGCGCCTCTTACCTTAGGCATGGCTCAAGCTGTGCCGGAGGTTGCTGCTACTGCTGCTAGTGATGCACCTGCTGGTGGTGCCCCTGCTGTTGTTCCCATTCTTGGACTTCCGGTGATCCCCATTAAGATCATATACCTACGTCTAGATGGAGTGATCGAGTAGATCCCACTTGAGCCCATCGAGGAGAGAGACCGCAGACTCATGTTTGCCCCTGGCGTCGAGCAGGTATACATTCCTTTATGCTAGTCCATATTATACTTTAGCTTGTTTTCTGCCATTTCCATTCCTATTCATTTTTTTGCTATTACTTCTGCCTGCCTTTCTCAGATTCTGTTCTTTTTGCAGATCCCCCGGGTGTATGGTGATGACCTCCGTCGTACGATTGACAGATTGTTTCTCATGGTACGGAGGAGACAAACTGCCTTAGTCACTCATGGGATCGAGGTACATTCTATTTGTGATTTACTGTTGTTGCCATACCATACTTGTTGCCATACTGATATCTGTCCTCTTTTCATCTTGAGCCAGAGCCAGCGCCAGTAGTGCCTGCAGGACCTTCTGCAGCCAGTAGGCAGAGACGGGGTCGAGGAGGAGCCGATCGGGAGAGAGGTCGAGTGAGGCAATGCTCGCCTTTCGAGGAGTCTTTTGACGGGTCCATGACCCCTAAGGACGAGGGAGAGGAGATTGACTTGCAGTCCAGCAGCCCTAGTGATGATAGCGATGCACCTCCTCCGCAGTCAAGAAGGAAGAGAGCTAGGATGGGCTACTGATGATAATGATGATTTTGTTATTTTGTTTTTGTTTTTCCCTTTCTGCTTTCGTTTTGCTATGTAGTTAAAGACTAGCTCCAAATAGACCCTTTTTGTTTTTGAAGACTTTTCTTTTATTTTTGTTTTTGCTTTGTAAAACAATGACCAAAGTTGGACCCACTAGTTATAAAGACAAGTTTTTGTTGAATGATCTCTTTTGCACAATGTGGTGAATGGCATTTGCATATGATGAATGGTGTAATCCTTGCATTGTAACCTTTATAACTGTGAATGCTTGTTCTTGAATTGATTCTTGAATCGAATAATGACTTACAAACGATCAAAATGCAAAATACAACTCGACAATAGGAAAATGAAATGAAAACAACTCAAAAAAGCTAACAAACACTTAGTACAAACAAAACAAAACTCAAAAAGTACAGTCGTGGTCCACCCGAACAAAGGCCAGCTTTTGTTACAACTAATCTGAACTGGGTCATCATCAAGACCCGGCCGGGCTTCACTGATGTACGGCCGACCATCATTGATGCATGGCCGGCCATTAGTGTGATGTCGGTCAGTGCTGTCTAGCTGTCATGCTCAGCACTTTCTCAAACTCTATAAATAGTGCTCCCATGCTGTTTTTTTGGCAGACTCACAAGTCTTTGATATTTTTCTCTCAAGATGGAGACGTTACTTGTCAACAGGCTTCGAGATTGGATAACCACTTTGGATGGCTTAGAAAAGGTGAATTTATGAGATTTCGGCCTAAACGTCCTTTTTCCTTTGAGTTGCACTTCTCTTTGCTTTCTATTCCTGCATGCCGCGGTTCGGTGTTGGAACCTAGTCACACATATATTTCAATTTGGATCTCAACAAATGTGTCCAACACTCGAAGAATTTCAAGCACTGATAGAATCCCGGCGTGATGAAGAAATCATGTCGAAGTCCTGTTTTAGCCATGCCCAGGCTTTGGGATGAATGTGTGGATTATCATTGCACGAGGCTTGGTCTTTGGCTCATGACGGGGAGTTGGACATCCCCAATTTAGTTCATCAGTTTTCCGCTATTGGAGATAGGAGTGATCTTCTCTGGTGCGGCCACTGACAACATGCTCTCTGTTTATGCCTTCTTGCACAATTCCTCTTTGCCCCTAGTTTTGGCAGAGCTAGCATCTGGTTGATTGAAGTGGCCCAAGGCTTGAGAGAGGGCAAGAGTTGCATTGGTTTAGCACTAGCCGAAACTTTGATAGGTTTGGATGCTTTTCGTCGGGGAGAGACCATCCGCTTTGTAGGGAGCCCACTACTTCTCCAAGTATGATTTTTCACCCTTCTAGTTTATGATTCTTACATCACTCGTCACTTATTCTCTATTTTTCTCTCAAAACCGTTCTCTTAATTTTCCCTCAACGCACACCTCTCTATTCTTTAATCTCTTTTATTTTTCATCCATCCCCAAGTATGGTTGATGGATAAGCTGCAAGTAGTGGGTCCTTGCCCCAAATACTCGGCTAGGGCTTACTTCTTTCGCCAACGCTAATAGATTTCCCTTCAGAGGGTTTATGGTGCAATTGGATGTGCAGTCGATCCGTAATCGATATATCTTAGCGTTGTCCCCAGCTTAATTTAGCCGAGATAAGCTGTAGCATGTCCCGACAGTCAGGTCTATAGTTAATTGGCCTTACACATTGCGTGTTCTATTTTCCTCTCCTGTTCCGACGCTAGTTTGGGCACGATCAGATACGTCCAAATGAGGGAGTGGAATACACAGCTTCATTTCCAATTCGTGCCTCGCATCTGCCTTGGTATCTCATGGCCTGGAGGACGAGAGAGATTTTGGCCCCTGCCATCAGTTTCAGTTACACCCTGTCTGAGGAGTGTTTGGCTTGGCCTGAAGAGGAGGCAGAGATTGGACCATCTTTGGCATAGAGCCACCTGACTCAACTGTGCCCATAGTTTTATTGCTTTGATCTTTTCTTTGCAAGTTTAAAATGTAAAAAGAAACTTTGATCTGAATCAAAGAGTTTGGAGAATGTACTTATGTTGAAATCAATAAAATTAAAGTTGCGAGTGCTGAAAATTTTTCTTTCGGTCCCAAAAATGGTCCAATTTGTAAAAGGGTAAAATTTTGAACAAAATCAACTTTTAGTAAAACTTTCCAAAGCAATTTTCGGAAGTGATCACCACCTGACACGCATAAAATCGATCCTCAAGATGTACAATCCCGAATCAAAAGAAATCATAACTACCCCTGGCTACGTATTATTACTGCTGTTTCATTTTCAACTTTTCTGCTCGAAATACGGAACACAACCGAACTAATAGATGATAAATAAGGATGAACTGATCAAGAAAACAGATATGACAATTGAACTGGAGATAGTTACGGCCGAAATTCAGGATGGAATTGCCTACGTATCCCAAAAATGGAAATCAGGCCTTACGTAGTTCGGTTCAGGTTCACTCGAGTATTAACTCTCTCGTTTTACGCTCTAACTTTTGCCAAAGCCGCCATTTAGGTTTTCAACCTTACGAGCTCAGTTTTTCTTTATTTCTAATTTTTCACGCTCTAACTTTTGCTTAGGTTGTCCTTTCGGGTTTTCGGCCTAGCGAGCCTCTCAGGGGTAATATTTCTTCAACTTGTTCATATTGATTGGTTGTGAGAACTCCAGGCCATCCAAGTCCATAAGAATAACTGCCCCTCCTGACCAAATTGACTTGATGATGTAAGGTCCAGTCCAGTTAGGTTTGAACTTGCCCCTAGGGTCATGAATAGGAGCTCGGTTGTCTTTCACTACCATGTCCCCTTCTTTGAGATTCTGGGACTTAACCTTCTTGTCAAAAGCCCTAGCAATCCGGCGTTGGTAGCCCTGGACATGATACAATGCTCTTAGTCTTCTCTCATCAAACAACATCAATTCCTCTAACCTACTTTGCTGCCAATCTACCTCTGCTATCTGACACTCAGCCATAATTCGTAGCGAGGGCACCTCAATTTCGATTGGGCAAAACAGCCTCCATCCCGTAGACAAGAGAATAGGGGGTCGCCCCTGTAGATGTTTGGGTTGAGGTTCTGTAGCCCCACAGCGCGAATGGCAATTTATCTGGCCAGTCTCTATAGGTTTCCACCATCTTCTACAGAATTCTCTTGATATTCTTGTTAGCAGCTTCAACAGCTTCATTAGTCTGCGGCCTGTAAATTGATGACTTATGGAAGGCCACGTTATATTTTTCGAGCAAATCTATTACCTCTTTCTTGAAGTGTGTTTCATTATCGGAAATAATTTCGTTGGGCATTCCACACCAGCATATGATGTTGTTTTTGATGAAATTAGCCACATGTGATGCTTTCAGTACAGAGTAAGACTAGGCTTCCACTCATTTTGTGAAGTAATCAATTGCTACCAAGATGAATTCATGCCCGTTTGACCCTTTTGGTGTAACTGCACCGATGACGTCTATCCCCCAAACAGAGAATGGCCACATAGTGAAGTCATGTTGTAGAGCTTCGACTGCGGAATGTTCATACGATTAGCATGAATCTGGCATTTGTGACAGTGCCGAACAAAACCAATACAATCCTCTTCCATGGTTGACCAGTAGTAACCTTGTCTAAGGATTTTTTGGGCGAGCATTACACCGTTCATGTAGGCTCTACACTCTCCTCCGTGAATGGCCTCCATAAGGCACTTTGATTCTTCTTCCTTGATGCATAGCTTACGCATTCCTAGATGGCCTCTTTTGTATAGTTTGTCTCCGCAGATAATGAATTGAACGGCCAAACGTCGTATTTCCCTTTTGTCCTTGGCATTTGCTCTCGGCGAATACACCTCCTTTTTCCAGGAAATTCCAGATATCATAATACCATGGGTTAATGTCTGAAGCCTCATCTATCTCAGAAACGATTTTGTAGGCTAGCGTATACCTCTATTCAATAATGATTGGACGCATCCTAACTTCCAATGGAATGTCTACCGTGGAAGATAGAGTTGCTAGTGCATCAGCAAATTGATTGTTCTCTCTTAACAAGTGAGTAAACATTAACTTCTCAAACCTCAGAATCAGCATGTCCAAGACCTGATGGTAAACTTTCATCTTCTCTTTTTTAACTTGCCAATCTCCATTGGCTTGAGACATAACCAAATTCGAATCCCCGATGACGTCCAACCTTTTTGCCCCTAGTTCTAGGGTAGCTTCTAAACCAACAATACACGCCTTATACTCTGCTTCGTTATTGGATACTTTGAACCAAAGTTTGAAGGCTAAGGGTATATAGGAGTCATCAGGTGCTATTAACAACACACCGATCCCATAACCGTATTGATTGGCTGCTCCGTCAAAGTACATCGTCCACGTTTTCTCCACTATTTGTAGAATATCTTCATCTGGGAAAAGGTACTTCACTGCTTCATCCCCTTTTACTAGGTGATCTGCCAGGAATTCTGCTACAGCTCTCCCTTTAACAAACTTGCATGTAACATATGTAAGATCAAATTTGGAGAGAAGAAGCAACCAATGGGCTAGCCTACCCATAAGCACTGGTTTCTCAAAGAGATATTTGATGGGATCTAATCTCAAAACTAGGATTACAGAGTGAAATAACAGGTAGTGCCTCAACTTTCGAGTAGCCCATACCAAGGCTAGACAAGAATTCTCAAGGGGAGTGTAACAAGTCTCATAATCTAGCATTTTCTTGCTCAAGTAGTAAACGACTTTCTCCACTTTGGCATCTGACTCTTGAGCTAACATACACCCGATAGTTGAGTTTGTCATCGACAGGTATAAGATCAGCGGTTTTCCCAGTTCTGGTAGTGATAACACAGATGGATTCTACAGGTACTGCTTGACCTGTTCAAAAGCGAACTGACAACGATCGTCCCACTGGAACTTCTTTCCTTCAGGACACCAAATAGTGGTTCACAAATCAAGGTTAATTTTGAAATAAACCGTCTTATGAATTGCACTTTACCCAGAAACCCACGCACCTCCTTTTCAGTCCTTGGTGGTGGCATTTCTAAGATGACCTTGATTTTGGAAGGATCTACTTCAATTCCTCTCCGCGTGATTAAGAATGCCAGCATTTTTCTTGTTGTTACACCGAAAGTGCATTTTTGCAGGTTCAACCTCAATCTATACTCTCTAATCCGTTAAAAGAATTTTTCCAAGGCAGTGTAGTAGCCTTCTTGATCTTTGGACTTGACAATCATATCGTCCACGTACACCTTAACCTCTTTATGGATCATGTGGTGTAGAATGGTAATTGCAGCCCTCTGATAAGTGGCCCTAGCATTCTTCAACCCAAACGGCATGACTCGGTAACAATAGGTCCCCCATAGAGTGGTGAAAGCGGTCTTCTCCCTATCCTTCGGTGCCATTAAGATCTAGTTATACCCGAAAAATCCGTCCATAAACGAGAGCAATGCATGGCCCGCGGTGAAGTCTACCAACTCATCAATATGCAGCAGTGGAAAATCATCCTTCGGACTAGCCTTATTCAGATCCCTGAAGTCGACACAGACTCTGATCCTGCCATCCTTCTTCGAAACTAGAACAATATTGGTCAACCACGTCGGATATTCAGATACAAGCAAGAACCCTGCCTCAATCTGTTTGGTAACTTCTTCTTTAATCTTCAATGCCCAATCTGGGCAAACTCCGCGCAGCTTTTGCTTAACTAGCCGGGCCTCAGGGTCAAGAGGGATTCGATGCTGTACAATCTCAGGATCGATTCCAGGCATGTCTTCATAGGACCACGCAAAAAAACTTCTTTAAAATTTTTTAATAAAGCGATTAAACGCTCGCATTCCTCCGAAGACAGCGTGGACCTGATCTGGACCAGGCGAGGATCTTCCTCAGTACACACGTTAATTGATATGATTTCATATGTACAGAGCCTAACACGCCTCTCCTCCTCATGATCAACCAAATTTTTCAAAACCTGAGGAATTTCTTCCTCTACATTTATGTCAAAATTTTGAAAATTAAGATCAGTACAACAAACCAAAGGCACAGAGAAGTAGGTAACATTCACAGAATTCCCATTCAAAAAGTTTGGATCCTTAGTTACAGTGGACTCAAAGGAAAAACTAAAAGACAACCTGGGCAGGACTTTGGCATCTGGGTTACCACTCCCAGAAGTACCAGACTCAGAGGAACTCAAATCTGACTCCGACTCCACAGACTCAGTGGAATCAGATCCAGACTCGCTATCTGATTCAAAACTGTTGATGACGCCTTGCTTGAACTTCCAAACCAGGCGTGGAGCCTCAGATGCATCCACGATAAGATTGGAGAAATTCGCTACTGGGGTATCCCCGATCATTGAGATAGTAAAACTATCCCCCAAGTTGGTGGTCTCAGCTCCAATAGTGGAACTTATCAGTAAGTCAGCCAGTGCTTTTCCCAACAGCTCATCTTCTTCGATATTCAGGTTTGCATTCTTTCCTTGATCCGTACCAGTGCTTAGGTTTTCCTGTTCGTCCTCCTCTTTTGGTAACTGGTGCTCAAAAAATATCTTGAACCCTGGATACCTTGTCTTTGTTTCCGAGTCATACTAGGGCTCTAGGAATCTACAGAATGGGAAATCTTCCCCTGGCGGACAAATTGTCCGTTCAGGGTTCCCCGTATAGGTTTGTGGACTAACTCATACTGCTTCCCAGTCCTCTTTGCCTTTAGCCTCTCTCTCAACTCTTGCCTTTTTCTCTACCAATCTACGGCGGTAGGTTTGTATCCCAACCTAAAAGCATGGAGGTTATGACTCAGCTTCTTAGCAACGGTACCTCTCTGCCTGCCACTTCGGCCTAGTCTTGATCCGAGCATATACGCTTGTTTGTTCATCATGTATATGGATTGTGCACTCATATAACCTCTATCGCCCTCTGCCATGATGTTTTGGACCAACTGGGCTTCCGCCAGAGAGAAGCCAGAAAGGAACACATCTTCTTCCCCATGTATAATCTCAAGTAGTGGTGAAGTAGTTCCTTGGGGAGGATGGATGGCAGAGTTATCGTACACAGTAACAATCTCGCCTTTAAAGGGGTGCTTTACTAACTGATGGACTGTTGATGACACAACCTTCATTTGATAGAGCCAAGGGCTTCCTAGTAGTACATTGAATGTGGCCAAAACATCCATGACATGGAATTCTACCTCATGTTCAGACGGGTCGATCAGGATGTTGCTTTTGAATGTTCCCATGACATCCCGGCTTGTATTATCACAAGCTCGGACAGCTTGGGTCGTAGATGTAAAGTTAGCCGGCCTCAAACCGATGGCATAAGTAGTTCTCATTAGGCACACATTGATCGCCGACCTGGCATCTACTAATACCACCAGAATCCACTTTTGTCGACTTTCCAAGGTTACATACAAAGGCCTGTTGTGGTTGGCGCCCTCGAGAGGCAATTCTTTATTCATGAAGGATATTACTGGCATAACGTCCCCCGAGGTGACCAACGACCCCAATTGGTCAGCGGTGGTGTCAATGGGCAATTTGGTTCGCTTCATTGCTTCGAGCAGGGCTTGTCTATGCTCCCAAGATGCCATTATCAGTCCCCAAATGGATATGTCGACCTGAATCTTCTTGAGCTATTTCAAGACCATGTTCTTCTCCACATCCCTGTATTTTGCTTTCTTGGCCTCCTTTCCAGAGGTCTCCAGTTGGTCTAACGCTACGGGTTTGAAGTAGCAACCACTCCGGGTCATGTGATTGATCTCATCGGTATACCAAGTGTCATCTGGGGTATTAGCTTTCCATCCTTCGTCCGCATATGCATGACTTAGGTCGCTGTCTTCCCACCACTCTCCCGAATTCAAGACCGAACTGGCATTAGGTTCCATCTGGAGCATATTGACATTACGTACCCTGTCATCGTACCATTCTTCTTCTGGCACAACTTGGGTTTTAACATCCTGGTACTTTCTAAGTTTCCTTAACATCCTCTTTCGGTCATTAAGATCCCATTTAACTTTTCTGGTTATCTAGGCATCACCCACCGCTGTTTTAGGTTATTTTTTTCCTTTCCCTTTGCCTTGTTCCAGAGCTATCTTCTCTTGGATTTCCTTTGTCCTCTCCTTTTGAAACTGTTCCAGTGCCTATTTCTTCTCAGTAAGAAGTGCAACCTCAGTCTTACCCTTGACAACAATTTCTTTTTTTTTCGGGGTCTCTCCTGTCTGTTCCTCCACATCGGATTCTTCCTCACTCAACCACCCATTACTAGTTTCTAGCTGGCTGGGGTCCCACCACCCAATTTGTACATAGCTTGTGTCTTCTTCCTCGAAGAAGTAAAGATCCTCCAAATCCTCTTCTAATTCTGCCAGATTTGCTAAGTCATGCAGGCCTTGCTCGGGCCACTCATTCTGATTCTATGCTAGTTGGTCTTCCCTGATAGCATTAATGCTGAGAAAATTCAGCAGTATGACCACTGGCTTTGGTTGATCGATGGCCACAATGTATAAGCTGGGATCGTACTTTTTCGCAACTGAGACCCCCTTCTCTATGACACGGGTATCAGACGACCCTGTCTTCAGTTTATTCTTCTCTTTCTCCATTTCTACTGCCACGGGCCTGGGTAGGGTTTGTGGTGTTAAGTCCATCATACATGTGTCTGTGCCTTCTGAAATGACCACCTCCGATTTTGGTAGGTGAGATGAGGTAATGTATATGCTGGGGTTGAAGGTGGGTGGTAGTGTATGGATATTGTTAATATTTCTGGGTGGGGGGACTTGGTCGTGTGTAAAGAGCAGGTTGGTTGTTACGTTTGGTTTTGCAAGTGGGGCGATGACTTTGTTGTCGATGAGATCTTGAATCTTATGACGTAGACGATAACACATGTCTGTGGGATGGCCATATTGTTGATGGAAGATACAGTACTGTGTAGGGTCATGTTGGGTGGCAATGGGTCTAGAAGTGATCGAGGGTCGAGAGGCTCGAGATGCCCCTTTTGCATCAATAACTTGAGGGCTTGAGTTAGACTCATATGGAGGGGGGTAAAGACTCTACAGTTTCGGGGTGGACCGGTATTTTGCGAAGGTTGGGAGGTTGTGGCAGTAGCAAAAGGATCAGCTATCTTAGCCGTCGTGATGACATTACTAACATCCGTAGGCTGCAGAATAGTGTTACTGTTAGCATTGGTATTCCGAGAGAACGGATTTCTTGCGGGGTCGTTGGTTCTGTGGATGATACCCTTTTTGAATACACTATCGATCTGGATCCCCAACTTTGTAATGAAGTGAATGTGGACAACGGAGCCACTATCATTCTCTGCAGCATGTCTGGCTCGAGGTTTTGGACTACTAGGTGGACTTGTTCCCTTTCGGCAGGCCTATTTGTCATTCGGGCTGCCTTGGCTATCCACCGGGCGACAAAATCGATAAATAATTCTTTGGGATTCTGGGTTATAGCCTCCAGCTCACTGATGGTTTCTTCTATCTAAGTGTTATATGAGTACTGATTGACGAATGCCTCAGATAGCTCCTCCAAATTTCATTTTTTAGAGTCCTCCAAGTTATTATACCAGATAGCCGCCACATCAGATAGGGTCCTTCCAAACCATGAAAGCTTTTTCGCTTGAGACAAACCCATGGGCCTCAACACATCCAAAAACTGCAAGACATGCATGATTGGATCCCCACTCCCATCGAATCTGTCAATGTAGGGCATCTTAAATTTCTCCGGTAGTCTGACCAAAGCCTTAGTGTACCCATCTTCGATATCTGAAATGGACTTGAAGCCTTGAGATTTCTTCAATGTTTTCTCCAATCTGGTGATCTTGACCAAGGCTGGATCAATCTCATTCATATCGAAAGGAAAAATCCTCGGAGAAGGTTGAACCAGAGGACGATAAGCTGGAGCTGGGGGAAATATGTCCTGAGGATCCGGGACCGGTAGATTTTTTGCTGGCGGAGGTGGATCCGAGTTTGGCTGAGCAGTTAGGACCGGATGCATGGTTGATGCTGGTGCCCTAGATGTACGTCGCAAATTGGCAATGACTTCATCTTGTGCAGCCATTCTCTAGTTTACAGTTTCCATGGTTCTTTTGACGGTAATCATCATGGTAGTTGTAGCTCGGCTTTTTCGCGCCCCCTTTCGGAAGCTCAGAAAGAAGCCCTACAATTCGGACTCTCGTGGTTCTGAATCTAATCTTACAAGTGCAATGTGAAATTGATAAACACTAAAGAGTCCAAATCTAGCAAATCGTTTTAGAAAATTGATTTTGAATCAAAAGTACCAAAATTGGACTGCTTTGCCAGATACAGAGTCACCACCTAAATATTTTATTTTTGGAGAAATTTAAGAAACCCATGACTCTTGCCAAAGGCCACGTGTCCATCATCACCAAAGTTGCCTCGGCTCGGGAACTTAGGTACGAGAAGGGAAGGTCATGAATTGAGCACCCCCGCTCGCCCGATCGAAGATTGGCCTCTACTAATCATGATATGCTATTTTATAAACATTATGTGCTCTTATTCCAGTTATTAGGCTAGCTTTACTAATTGATGGGCACAATCAAGTATAGACTAGTTTGCTCAAGTTGGAACAATTCAACTCATGTTTATTTGTAAAAATGGTTTGAATTTGCCACCTAAAGCGGGTTTAAAGTTACAGATTTGCCACCAAACATAGTGGGCTTAAAACATGATTTGCCACTCAACAAAGTGGGCTTAAAACGCACATTTGTTGAATCGTTCCAATTCAAACATTAAGCCTTCATCCACAAGCATTCATGTAGTTTAGCATTTAAGTACATAGCCACATGGCAAACATGTTAATCATGGCAACATTCACACTTATGTAAGTATTCTAAAATGTAAAAACTCACCTAGTACTCCAAGCTAAGAAGATATGAGTTAGAAAATAATGCATGATTCCTAACTATGCTAAATGTCTAATGCAACACATGCAATATGCAATTAATAGGCTCAGCTACTAGTATGGCATATGGATCGATTTGAACAACATGCGATTAAACACGTATTGAAAGAAGTATTGAAATAGCGATGTAGTTTGAATGATGCGTCGAGCCTCAGTACATGCAATACGAATGAATGGATGCAAGCATACGATATGCTAATCAAAACATTTCCCTAATCTAACCATCGAAAGCAATTAAATAAAAGGAAGAAAGACATGGGGTTGGAAAACACACGCACACGCACACGCACACGCACACGCACACGCACACGCACACGCACTTATTACAACATTATGCCCTCATAAAGGAGAGTCTGAATGAATAAGCTAACTAGCTAACTAGGCTAATTAAGCTAACTAATTATTACAAAACCCAAATTAATTAGCTATTCTAGTTAACTAATTACAAAACAAAATAACTAATTAAACTAACTAATTATTTACAACTCTTAATTAGCTACAACTAATTAATTACAATATGTATTTAAGCTAGATATTTAAACATTAAATAAGCTTGAAACGCAAGGGAGGCTCATGCACATGCTCGATTTCCACTCGAAAGGTCACTGTTTTGCTGCTGCAAGCCTCTGTTGCACAGAAGCACTTACACTTTCTCCTTCTCTAGATCAACTCTGTTTTGTCTCAGGAGCATACTGTTGAATTTGCATTGGTGGCCGACAAGGGGGCCGGTCGGCCACTGTTGATGGTCGGTCGGCCAACAATGGTGGCCAGTCGGCTACTGATGGTGGCCGGTCGGCTACTGGTGGTGGTCGCCGGCCACCACTGGCTTAGACTTCCTTGTTGCAACAGAGAGCAAACAGAGCAAAATAGTGTACTTTTTGAAGGTTTGTTTGTACTGTCATCCTCCTTATCATCAAACAAGTTCAAAGGAGTAACGCTCTTGGCTCTCAAACCATCAACCAAGCAATTTCATTGCATGATGGCCAAAGAACCAAGTTTGTATGAGTCTAATGAATGCAAAACAAGACTCAAATGACCATCACCCTATCATGCATGATCAAGGGCGATGGAGACCTACGAAAATGACACATTTTATCACTTTTTGAGTATGAAATGTTCCATTTTCCTTGTGTTCAAATTAACGTCCGATTTGAACACATGCAATGCAAAGCAAAGAATGCTTATCTTGCTACTTTTACTTGCCAATTTTGTTTACACATTTTAATTACCAAATCATTCTTTAATCAATTAGTCCATTAGTGAGTGTCTTCTAAGGTGAAACAAGTGTCAATCAAGGGATAGTTTAAGGCATGAGAGAAGCTTCATGCTGTTGGTAATGAACCCTCAAAGGAGGATTAAACCATTAAGCATGAGCCTCCATCTCAAGCTTAAACAACCCTAAGGTTGAAACAACCCTCAAAGCTAATGAAAAAGTGAAGAAATGAGTGAGATTGCAGAGATTATAAGTGCTGAAATTAGGTGAGAAAAAGCACTAAAACATGCAATCAATACAAACCAATGATGATTAAAGCCTTAAAACACTAAGCTAGTGAAAGGACTTACACTACAACTATGCAAAACAAGACTCAAAAGGCACCAAACAACCAAAACAGTGGCAAAACAGTTCAAAATAGAGTGTAAAACATGCTGGACTTGAGCCACAAAAAGCTAAAACATTAAGCTAATACATGGGGCTAACTAGGATTGCAAACAAGACACAAGGAGGGGAGGCTAACCCCTCCAATTTTGGACTTCAAAATGAGTTTTTTGCCACTGAAAAACCTCTGAAATTCAATGTTTAAAAGGCCTAAAAAACTTGGTTTGAAAGTGATGATCAAAGGCACAAAAACTTTACAAACTAAGAAGCAAGAAGGGTGAACCAGCCCTTTGTTGAAAATGGCCTCAAACCAACACTTTTAAGCCATAAAAATAGAGCTTTTCATAGTTCAAAATCAGCCTCACAACAATTGAAAAAGATGGCAAAGTAATGGTACAAAACAAATATAAAGAGAGAGTGTTATACCTCTTGAAGCCAAGACACAATTTGGCCAATAATCCAAGCCAAAACCTCCTTCTAGAGCTCAAAACAAGTCCCAAGCTACCTTAACCCAAGGACTAGCGACTTCTATCAAGGGTGAATATGCAAAAGTGTAGGATTTGTGAGCAAATGTGTATAAAATTACAAGAGAGAGAGAGAGAGAGAGAGAGAGAGAGAGAGAGAGAGAGAGAAAAGTCTAGAGAGAGAAAGAGAATTTGGTTCCAAATCTTCTAACCCTCAAAAATGGGAGAGGAACCCCCATATATATAGAAAAACAAGCCTTGAGCTTAGAAACACCCCACTAAACACATGTAGGGAGATGTAGCTCAGTGTGCTAACAGCTGTTACAGTACCACCAGTGGTAATCGACCAACCACACCAATGGCCAACAACCATGAGCCATGGCCGATAGGTCACCATAAGTTCCAGGCTTGAAAGAACAAGGTTTTGGTCCAAAGCAAGGCACAAAAGGGACAAGCTTTAAAGGCTCAAAGATAGGGCGTTCCATAGAGGACTTCGAGCGCTCGAAGCAAACAAATGCAATCGTAATCATCGAATGCACAAGCGATGACGTCTAAGTCTTGATTTCGGTCAAAAATAGGGTGTCTATAGTAGCGAATTCCTCTGCGTTTGGTGCTGTGTTCTGTGCCATTGCTAATCTAGGTGATGCTGGCGAATTGATTGACTGAGAATGGGTAGGCATTTGTGGGGTGCTTTGTACTGAAGGTACTGATTGTTTGTTCCTTCTCCGTCGAGTGATTGGAGGAAGCGAGAATAGCATGGGGTGACCACTAACAAGGTCTTGAGCTTTGCACAGCCTGCTGAAACGAGTCCACACAACTTGGGGAATATCATGTCTATTTGAAGTTATGATGATAAACTACCGAGCAAAAAGAAAGAAAGAGAAAACAAAATCAAAATCGGATAGCACCTTAGCCCCAATTCACAATAGTCAAGACATATAGCTGAACTGTAAACCCCACAGAACTCTGTTTTTCAAACTCATACTGATATGAACCTTTTGGTACAGTCTCACTGTAAAAGCACATATCAAGTAAAAAGAACCAAAACACCCCTATGAGGAGGTAGGGTTACCTTGTTCTAGATTTTTGGCATGATCTAGGCCATACTATTTCACACAACAAGTTTCACAATATCCTACAAACGGGTGGCATCCTATCCTAATTTGGAATAGCCACTATAGTTTCACTATATGCAACTAGATCGAATAGTCAAAAGGGTACCTTGGCAAGAATACCTAATATACCTTCTCACACCTAACACTGAGAAGTGAAAGGTAGATCAAGCGGTACAGCGGTAGTTCAGATCCAAGGGTTGTGTTCCCAACATGGCAGAGCCCATGACCGGTCAACCTTTTGGCAAGCCTTTCGGGCAAGCCTACGGCAAACCGTCCGAGAATAGCAGTCGGCAAACACAGTGATTTTAAGCGCACCAATGCAAATGCAAATGCAAAGAAACATACATCATGAGTTTCAAGTTAAGATCTCTAAGTCCCCAACAGAGTCGCCAGAAACTGTAGCTCGACCTTTTCGCACCCCCTTTCGGGAGTCAAATAAGTCTTATAGTATCGGACTCTCGCGGTTCTGAATCTGATCTCACAAGTGCAATGTGAAATAGATAAACACCAAAGAGTCACAATCCGGCAAATCTTTTGAAAAATCGATTTTGAATCAAATGCCAAAAGTGGACTGCCTTGCCAGATTTCAGAGTCACCACCTAAATATTTTTGGGAATCTAGGAAACCCAAGACTCGTGCTAAAGGCCATTAGTTCGTCATCACCAAAGTGTCTCGGCTCGTGAACTTAGGTACGAGAGGGGAAGGTCATGAACTAAGCACCCCCCTCGCCCGATCAAAGATCGGCCTCTATTAATCATGATGTGTTTCTTATTTACATTATATGCTCTTGTTCTGATTTATTATCTTTTTTACTATGTGACGTACAGAAGCAAGTATAGACTAATTTTTCAAGATTTGGAACATTTGATTTTCAATGTTTGTTTGAAAATTACTTTAGAATTTGCCACTTGAAAAAGTGGGCTTAAATGGACATTTAATCAATTTGTCCCAATTCAAGCAATTAGCCTTCATCCACAGGCATTCAAGCAATTATATCATTTAAGCAATTAACCTCATGGCAAGCATGGTAGATATGGCAACACAAACACTCAATGCAAGATGCTTAAGCAATAAAAGCTCACCTAGTACTCTGAGCCAAAGCAAAGCAAAGCAAAATGATTAGAAAAATATGCATGTTCCTAATTGAATACAATATGATTAATGAAACACATACGATGTGCAACTAATAGGCTCGGCTGCTAATTTATGACATGTAAATCAATCTACTAACATGCAGTCTAAGCACGTATTAAAAAAAAAATTACTTAAATGACAATGCAAGTTTGAATGATGAACCGAGCCTCGGTGCATGCATGCAATACAAATGGATGCAAGACATAAGAATGCTAATGAAACGTACTCTATACTAACCATTGTAAGAGAATAAATAAAATGGAGAAAGACATGGGGTTGGAAGACATACAACTTATTACAACATTTGATTCCTCACACAGGAGGGTGCGAATCAATGTTCGAAAGTTCGAATTAACTAACTATTACAAAACTGAATGGATGAACTTAACTAAGCTAATTAACTACATTTATTACAACAATTTAACTAATAATCAATAAGCAATAATTACAACAATACTAATTATAAAAGATTAATTTGCAAATGATAATTATAACATTAATAAAACGAGTGATCGCATTCGACAAAGGTGTAAGTGAATATGGATGAAGGTTTCATGCACAGTGCCTGAGAGCTACTCTGTCTATCCAGCTAACTCTGTTTCACCTTCAGCCACTACCTCTGTTTTCCTACAAAACTACACTGCTAGCCACACACCAAGGGTCGACCGGGTTTCACCGATGGCAGGTCAGACCTACAGATGACCGGTCGTGCATCAATTTGGTACTAAACTCTGCTTTTGTGTTCTAAGGCGAATCAGTGCAAACAAAATGTTCTCAAGCTCTACCTCTGTCGTGGGAAAGAATCGGGAGAAGGTTGAAATTGATTCCAAAGTCATCAATGAGCAAATTAATTGCTTGATGATCTCGAAAACAATTTTGAATGAAAAGCCAATGAATGCAAAGAATAAGACCACCCCTCCCTCTTATCATGGAGTGAACTCAAAGATGGAGGTTACAACGCTTCAAGAATCATCAAAATGCCATCGATTAGCATGTGACAACTCTTGACACAAGGAACTTGGCATAACGTCCGGCCAAGTTCAAGTAATTCCAACCATTTTCTTTATATGGGTTGTTCCAAGTTTTAAGCCAATTTTATGAAGCCTTACCATTCTTTAGTCCATTTGTCCATGGTGATGTTAAAGTCCTCTAAACAAGAAGTAATGCCAAATGAGAGGTTCTTCTAAAGCATGAAAGAAAGACTATACCATTGGCAATGAATCTCCGAAAAGATTAAGCCATTAAGTAGGAGCCTTTCTTACATATTTTGAACAACCTCAATTGGTTGAAATCATTCTCAAGAATGAAAGAGATGGATGGTGGATGGATTGCTAAAATTAGACTTTTAACATGAAAATAGAGCAAAGAAAAGCTTGGAACAACATGTATTCAAACTTATGAGACAACAAATGAATTAACCAAAGCATGAATCAATTTAAAAGGCTTTGACAGCCCTAAAATAGCCCTTAATTCATGAAAAACAGAGGTTAAAAATGCATGAAAAGAGCCTAAAAAGCTAAACAACAAAGAGATGAAACAAGGCTAGGAAGCAAGAACAAGGAGGGGTGGCTAACCCCTCCACTTTTGAAACCTCAAAACATGATTTTTAGCCTTTCTTAAACTCTAAAAATCAGTGTAGATATCAAAGAAAAAGAGTGGAAAATGAAGGGTTTGAGCTATAGGTAAAGGTGTAGAAAGAGCAAACTCTTTCTACCCTTTTGGTAGCTCTTTAAACCCAAGCTTGAACACTTAAAATAGATTCAAAGCAACACAAAATAGTAAGAATTATGTAGTAAATGAAAGAAATGAGAGCAAGAAGGAAGATAACAAGTTTATACCTCTCAAGGGGTAAGCTTTTTGTTTATGATCCAAACTTAGTCTCAATTCACTGTCAAACTTGAATTATGCTTCTCAAAGATCAACCAAGGCTCTAAGGTGGTGAGACAAGGTTGTGTATGATGTATGGAGATGACACAAGGAAGCTAGGTTAGCTCAAAGGTTGCTTGCTATGGAAGAAGGAGGAGGGAGGAGCTCTCAAGGTGTATATAGGCTTTCTAAATTTTGTTCAACCCTCAAAACAATCACACAATTTCGTTTTTATAGAATTTGAGCTCAAAAGGTGATAAATATCTTCAAAAATGGATAGCTGGCGGCCTCCCGCCCAAAACAGTGTTTTTCGCCACCAAAGGCCGGTCAGCCATTCATACCCATGGCTAGCCATCACTGATGCCCGGTTGGGCTTCAATGCCCTCCCCTGTTTTTTTGGTTCAAACTCAGCTCAGGATGGAAAGAGGTCCAAAAATGAGACTCAAAGGTTCAAACAAGGTAAATGGTGAAGATTTGAGGTTATTTCAAGAACTTGATTGAATCCGAATCGTTATGAATTCAAAGCACACAATTCAACTTTCATCATCAAGTGTATCGAACCAAGCGCCTAAGTCTTGCGGGCGGTCAAAATGAGGTGTCTACACCAAGATAGCCCAATTGACAAATAGGCCTGCCGAAAGAGAACAAGTTTGACTAGTGGTCCAGAACCTTGAGCCGGACATGCTGCAGAGAATGATAGTGGCACTGTTGTCCACATTTGCTTCCCTACATGAGCTAGGGGTCCAGATTAAGAGTGCATTCAAAAAGGGCATCATCCACAAAACAAGTGAACTTGCAAGAAGGTCGTTCTCTCGGAATACCAATGCTAGCAGTAGCACTATTCCACGGCCTGCGAATGTCAGTATTGTTGCTTCGACAGCTAAGATGGCCGATCCCTTTGCCACTGCCACAACCTCCTAACCTTCACAAAATACAGGTCCACCCTGGAATCAAAGAGTTTTTACTCCCCTCCATATGAGCCCAACCCACGCCCTCAAGCTGTTAATGCAAAAGGGACATCTCAAGCCTCTTAATCCTCATCCACTTCCAGACCCATTGCCACCCAAACACGACCTTACCAAGTATTGTATTTTCCACCAACAACATGGCCATCCCATAGACATGTGCTACCGTCTATGTCATGAGATCCAAGATCTGATTGACAATGAAGTCATCGCCCCACCTTCCAAACCTAACGTAACAACCAACCCACTTCCTGTATATAACCAAGCCCCTCCGCCTAGAAATATTAACCATATCCATACACTACCGCCCATCTTCAACCCTAGCATATACATTACCTTATCCCACCTACCAAAACCAGAGGTGGTCATTCCGGAAGGCACAACCATGTGCATGATGGATCTAACACCACAAACCCAACCCAGGCCCGTGGCAACAGAAATGGAGAAAGGGAAGAATGCACTGAAGACAGGGTTGTCTAATATCCATTTCATATAAAATAGGGTCTCACTTGCAGAGGAGTACGATCCCAGTTTATACATTGTTGCCATCGATCAGCCAAAGCCAGTGGTCATACTACCGGACTTTCTCAGCATTAATACTATAAGGGAAGACCAAATGGTGCAAAATCAGAATAAGTGGCCCGAGCAAGGCTTGAATGACTTAGCAAACCTAAAGGAGGATCTGGCAGAATTAGAAGAGGATCTGGAGGATCTTTACTTCTTTGAGGAAGAAGATACAAGCTGTGTGCAGATGGGAAGGTGGAACGCAAGCCAACTAGAAACAAGCAATGGGTGGTTGAGTGAGGAAGAGTCTGATGTGGAGGAATAGACGGGAGAGACTGGGGGAGAAGAGGAAGTTGCTATTACGGGTAAGACTGAGGCTGCACCTCTTACTAAAAAGAAACAGGCATTGGAACGATTTCAAAAGGAAAGGATAGAGAAGATCCAAGCGAAGATAGCTTTAGAACAAGGCACAGGAAAAGGGAAAGAAGAACCTAAAACAATGGTGGGTGATGTCCAGATAACTAAAAAAGTCAAATGAAATCCCAATAACCGAAAGAAATGTTGAGGAAACTCAGAAAGTATCGGGATGTTGAAACTCGAGCTGTGATAGAAGAAGAATGGTATGATGATGGGGTGCGTGATGTTAATATGCTCCGAATGGAACCAGATGCTAGCTCGGCTATGACTGCGGGAGAGTGGTGGGAAGATAGCAACCTAAGTCATGCGTACACTGACGAAGGTTGGAAAGTTGATACCCCAGATGACACTTGGTATACCGATGAGATCAATCATATGATCCAAAGCGGTTGGTACTTCAAACCCGCAGCGGTAGACTAGCCAGAGACCTCTAACAAGGAGGCTAAGAGAGCAAAGAAAAAGGATGTTGAGGAAAACATGGTCTTAAAATAGAAGATTCAGGCTGACATATTCATCTGGGGACTGATAATGGCATCTCGGGAACATAGACAAGGCCTGCTCAAAACAATGAACCAAACCAAATTGCCCATTGACACCACCGTTGACCAATTGGTGTCATTGGTCACCTCTGGGGACGTTACGCTGGTGATATCCTTTACAGATAAAGAATTGCCTCCCGAAGGCGCCAACCATAACAAGCCTTTGTATGTAACCTTGGAAAGTTGGAAGAAATGGATTCGGTGGTGTTAGTAGACACCGGATCAGCAATCAATGTGTGCCTAATCACGACTGCCTATAACATCGGTTTGAGGCCAATTGAATTTACACCCACGACCCAAACTGTCCAGGCTTACGACAATACAAGTTGGGATGTCATGGGAACGTTTAAGAGCAATATCCCAATCGGCCCATCCAAACATAAGGTGGAATTCCATGTCATGGACGTCCCGGCCACATTCAACCTACAACTGGAAAGGCCCTGGCTACGTCAGATGAAGGCTGTATCATCAACAGTCCATCAGTTAGTAAAGTACCCCTTCAAATGCGAGATTGCCACCGTGTACGGTAACTCTGAGATTCATCCTCCCCAGGGAACCACTGAACCATTATTGGAAATCATACATGGGGAAGAAGACATGTTCCTTTCCAGCTTCTCTCTAGCAGAAGCCCGATTGGTCCAAACCATCATGGTAGAGGGTGATGGAGACTATGTGAGTGCGTAATCCATATACATGATGAACAAATAGGGGCATATACCCGGGTCTGAACTAGGCCGAAGTGGTAGTCAGAGAGGTACTGTTGCTAAGGAGCTTCATCATAACCCCCATGCTGTCGGGCTGGGATACAAACCTACCACTGCAAATTAGCAAAGGAAATGGCAAGAGCTAAGAGAAAGGCTGAACGCAAAGAAGACTGCAAGGAAGTACAAGTTAGTCCACAAACCAATATAGGGGACCTTGAACAAACGTTTTGTCCGCCAAGGGAAAGACTTCCCCTTTTGTGGATTCCCAAAGCCCTGGTATGATTGGGAGACAAAGACTAGGTATCCTAGGTTCGAAATCTTCTTCAGGCACCAGTTACCGGAAGAGGAGGATGAGCAGGCGAACCTAAGCACTGCTACAGATCAAGGTAGGATTGCAAACCTGGACATCAAAGAGGAGGAGCTGTTGAGTAAAGCGCTGGCCGACTTACTAACAAGTTCTACTGCTGGAGCTGAGACCATGAACTTGGGAGATAGTTTTACTATCTAAATGATCGGGGATACCCTAGCAGTGGATTTCTCCAATCTTATCGTGCATGCATCTGAGGCTTCATGCCTAGTCTGGAAGTCTGAGCACGGCATCATTAACAATTCTGAATTGGATAGTGAGTCCGGATCTAATTCCACTGAGTCTGTGGAGTCGGAGTCAAATTCGAGTTCCTCTGAGTCTGGTACTTCTGGGAGTGGTAACGCAAATACCAAAGTCCTGTCAAGGTCATCTTTTAGCTTTTCTTTTAAGTCCACTATAACCGAAGATCCAGACTTTTTGAATGGGAATATTGTGAATGTTGCCTACTTCTTCGTGCCTTTAGTTTGTTGTACTAATCTTAATTTTCAAAATTTTGACATAAACGAAGAGGAAGAAATTCCTTGGGTTTTGAAAAATTTAGTTGATCATCAGGAAGAGAGGCGTGTTAAGCCTGTACAGATGAAATCGTATCAATTAACGTGGGTACTACGGAAGATCCTCGTTTGGTCCAAATCGGGTCCAAGCTGTATTCGGAGGAATGAGAGCGTTTAATCGTTTTATTAAAAAATTTCAAAGATGTTTTCGCATGGTCCTATGAAGACATGCCTGTAATCGATCTTGAGATTGTACAGCATCGGATCTCGCTTGACCCTGAGGCTTGGCCAGTTAAGTAAAAGCTACGCAAAGTTTGCCTAGATTAGGCTTTAAAGATCAAGGAAGAAGTTACCAAACAGATCGAGGCAAGGTTCTTGCTTGTATCTGAGTATCTGACGTGGTTGGCTAATATTGTTCCAATCCCAAAGAAGGATGGCAGAATCAGAGTCTATGTCAACTTCAGGCATCTGAATAAGGCTAGTCCGAAGGATGATTTTCTATTGCCGCATATTGATGAGTTGGTAGACTTCACCACGGGCCATGCATTGCTCTCGTTTATTGACAATTTTTTCGGGTATAACCAGATGTTGATGGCACCCGAGGATAGGGAGAAGACTGCTTTCACTACTCCGTGGGGCACCTATTGCTACCGAGTCATGCTGTTTGGGTTGAAGAATGCCGGGGCAACTTATCAGAGGGCTGTAACTACCATTCTGCACAACATGATCCACAAAAAGGTTGAGGTGTACGTGGATGATATGATTGTCAAATCCAAAGATCAAGAGGGCCACTACACCGCCTTGGAGAAATTCTTTCAGCAGATCAGAGAGTATAGATTGAGGTTGAACCTGCAAAAATTCACCTTCAGTGTAACAACAAGAAAAATGTTGGGATTCTTAATCACATAGAGAGGAATTGAAGTAGATCCTTCCAAAATCAAGGCCATCTTAGAAATGCCACCACCAAGGACTGAAAAGGAGATGCGCAGCTTTCTTGGTAAAGTGCAATTCATAAGGCGGTTTATTCAAAACTAACCTTGACTTGTGAACCACTATTTGGTCTCCTGAAGAAAGGAAAGAAGTTCCAATGGGACGATCGCTATCAGTTCGCTTTTGAACAAGTCAAGCAGTACCTGCAGAATCTGCCTGTGTTATCACCGCCAGAACCGGGAAAATCATTGATCTTGTACCTATTAGTGACAAACTCAACCATGGGATGTATGTTAGCTCAAGAGTCCAAGGCCAAGGTAGAGAAAGCCGTTTACTACTTGAGCAAGAAAGTGCTGGATTACGAGACCCGTTACACTTTCCTTGAGAAATCTTGTCTAGCCTTGGTATGGGCTACCCGGAAGTTGAGGCACTACCTGTTAGCTCATACCGTAATCTTGGTTTCAAGATTAGATCCCATCAAATATCTCTTTGAGAAACCAGTGCTTATGAGTAGGCTAGTCCGGTGGTTGCTTCTCTTCTCCGAATTTGATCTTACATATGTTACACGCAAGTCGGTTAAAGGGAGAGCTATAGCGGAATTCTTGGCAAATCACCCAGTAGAGGCGAATGAAGCGGTGGAGTACTTGTTCCTAGATGAAGATATTCTGCAAATAGAGGAGAAAACGTAGACAATGTACTTTGACGGAGCAGCCAATCAATATGGTTATGGGATCGATGTGTTGCTAATAGCACCCGATGACTCTCATATACCCTTAGCCTTCAAACTCCGGTTTAAAGTATCCAATAACGAAGTAGAATATGAGGCGTGTATTGATGGTTTAGAAGCCACCTTGTAACTAGGGGCAAAAAGGTTGGACGTCATCGGGGATTCGAATTTGGTTGTGTCTCAAACCAATGGAGATTGGCAGGTTGAAGAGGAGAAAATGAAGATTTACCATTAGGTATTGGATACGCTAATTCTGAGGTTTGAGAAATTGACATTTACCCATCTGCTAAAAAAGAACAACTGGTTCGCTGATGCACTAGTAACTCTATCTTCTATGGTAGACATTCCATTAAGAGTCAAGATGCATTCGATCATTATTGAACAAACATACCCACTGGCCTATGAAATCATTGCTGCAATAGATGAGGCTTCAGACAAGAACCCTTGGTGCTATGATATTTTGAATTTCCTGGAAAAGGGGGTGTATCCAACAAGAGCAAATGCCAAGGACAAAAGGGAAATACGGCACCTGGCCGTTCAATTTATCATCTGCGGAGGTAAATTGTACAAAAGAGGCCATTTGGGAATGCACAAGCTATGTGTTAAGGAAGAGGAATCAAAGTGCCTTATAGAGGAGAGTGCGGAGCCCACATGAACAGTGTGATGCTCGCCCGAAAAAACCTTAGACAAGGCTACTATTGGTCAACCATGGAAGAGGATTGTATTGGTTTTGTTCGACTATGCCACAAGTGCCAGATTCATGCCAATCACATGAACATTCCGCCGTCGAAGCTTTACAACATGACTTCACCATGGCTATTCTCTGTTTGGAGAATAGATGTTATTGGCGCTGTTTCGCCAAAGGGGTCAAACGGGCATGAATTCATTCTGTTAGCAATTGATTACTTCATGAAATGGGTAGAAGCCTAGTCTTACTCCGTGCTGAAAGCATCGCATGTGGCTAAGTTCATCAAAAACAACATCATATGCCGGTATGGGGTGCCCAATGAGATTATCTCTGATAATGGGACACACTTCAAGAAAGAGGTGATAGACTTGCTTGAGAAATATAACGTGGCTTTCCATAAGTCATCAACCTACAGGCCACAAACCAATGGAGCCATCGAAGCTGTGAACAAAAACATCAAGAGAATTTTGCAGAAGATGGTGGAAACTTATAGGGACTGGCCAGATAAGCTGCCATTTGAGCTCTGGGGCTACAGAACCTCGATCTGAACATCTACAGGGGCAACCCCCTATTCTCTTGTCTACGAGATGGAGACTGTTTTGCCAATCGAAATTGAAGTGCCCTCGCTACAAGTTATGGCTGAGTGTCAAATAGCAGAGGCAGATTGGCAATGGAGTACGTTTGAAGAATTGATGTTATTTGATGAGAGAAGACTAAGAGCATTGTATCATGTCCAGGGTTACCAATGCCGAATTGCTAGGGCTTTTAACAAGAAAGTGAAGTCTAGAAATCTTCAAGAAGGGGACATGGTACTGAAAGACAACTAAGCTCCTATTCATAACCCTAAGGGCAAGTTCAAACCTAACTGGATTGGTCCTTACATCATCAAGTCAATCTGGTCAGGAGGGCCAGTTATTCTTATGGACTTGGATGGCCTGGAGTTCTTGCAACCAATCAACATGGACAAATTGAAGAAATTTACCCCTGAGAGGCTCGCTAGGCCGAAAACCCAAAAGGGTGACCTAGGCAAAAGTTAGAGCATGAAAAATTAGAAATAAAGAATAACTGAGCCAGCAAGGTTGAAAACCCTAAAGGGCGACTTTGGCAAAAGTTAGAGCGTAAAAGGAGAGAGTTAATACTCGAGTGAACCTAAACCGAACTACGTAAGGCCTGATTCCCATTTTTGGGATACGTAGGCAGCTTCATCCCAAAGTTCAGCCGTAACTATCTCCAATTCAACTGTCCTATCCATTTTCTTAATCAGGTCATCCTTGTTCATCATCTATTAGTTCGGTTGTGCTCTTTATTTCTGGTAGAAAAGCTGAGTACAGTACAAAACGGTAGTGATATGCAATCAGGGGCAGTTATGATTTCTTTGGATTCGGGATTATACATCTTGAGGATCAATTCTGTGTGTGTCAGGTGGTGATCGTTTCCAAAAGTTATTTTGAAAAGTTTTAATAAAAGTTGATTTTGTTCAAAATTTTATCCTGTTACAACTTGGACCATTTTTGGGACCGAAAGGAAAATTTTCAGTACTCGCAACTTTAATTTTATTGATTTCAACACAATTACATTCTCCAAACTCTTTGATTTAGATCAAAGTTGCTTTTACATCTTAAAACTTGAAAAGAAAAGATCAAAGTAGTAAAACTAGGGGTACAACTAAGTCAAGTGGCTCTATGCCAAAGACGGCCCAACCTCCGCCTGCTCTTTAAGCTAAGCCAAACACACCTTAGACAGGGTGTGACTGAAACTAATGGCAGGGGCCAAAATCTCTCTCATTTTCCAGGCCGCAAGATACCAAGGAAGGTGCGAGGCGTGAACTGGAAATGAAGCTGTATATTCCACTCCCTCATCTAGACGTATCTGATCATGCCCGAACTGGTGTCGGAACCGAAGAGGAAAATAGAATACGCAATGTGTGAGGCTAATCAACTCTGCACCCGACTGTCGGGACATGCTATAGCTCATTTCAGCCAAATTGAGCCAGGGGCAACGCCAAGTTTTGTTAGCTACGGACTGGCTGCACATCCAGTCACACCATAAACCCTCTGAGGGGAAATCTACTAGCCACTGACGAAAGAAGTAAGCTCGAGCCGAGTACTTAGGGCAAGGTTCCACTACTTGCAGTTTATCTATGAGCCATACTTGGAGAGGGACGAAAAATAAGAGAGATTAAAGAATAGAGAGGTGTACGATGAGAGCAAAGTGAGGAAGGGGTTATGAGAGAAAAAAAAAAAAAAAAAAAAAAAACAAAGAATGAGTGTTAAGTGATGTAAGAATCATAAATTAGAAGGGTGGAAAATAGCACCTAGAGAAGTAGCGGACTCCCTGCCGACCGGGTGGTCTCTCCTCGGTAGAAAGCATCTAAACCCATTAAGGTTTTGGCCAATGCCAAACCCATATAACTCTTACCCTCTTTCAGACGTTGAGCTACTTCAATCAACCAGATGCTAGCTCCACCAAAACTAGGGGCAAGGAGGAATTATGCAAGAAGGCATAAACAGAGAGCATGTTGCCGACGACCTCGCCAAAGAAGGTCACTCCTATCTCCAATAACGGAAAATCGATGAACTAAACCGGGGATGTCTAGCTCCCCATCATGTGCTAAAGACCGAGCCTCATGTAATGATAACCCACACATCTCTCTCAAAGCTTGGGCATGGCCAAAACGGGGCTACGGTATGATTTCTTCGTCACGCCGAGACTCCATTAATGCTTCAAAATTCCTCGAGTGTCGGACACACCTCTTGAGATTTGAATTGAAACACATGTGTGATCGGATTCCGACGTTGAACAGCGGCATGAAGGAATGGAAAGTAAAGAGAAGTGCAACTGAGAGGAAAAAGGGCATTTAGGCCAAAGTTGTGAAAATTCACCTTTTTCGAGCCGTCGAAAGTGGCTATCCAGTCTCGGAGCCCATTGTTGCACAATGTCTCCATTTTGAGAGCAAAACATCAAAGACTTGCTAATCCACCAAAAAAATAGTGTGGGAAGCATTATTTATAAAAGATGAGAAGGAGCAGTGCATGACAGTTGGGCAGCACTGACCGACCTCACATTAAGGCCTGGTCATGCTTCAGTGAAGCCCAGCCATGCATATTTAGGCTCGGCCGGGTCTAAATGATGTTTCAAAATCAATGCAGTTACAGGAAATGCCAACCTTTGCCTTGAGGTACCACAGTTGTATTTTGAGTCTTGTTTTGTTTGTACCAAGTGTTTTTTGATATTTTTGAGTTATTTTTATTTCGTTTTCCTATTATCGAGTTGTATTTCACATTTTGTCCGGTTGTGGGTAGTTATCCGATTCAAGAATGAGTAGAAGAACAGATATTCGTTGTTCCAAGTCTTATGCGAAGTTACCATGCAAGGGTTATGTCATTCATCACATGCAAATACCATTCATCACATTGTGCAAGGAAATCATTTAACAAAAATTTGTCTTTCATAACTAGCAGGTCCAACCCCGATCATTGTTTTACAAGGCAACAAAAGAAAAAGAAAATCTTTCAAGCAAAAACAAAAGGGTCTATCTGAAGCCAGTCTTTAACTACAAAGAAAAAAAATAAACAAAAACAAAAACAAAATCATCATCCTCATCAATAGTCCATCCTCGCCCTCTTCCTCCTCGGCTGCAGATGAGGTACATCACTGTCGTCACTTGGGCTGTTGGACTGCAAGTCAACCTCTTCTCCCTCATCATCGGGGATTGTACACCCGTCAAAAGACTCCTCGGAAGGCAAGCGCTACCTCATTCGGCCCCTCCTTCAATCGGCACCCCCTCGGCCCCTCACTGGGCCCCACCTCCGTCTACCGGCTAGAGGAGGTCCTGTAGGCACTGTTAGGGCCGGCTTAAGCTAAAAAGAGTACAAATATCAGTAAGGGCTATAGGGGAATAAACAGTATGGCAACAAACAGTAAACTATAGATAGAATGTACCTCGATCCCATGGGTGACTAAAACGGTCTGCTTCCTCTATACCATGAAGAGCAATCGGTTGATCGTACGAAGAAGGTCATCAGCATACGCCCAGGGAACCTGTAAAAGGAATTGAATTTGAGAAAAGTGGACAGAAGTAACAAAAAACAATGAACAGAAATGGTAGAAAACAAGATAAAGTGCAGTGAGTAGAAGCATAAAAAATGTATACCTGCTCGATGCCAAGAGCGAACACTAGTCTGCGGTCCCTCTCCTCAATGCGCTCAAGCGGGATCTGCCCGATCACTCCATCTGGATGCATGTACATGATCTCAGTGGGGATCACAGGAAATCCAGGAATGGGAGCAACGGTAGGGGCACCTCCAGCAGGCATATCACCAGCCACAGCACCAGCAGCAGCAACCTCGAGCACAGCTCAAGCCACACCTAGGGTAAGAGGCGCCATCAGCCGAGTGTGTAAGAAGGTGGTGAAGTCGCTAGGCTCGTGATGTCGATCACCATCCTCGTCCAATATCAAGAGGTTAATCTGAGCATCGTCCTGCAGCTCATCCACTACCCTCATGACTAGAGGAGAGGGTGTGATACCCTTGTTCCGTAATTAGCTAATTGGTCCTTAATTTGAATATGACTATGTGTTTAGCATGATTTTGTGTGCCATTGTGTGATAATATGTGATTTTGAATTTCTATCTGTTCACCGTAGGAATATCTGTTTGAATAATCTGCTTTGGAAATTAAATTGGAGGCCTTATCGGCCACGGAACCCGGAATTGACTACGTCAATGTGATTAGCGTAATTTTTAGAGCCTACGATGAAATTTAATTGAAAAATTGATTCGGATCAAATTAAATCGATTTAATCAAGGAATTGGTGCCCAAGTATTATTATTATTATTATAATGGGAGTTAGTGGGTTTTGTTGTGAGAAGGCACTATACACTCAAGTCCTCTCCTTATTTTCTTTTGACTGAAATTGTGCTCTAAGAGAGGGGAGAGCCGAACCTAGAGAGGGAAAGAGCTCAACATAGAGGAATTGCTGGGAAACTTGATGATCTTGGAGCTATACTCAAAGAATCAACCATAATTTGTGGGAATTAAGCTCCTAGGTGAGTAAACACCCCTTGGTTTCTGGATTTGAGCTTGTGAATTTGTGTACCCAAGATTGATTATTGGTCAAGAGTAAGAATTGAAAAGGAATTGAGTTGTTGTGTTCAATTGAAGCCTAATATGAGCATGCATGTAAAGGATTCCTATGAAATCACCTAATCTAGCATGTAATATATGAATTATGAAAGATTGTGAGTTGAATCATACATGCAAGCCTGTTTTTGTTGAGTTTCATGGTTAGAAGCACCATTTGTACCATTTGAAATAGAAATGGAGTCAAGAATTAACATGCATGCATGATTGATGAGGATATGAAGCTTGAATGCATAAATTTAATGTATTGGAAGTAAGTTTGGTATAATTTGGGTATGCATGTGATTGATTCATGGGAATTGAGCTTCAATATGTTGTAATTTGGTGTTTATATCATGTTGGTATATGTATATGAGTGCTATGGGCTGCGAAATGCAAGAAATATCAGTTTGAATGTGTATTTGAAGCTCAAGAACAGTTCTGGAAAACCCAGAAAGTTTGGTGCCCGCTCGAGCGGGGAAATCGCCGCTCCAGCGGAGAATTCGAGCTCCCAGCATTTTTTTTTTGACAGACATAGTGCCCGCTCGAGCGGGGAAGTTTACGCTCGAGCGGGAAGCTATGTAGACAGGCAGTTCGCTCGAGCGGCCGAGTTCACGCTTGAGCGGGAATTTGAGGTAACCAGCACTTTTGCAGACTTAAGGGTCCGCTCGAGCGGGGAAGTCCACGCTTGAGCGGGGACCCTATTTTCTGGAATTTTGAAAATGCATTATGTGTTCTATTTTTCCGTTCCCTTTCACTTCTAAACACTCTTAGGCATGCATTGAGCATTGTGATTGAATTAAAGAGATAAGAATAAAGCCTAAAGAGGAATATGTGAATTAAAGAACGGATTGAACTATTTGTGACCCATATGTGTTATGTGATATGTAGGGTCAAGCTCCAGGGCAAATCCACATGCCGACCACTGTGAGTAATATCGATATGTGAATGCTTGTGAATGTTCAATTGTTTATTCCCTTAAAGCTTATGAATTGCTAATTGGGATTGTGGATGTAAGATAAACATGAATGGACCCAAGGTCGTTTTGTTAAACATGAATGGACCCAAGGTCGTTTTGTTAAACATGAATGGACCCAAGGTCGTTTTGTTAAACATGAATGGTCCCAAGGTCGTTTTGTTAAACATGAATGAACCAAAGGTCGTTTTGATAAACATGAATGGACCCAAGGTCGTTTTGTTAAACATGAATGGACCAAAGGTCGTTTTGATAAACATGAATGGACCCGAGGTCGTTTTGACATAAATGATTGGGCCGAAGGCCATTTGACACGAAAGTGTATATGGGCCGAAGGCCGTTTGACACGAAAGTGTATATGGGCCAAAGGCCGTTTGACACGAAAGTGTATATGGGCCGAAGGCCGTTTGATACGAAAGTGTATATGGGCCGAAGGCCGTTTGATATAGATGTGGGCCGAAGGTCGATTGATAGATGATTGGGCCAAAGGCCGATTGATAAATGATTGGGCCGAAGGCCGATTGATAAATGATTGGGCCGAAGGCCGATTGATAGACGATTGGGCCAAAGGCCGATTGATAAATGATTGGGCCGAAGGCCGATTGATAAATGATTGGGCCGAAGGCCGATTGATAAATGGTTGGGCCGAAGGCCAATTGACATGAATGAATGGGCCAGAGGCCGTTTTGACATAAACGAAAGTCTGAATTGGGCCCAAGGCCGTTCGGGATATGTTGTTCTACATATTGTTGTATCTTCTTATTTGATATTATTTATTGGGCTTCGCTCACGCTCATTCATGTGTTTGTAGGTGAGCCTGGAGAAGTCCAAACCCAGCCTCAGTGAAGTCAGTGTGGAACAACAAAGATTTTTGGGGAAGTCAGCCCTTGTGTCTCACGCACAAGACCCACCTTCGCCTTTGTCGTTGTTTTCTGTTCTGTCATGTTGGCGAAGTTTGAGTACGTCTGTGTATGGTTTCGTTTGGCTGACTTAGATTTGAATGATCCTGTCTGTACAACATTTTTATGTCATTGTACTTTCTGTCATGAGTTATTAACATATGTATGTAATGATGTGCATATAAGCACGGCTCTATGGACAAAGTTTTAAATTGCTTCCGTTTGGCCCCCATTAGCTCTGTTAAAATACGTTGGTTTGGTTTGAGGCCGTAGGTAATCGCATGATTACTGGCCGGTTACGTCCTTAACCCATGAGGGCGGGTTCGGGTCGTGACAGAGGGTGTGGAATGTCAGGATCAGTGACACCTCGCGTCTGGATGATAAACCTCTCTCCCAGGTAGTAAGCCCGGTCGAAGGGGCCCTCGAATAGAATCCACATAGTAGAGGCATGCCATGCCGCAACATAGGTCGTCCTCGACACCTAGGGAATGCCCGCCTAAGGATGCCAGTCAACCTGTGAAATCAGTACAGTGTGAGAAGTCAATACGGTGTCAGAAATCAGTACAGTGTGAGAAATCAGTGCAGTATGAGAATGACAGTGCAGTATAGAAGTCAGTGTAATGTCAAAAATTAGTACAGTGTGAGAAATCAGTGCAGTATGAGAACGACAGTACGGTATAGAAGCAACAATATGAGAATGAACGTGTAATGTGGGAAACAATGCAGTTTGCGTACAGTATGTAATAGTTAAAGGGTGGTATTTTGTTACCTAGTCCACAGTGATCGTGTCAAAGAAACGGCGAAAATAGGGGAAATCTCGGTCTACGCAGCGACAATGCTCAAATCGGGAGTTATAGTACCGTGGGCGAGGTATTGACAACTCGATTGGCCTCACTGGGACCGAAGCTAGAGAGGTGAAGTATGTATACACCCAGAGCTGCAAACAGAAAAAGATGGATGAAGTCAATAAGCAGGAAATGAAATGCAAATGAGCAGAAAATGAATAGAATGAACGAAAAAGATAAGTGTGAGGCATACCTTCCAAACCCTCTATAGCCGCCGAGTGAATCTGCCTTACGACGGAAGACGGAGCTTATCTAGCAATATAAGGTGGCCAGGTCGGCACCACCCCAATCATACTCTACCACTTGAGGGAGGTGCACCAGTGCCCCTAGAAGATATAACCCCACGGTATTTCCCTGTTCGCAAACAAGGTAGTATCGAGGAGATACATCAAGAAGCCGTGAGTGTACTAGGCGACCTCATCTGGAGCGGTGGGCTGAAAGTCAGAGAAGTACTCAAAGAACCAGCTGTACCTCACCATCCCGTGGCTGGTAGTGTCTGGGATAGCTCCAAGAAGCTGATGCTGTGCGGCTCTCCATTGCGTCATGTTAGGATCATATGGGATCAGGCTGCCAACTCCAACCTGCAGGCCGGTAAGCATTGAAAAGTCGTACGGGGTCAGTGTCAGCTCCTCGATCAATGAGAAGTGGAATGAATCTGTGGTGTCCCACTGTCTCTCGACCAAGGCCCCATACAATAGTGACTCGGCCCTCATCTGTATAAGCCTTGAATAGAAGGGCCCAAAGCCAGCTGCGTCAACTAGTGTGCGGACCTGTCGGGTAGTCTCTTATACCAACGTCGGGGGCCGGATATGGATTCGTAGCAGCCAATCCTCCTGGCTATCACCTGCAAATGGGAAATATATGGGCATTTAACTAGTACTCTACTTGTGAGATTCAATAGTGTATCAAAACAAAGGGAAGTTGCTTATCGTAGAGGCATTGACAAACAAGTGCTTCGTGGGCTCTCACAGCAAGATAGCCTTGTCTATCCCAGGGATGAGGCCCTCGAATCTCAAAATGCCACCTGGGGGTGGAGCATGTATGCATGGTCGGTATGTGGCCGCATCGAATGGCCGATCAATGAAGGGAGGCAACGCGGGAGCATCCTTAGCCTCCATGTTTGCGCCTAGGGTAGCCCCAATACCAATGGCAGGGTCCAAAATGGGAACTTTGTCACTAGCCATGGAGAAGAGTGTAGGAAATAAAGAGAAATGAAGAAAATGTAAGGGGCCAAACCCTAGGAGAGAGAAAATGAGAGGCGAAAGTGAAAACACGAGAGTAAGTCCCCAAAAACAAATAAAACTCATGAGAAACAAGGAAAAACAATGAGAAACCAAAAAACTTGATTGAATCGAAATCCAGTCAGTTCAAAATGTAGAGGAGATGAAGGGTTTCAAAGAAAAACTGGTGAGATTTGTTAGGAAACGCAAGGAAAAGAGGAAATCTAGAGAGAGAAAGATGAAGGAATTTCGGATGAAAAGGTGTGAGGAAATAGGGTTTGGGTTTGTTTTAAAAAACTAAATTGTGAGAAAAGGCCGAAACTGCCCCTGTCGCTATCGAGGTCCGGCCGGCTGTCGCAATGCCCGGCCATGCTTCATTGAGGCCCCGGCCGGCTCTCAATGACAACATAGTTCAATTTTGTTCTTTCCCTCTCTCTCTTCCATTTTGTTATTTATTTCTTGTATTATGGAGTTAAAAATAAGAAAGTTCAAAAAAAAAAAAAAAGAGAGTGAAAGAAGAAAAAAGAAGAAATAAGAAAAACCAAAAATAAGAGAGTTAAAAAAGAAAATAGAAGAGAGTGAAAAAGAAAAGAAAGGATTTTGTTCATTATTTATTTATTTATTTATTTATTGTGTGAATGCATTTGTTTGATTCTTGATTTAATATGTTTAAGCTTGCTTGCTTAAACTCATTTGTTCAAAACTTTTAATTTGTTTAAACTATTCCGAGTAGTTTATAATTTGTTTTGTTTGAATCATAGTTCATTCTGTTATTATGTTCTGTAACCAGACGATATTATATGTACGGTTTATTCAGAGAAGTTCCAGATAAAATCATTTGTGTCATAGTAAAATCATCATCCATTTCACAACCTAATTGAAACACGATGCATTGTGTTCATTGTTTTAACACGTGGGTAAATTGGCTTCCATTTTACTACACCACTTCAATTATTTTGATTTTACACCTCTCTATGTAGAATCCATGTTTATTTCTAATTCCTACTTTTGCAATTTGTTTATCCTTCTTCCTCTTCTGGCGTGTGTCACTTTAGGATTGTACCTTTGGTTAAAAACATTGGGTGCGCCAGGTGTTCATACCATATTTCCTCCTCTTGCGTGTGACACGTTAGGATTGTACCTTTGGTTAAAAACATCGGGTGCGCCCGGTGTTCACACCACCTTTCCTCCTCTCGTGTGTGACGTATTAGGATTGTACCTTTGGTTAAAAACATTGAGTGCACTCAGTGTTCACACCACCTTTACTCCTCTCGTGTGTGACGCGTTAGGATTATAGCTTTGGTTAAAAACATTGGGTGCACCCAGTGTTCACACCACCTTTCCTCCTCTCGCGTGTGACGTGTTAGGATTGTACCTTTGGTTAAAAACATGGGGTGCGCCCAGTGTTCACACCACTTTTCCTCCTCTCACCTGTGACACGTTAGGATTGTACCTTTGGTTAAAAACATCGGGTGCGCCTAGTGTTCATACCACATTTCCTTCTCTCACGCGTGACGTGTTAGGATTGTACCTTCAGTTAAAAACAGCAGGTGCGCCTGTTTGTTCACACACCTTGCCTCCTCTCACGTGTGATGCATTAGGATTGTACCCCTGGTTAAAAATAGCAGGTGCGCCTGTTTGTTCACACCACCTTTCCTCCTCTCGCATGTGACACGTGAGGATTGTACCCCTGGTTAAAAATAGCAGGTGCGCCTGTTTGTTCACACCACCTTTCCTCCTCTCGCATGTGACACGTGAGGATTGTTTACCTTGGTTAAAAAACATCAGGTGCGCCTGTTGTTCACACCGCCCTTCCTCCTATCGCGTAAGACGTGTTAGGATCTCGGTTGAGCTCGATGGTTATGTTGCCCTTCCCTCTTCCTACAATAGGCGTAGTTAGGTCTGCATTTTCCTAAATCCTTTCTATGTGAGACGTAGGTTGATTTGTGCTTTCTTTGTGCTTTTCACGCAAGGCGTGCCCATTTATTCACTTTGTTCCGCGTGAAACACGGCAAGGTTTATTTTTCTTTGTTTTGCGTTGTCATTCAAACGTTGCATT
Source organism: Camellia japonica (assembly GCA_030407325.1). Lineage (NCBI taxonomy): Eukaryota > Viridiplantae > Streptophyta > Magnoliopsida > Ericales > Theaceae > Camellia > Camellia japonica. The sequence continues at coordinate 43,706,986 of JAPPVO010000032.1, read as the reverse complement.
CTTGTCTAGATTGTAGCATTGTTTCATTGCTTCGGTTACATTATGTTTCATTGCATGATCATAAGTTATTTATTGCATGTTGTATTTTTTCCCCGAGTTCAATTTTTGTATTTATGTCTTGATTTCTTGCCTGAGCCTTTGCAACCTTGTCACATGGGTCGTCTCTGGGCTTTGACATTCACTCATGTCACTTTATGACTTCGAGCTCTGTCAAAGAAGGGTAGTTGTGGACACTCTATTTTTTGACCAACCGCAAGGCTCAAGCGCTTTGCTCGGTACACTTGATGATGAAAGTGGTATTTGTGTGGTTCGAGGTCTCAACCAAGGAGCCTTATTTAAACTTTGAAACAACCCCAAACCTTCCATATTCCCACTGATCATACCCAAGAAATTCATTTGCACACCTTGTGCCACCCTTTGCTGAGGCTGAAACAGAAAATGGGGGAATTCATTGAGGCTTGGCCGTGCCTCATTGAGGACAGGCCCTGGCTATTGAGGCCCGGCTGGACTTCAGTAGTAAGAAACACTATTCTGGGTAGGAGGTCGCCCACTGTCTATTTTTGAAGATATTTATCACCTTTTATGCTCAAATTCTATAAATACGACCTTATAGCTCTGTTTTGGGGGTTAAACAATTGAGAGAAAGCCTATACACGTAGAGAGAGCTCCTTTTTCCTCCTTCTTCCATTGCAAGCAACCTTTGAGTTAACCTACCTTCCTTGTATCATCTATATACACCATACACAACCTTAACTCATCTTCTTAGAGCCTTGGTTGACCCTTGAGAAACATAATTCAAGCTTGAGAGTGTGTCAACAGTGAGTTTGATCATCAACTAAAGCTGACTCCATTTTGAGAGGTATAAGCTAGCAACTTTTGTTCTTGCTTTTGCTTACTTCGTTTCTATCTATTCCTTGTATTCTTGGGCTGTTTTGCATCCATTCTAAGTGTTGGAACTTGGGTTTGGATAGGCTACCAAAGGTGGTAAGGTTAATACCCTTACTTGCACCTATCTTCATAGCTCAACCCTTGGTTCCTTTACACTCTTTTCCTTTGATTTTTGAACTGATTTTCAGAGTTGAACTAAGGCCAAAAAAACATGGTTTGAAGTCTTGAAATTGGAGGAGTTAGCCGCCTTGCCTTGTTTTTGCTTACATAGCTTTATTGTATTTTTATTTATTTATTTATTTTTTTGAGTTCTTTTCTTACATTTTCAGCTATTATTTTGGCTTATTAGAGACTATTTTAGAGCTATCCTAATCTATTTAATTGATTCAAGCTTTGATTAGTTCCTTTGTTGTAGCATTGGTCTTTGTACATATCATGTATTATGTTGTTCTTAGCCTTTCTTTGTCCAATTTTCATGTTAATAACCTCATTTTAAGAATCAACTTGCCATTCCTTTCTTTCATTTGAGAGTTGTTTCAATCAGCTGATGGTTATTCAACATATGAACTAGAGATTCATGCTTAATGGCTTAATCTCTACGGAGATTCATTAGCAACGGCATAATCTCTCTTTCATGTTGAGAATTACTTCCCGTTTGACGCTTCTCTTTTTTTAGGGGATTTACAAATCACTTCGAACAAATGGACTAAAGAATGGAAATGACTAAAAGAATTTGTTTAAAAGCAACCAACACACATAAACAAAATGAGTCATATTGCTTGGGCTTTGGCGGACATTATGCCAAGTTTATCGAGTCAAGAGTGGTCATACGCTAATTCATGGTGTTTTGATCATCCTTGAAGCATCTCTACCTCTCTCTTTGAGTTCACTCTATGACAAGGGGAAGGGGTGGTTGTTATTCATTCTATTTATTGATCTTTGTCCAAAATTGTACATTGAAATCATCAAGCAATCAATTTGCTCATTGATAGTTTTGGAAACAATTCTAACCTTCTCTTAAGGCTTTCCCATGATAGAGAATGAAGGAAGAGACAAACAGAGCTTGAACAACTCTGTCTGCACTGTTTTCACTTTAGAACACAAAATAGAGTTTTGCACAAAATTGAGGCACGACCGATCCTCAATGTTTGGTTAGCATTGTATTTTTGTAGAAAACAGAGGGCAGTGGCTCAGGTGAAACAGAGCAAGCCTAGGACAGACAAAGCTGTTCTTCAACATTGTGCATGTGCATGCATGCAATCCTTGCGCATCCTTGCTTACAATATGATCGTTGTTGTAATTAATTTAATATTGCTTATTGTGATTAGTCTCATTAATTGTTAAGTGTTGTAATTATTATTATTGTCCCTTTGTAATTATTGTAGTTAATTAGTTTAATTAGCGAGTTTATTCATCGTGGTTATCCTTGTTGTAATAGCATAGTTAGCTAGTTAATTAGCCGCGCTTATTTATTCATTTGGTTATGTAATAATTAGTTTAATTCGGACTTTTGGACTTTGATTTGCACCCTCTTGCACGAGGGCAATGTTGTAATAAGTTGTATGTCTTCTAACCCCATGTCTTCCTCCCTTTTACTTACTTGCTTACGATGGTTAGTATAGGGAATCACGTTTCATTGCATTCTTATGCCTTGCATCCATCGTCTTGCATACATTCAAGGCTCGGCTCACCATGCTAACCCAATATCAAATGTTTGAAACTCATTACTTGAATACGTGCTTTATCGCATGTCTTGAATGGAATCGTATGCCATGCTCATAGCCGAACCTATAAAATACATAATGTGTGCGTTGCATTTAGTCATATTGCATTGATTAGGAGCATGCATATTTTTCTAATAAATTTTGCTTTGTTTTGGCTCAGAGTACTAGGTGAGTAATTTTATTGCTTTAGCATCTTGCATCGAATGTTTGTGTTCTCATGTCAAAACATACTTCCATGAGGCTAATTGCTTAAATGATATAACTGCTTGAATGCCTATGGATGAAGGCTAGTTGTTTGAATTGGGATGGCTTAATTAATGTCCATTTTAGCCCACTTTTTCAAGTGACAAATTCACAAAACAATTTCGAAACAAAACATGAGATCAAGAGTTCCAATTCTTGCAAACTAATATATACCTTGTGTGTGCGTCACATAGTAAAAATAGCTAATAAATCGGAAAAAGAACATATAATGTAAATAAAAATCACATCATGATTAATAGAGGCCGATCTTTGATCGGGTAAGTGGGGTGCTCAATTTATGACCTTCCTCTCTCGTACCTAAGTTCTCGAGCCGACACACTTTGGTGATGACGGACTAATGGCCTTTGGCACGAGTCTTGGGTTTCCTAAATTTCTCCAAAAAATATTTAGGTGGCGACTTTGTAATCTAGCAAAGCAGTCCATTTTTGGCATTTGATTCAAACATCGATTTTCCAAAAAGAATTGCTGGATTTGGACTATTTTGTGTTTTTACTATTTCACATTGCATTTTGTGAAATCAAATTCAGAACCAAGGGAGTCTGAACTGTAGGGCTATTCGTCTTCTGAAAAGAGCATGAAAAGTCAAGCTACACATGCCCAAATGTTTTTAACCGAAGGTAGAATCCTAATGTGTTGTACGCGATAAGAGGAAAGGTGGTGTGAACACCGCGACACGCCCAGATGTTTTTAACTGAAGGTACAATCCTAACGCGTTGCACACGATAGAAGGAAAGGTTAGAAGGATAAAAGAACAAGAAAATCGCATAAGCATGAATTAGAAACATGGATTCTACACAGAGATACGTAAATCAAAACAATCAAAACGATGTAGTAAAGGGAAAGCCAATTTGATGGTAAAAAGGATGATGATTTTACTATGGCACGAATGATTTTATCTGGAACTCCTCTGAATGAACCGTATATACAATATCGTCTGTAATGAACTATGATTCAGGCAAATCAAATTAGAAACTAAGGGAACAGTTTTAAACAAACTGAAAGTTTTGAAACAAAACAACTCAACTTATGAGTTTAAACTTTGAGTTACACAAATAAGACTAGGTAAATCGACTTATGCATCTTACACAATAAAACAAAATAGAATAGAATGAACAAAATTCATCTCTTCATATTTTACCCGCTCATTTTTTTCTTCATCTTATCTTTCTTTGCCCCTTTGTTCTTCTTTTTGCTTTCATTGTTTTTCTTTTCTCTCTTTTTTTCCCTTTTTTGCTTTTTATTTTCTCTCTTTTTTTCTTTTTGTTTTTAACTCTTCTTCTTCACTGTTTTCTTTTTTCTTTTTTTTTTCTTTCTCTTTTTTGACTCCATAATACAAGGGAAAAAAAAAAAAAAAAACTGAACTGGGTTTACACTGAGAGCCAGCCGGGCTTCAATGAAGCATAGTCGGCCGGGCTTTGATAGCGGCAGGGGCAGTTTCAGGCATTCCATGTGATTTGTTTGTTTAAAACAAACTCAAACCCTCATTTCTCACACCTTCTCATCCAAAACTCCCTCCCCTCTCTCTTTAGCCTCCCTCTCTCTCTAGATTTCCTCTTTCTTTGAAGTACCCAACAACTCTTGCCATTTTTTTCTTCGAAATCCTCCCCCTCCTCTATATTTTGAACCAAACGAAACTTGATTTGGTGGAGTTTGAGCTTTTCCCTTGGTTTTTCTCCCATTTGCCCACACTTTCCTTCTATTCCCCTTTGATTTTCCATAATTTTCTTCACTTTCTCTCTCCTAGGGTTTGAACTTTGGGATTTCACCTATTTTCACTTATCTCTCACTTTTTTCTTCATTTCGTCCACTTTTCTCCATGGCTAATGATGAGGTTCCCATTCCGAACCCTGCCATTGGTATAGGGGCCGTCTTAAGAGCAGATATGGAGGCCGAGGATGCTCCCGCGTTGCCTTTCCTCATTGATAGGCCATTTGATGCGGCCACTTACAGACCACGCACACATGTTCTGCCCCTAGGTGTCATTTTGAGATTCGAGGGCCTCATCCTTGGGATAGACGAGGACATCTTGCTATGTGAGCCCACGAAGCTCTTGTCTACCGATGCCTCCACAGTAAGCAACTTTCCTTTGTTTGGATACATTGTTGAATCTCACAAGTAGACCACTAGTTAAATGCCATATATTTCCCATTTATAGGTGATAGCTAGGAGGATTGGCAGCTACGGATCGATATTCGGCCCCTGGCGTTGGTATGAGAGACTGCCCGCAGAGGTCCGCGTATTGGTTTATGCAGCCGGCTTTGGGCCCTTCTATTCAGGGTTCATACAGATAAGGCCCAAGTCACTATTGTAAGGGGCTTTAGTAGAGAGATGGTGGGACACCACAGACTCATTCCCCTTCTCATCGATCGGGGAGCTAACTTTGACCCCGTACAATTTTTTGATGCTCACTGGCCTGCGGGTTGGAGGGCAGCCCGATCCCATGTGATCCTGACATGACGTAGTTGAAAGTCGCACAGTGTTAGCTTATCGGGATGATCCCAGACATCACCAGTCACGGGATGGTGAGGTACAACTGGTTTTATGATCACTTCTCTGAGTTGCAGTCTGCTACTCTGGATGAGGTCACATAGTACACCCATGGCTTCCTCATGTATCTCCACGATACTACCCTGTTTGCAAACAGGGAAAATACCGTAGGGTTATACCTTCTGGGGGCACTAGTGTACCTATCCTAGGTGACAAAGTATGATTGGGGTGGCGCCAACCTAGCCACCTTATACTGCTATATGAGCTTCGTCTCCCACCACAAGGCAGATTCACTTGGTGGCTACTGGAGGGTTTGGGAGGTATGCCTCACACTTATCTTTTTTGTGCATTCTGCATTTTTTGCTCATCTTTGCTTTGCCTTCCATGTTTATCTGCTCACTTGCTTCATCCATCTTTGTCTGTTTGTAGCTCTGGGTTTATACATACTTCACCTCTCTGGCTTCGGTCCCAATGAGGCCGATTGAGTTGTCAATACCCCACTCTCGATACTACAACTCCCAATTTGAGCGCTGTCACCACGTAGACCGAGACTTCCCCTACTCCACCGCTTCTTTGACACGATCACTATGAATCAGGTAACAAACTATCAACCTTTAACTTTTACATTTCGTAAGCATACTGCACTGTTTCCCATACTACACGGTCATTCTCATACTATTGCTTTTATACTGCATTGTCATTCTCATACTACACTGATTTCTCACACTACACTAATTTCTGAAATCTGACGTCTACTTCTACAGGTTGACTGGCATCCTTGGGCGGGCATTCCCCAAGCGTCAAGGATTCTATTCGAGGGCCCCTTCAACTAGGCTTACTATCTCGGGGAGAGGTTCATCTACCAGACACGAGGTGTCGCTGACCCCGACATTCCACATCCTCCTCCTCCAACCATGAGGGTGGTTGATGAGCTTCAGGACGGTACTCAGATTAACCTTCTGATGTTGGGCGAGGATGGCGATCGACATCATGAGCCTGGCGACTTGACTTCACCACCTTCTTACACACTCGGATGATGGCGCCTTTTACCCAAGGCATGGTTCGCGTTGTGCCGGAGGTTCCTGCTGTTGTTGCTGCGGTTGGTGATGCGCCTGCTAGAGGTGCCCCTGCCATTGCTCCCATTCCTGGATTTCTCGTGATTCCCACTAAGATCATATACATGCGCCCAAATGGAGTGATCGAGTAGATCTTGCTTGAACACATCGAGGAGAGGGACCGCAGACTAGCGTTCGCTCTTGGCATCAAGCAGGTACACATTTCTTTATGCTTCTACTCACTACACTTTATCTTGCTTTGTTTTCTACCATTTCTGTTCATTGTTCTCTATTACTTCTGTCCACCTTTCTCAAACTGTATTCCTTTTGTAGATACCCCAGGCGTATGCTGATGACCTCTTCCGGATGATAGATCGACTGCTCCTTATGGTACGAAAGAGACAGACCGCCTTAGTCACTTATGGGATTGAGGTGCATTCTATCTGTAGTTCACTGTTATTGTAATACTGTTTATACTCTTGTTAGTCCATATTGATACTTGTACTCTTTTCAACTTGAGCCGGCGCCAGCAGTACTCACAGGACCTCCCCCAGCTAGTAGACGGAGATAGGGTCCAGTGAGGGGCTAAGGGGAGCCGATCGAGGGAGAGGCTGAGCGAGGCAGCGCTTATCTTCTGGGGAGTCTTTTGACTGGTCTACGACCCCTAAGGACAAGGGAGAGGAGTTTGACTTGCAGTGCAGTAGCCCCAGCGATGACAGTGATGCACCTTCTCCGCAACCAATGAGGAAGAGGGCGAGGATGGGTTACTGACGAGGACAACCATTTCGTTTTTTTTTTTTCTTTGTAGTTAAAGACTAGCTTCAGATAGACCCTTGTTTTTTTTTTTTCCTTTGAAAGATTTTCTTTTGTTTTGTTGCTCTGTAAAATAATGATCGGGGTTAGACCCGCTAGTTATAAAAGACAAGTTTTTTGAATGATCTTCTTGCATAATGTAATGAATGGCATGTGATGAATGGCGCATCCTTTGCATGGTAACTTTGCATAAGACTTAAAACAACGAATATCTGCTCTTGCATTCATTCTTGAGTCGGATAGCAACTAACAACCTGTAGACACCCCATTTTTGACCGTCCTCAAGACTTGGACATCATTGTTTGAACACTCAATGGTTTTGTATGCTCGTGTTCGTTTTGAGTCCTTAAAGGTCTCGACAGAGCGCCTTGCCTTGGAGCCTCTAATTTTGTCTATTTTGTGCTTGGCTGTGGACCAAGAGCTTGTTGCTTCAATTCAGGAGGAGAGGGTGGCCTGTTGACCATCCCCATAGCCTGCGGGCCATGACTTGTGCCTGTATTGATGGCCGGCGGCCATTTTTCTCTTTTTTCAGATATTTATTTGCCAGCTATGCCAGCTGTTATTCACTAAAGGCCATCTCCATACACGTGTATGGAGGGATGAATACAAGCTTGTAGCTTGTTTTTCTATATATAGGGGGGTCTCTCCCCTATTTTGGAGGGTTAGACAATTTGGAGCAAAATTTTCTCTCCCTAGAATCCTCTCTCTCTCTTCTTATTTTGTGCCTTATAGTTAGATTTTTCTACACTTTTGCACAAGGACCCTTAACCAAACATTCTCACCTTGGAGCTGGGGTTCTTTGAGGTTTAGTTTGAGCTCTTGAAGGTGGTTTAAGCTCAAAATTGTGCCTATTTTGTGCTGTGCTTCAAGAGGTATAAGACTTGCCTTGTAGGCTTTGTTTTAATCACTTGCTTTTCCATCTTTTTATACTTTTTTTGGCCTAGCTTTCAACTACAAAAAAACTCTAATTTTTTAGGCTTAACATGATGGTTTGAGGTCATTTTGTGTTAAGGGGTAGTCCACCCTTCTTGTTGCTTATTTGTGTGAGCTTTTGCACCATCTTTTAGCATATTAAAATCAAAGTTTTGGGGCCTTTAAACCACTAAAATTCAGAGTTATTTCAGTGGTGGAAAGCATGTTTTCAAGTCTAAAAATGGAGGGGTTAGCCTCCCCTCCTTGTGTCTCACTTGCATGCCTAGTTAGCATCACATGGTAGCATGTTTTTGTGGCTTAACTTAGCTTATTTCCAGCATGTGCTTGCGTCTGATTTGGAATGGTTTCGCTCTGTTTTGGGCTGCTTTGGTCATATGAGTCTTGTTTTACATAGTTGTAGTGCAAATGGCTTCACTAGTTTGGTGTTTTAGGCCTTCAAACATGATTTTCTTGAGATAATTGCATGTTGTAGTGTGTTTTACATGTAATTTCAATGTATGTAGCTCTGTCACATGCTCATTTGTTCTACTCTTTCATTGCTTTTTAGAGTTACTTTTGAGTCTTGCTTGCATGCTAACATGTGAGCATGTTTTTCTAGCATTTTGTACCTTAATCTCAGCATGTTTTGGCCACTATTTTGACTGGTTTTAGCTCTATTTTGAGTTGGTTTGATCCTTTGGGGCTTGTATTGTGTGGTTGTGATGCAATCTCCTTCACTAGCTTAATGTTTTAGGTTTTTAAACATGACTTGCATGAGTTGCTTGCATGTTTTAGTGTCATTTTGCAACCCATTTTAGCACTAAAATCTCTGCCATCTCCCTCTCTTTTCACTCTTTCATTTATTTTGAAAGTGACTTTAAACCCTTTGTTGGCTTGAGTGTGAAATTGAGACACTTGTGCTTAATGGTTTTAATCCTCTCTTGAGGATTTCTACTGACCAATGGCATGAGGACTCTTTCATGCTCAAGGCACTTGTGGTTTAAGCCTACTTTCCATTAGAGGACTTTCATTTTTGGACTAATCAATTAAAGAATGGATTGGTAATCTAAAATTGGTAAATAAAATGAACAAAGTAAAAGAGGCAAGATTGAGCATCTTTGTGTTGCATTGCATGTGTTCGCATCAGACGTTAAACGGGACACGAGAAAAGTGGGACGTTTCATACTCAAAGTGATAAAACGCGCCACTTTTCTTGGTTACCTTCACCCTTGATCATGCATGATAGGGTGGTGGTTGTTTTGGTCTTGTTTGTGCACTCATTGAACTTGTACAAGCTTGGTTCTTTGGCTATCATGCATTGAAAATGCTTGGTTGATGGTTTAGGAATCAAGAGTTACACTCCTTTGAATTTGTGTAATGAAAGGAGGGTAACAGTACATACACTCCTTGAGAATACATTGCTTTGCCTCTGTTTGCTCTCTGTTGCAGCAAAAAAGGGAAGTTTAGGAAAGTTGTGGCCAACTGGCCACTTGTATCAGCCGACCAGCCACCAGAAGCAGCCGACAGCCACCATTGGTAGCTGACCGGCCAGAAATGAATTTTGCATCAGTGTGTTCCTGAGTTGGAGCAGAGGCATTCTGGGAGTTGGCACAATTTTCAGAGATCAAACGAGTGCAAACCGAGGCATCCGACGGCAAGGTAGTGGATTTTCGGGAGGAAGCCAATCGAGCATGCATGGCTCCCTCTCCCTCGAGGCCATTTAATCGCTTTTGTAAGCTTAGAATAAGTTAGTTAATTAACAAGTGTTGTAATTAATTGGCTTAATTCATTTTGTAATGTTTTAATTAGCTTAGCATAGCTAGTTATTTCAATTGGTTTGTAATAATTAGTTAACTAGAATAGTTAATTAGTTTCATGTTGTAATAATTAGCTTAGCTTAGATTAGCATAGCTTATTCATTCAAACCCTCCTTCGTGAGGGCGTAATGTTGTAATATGTGTGCGTGCGTGTGTGCATGTCTTCCAACTCTGTGTCTTTCTCCCTTTTACTTAACCGCTTTCTATGGTTAGTTTAGGGTCATGTTTCAATTAGCATACCTTATGCTCACATGTTTGCATCCATCCATTTGTCTTGCATGCACCGAGGCTCGGCACATCATTCAAACTGTATTGTAAATTCAATACTTATTTGAATACGTGTTTTAAAACATGTTATCAAATTGCATCATATGACATATTAGTAGCCGAGCCTATTAATTTCATATTGCATGTGTTGCATTAGGAATCTTGTATAGTTAGGATCATGCATCTTTCTAACTAGTTTTTGTTTTAGCTTGGAGTACTTGGCGAGTTTTATGCTTTAGCATATTTGCATGAGTGTGATTGCCATGTTGCCATGATAGCATGCTTGCCATGAGGCTATTTGCTTAAATGATTAACTACATGAATGCCTGTGGATGAAGGCTTGATTGTTTGAATTGGAACGATTCAACGAATGAGAGTTTTAAGCCCACTTGAGGTGGCAAGTCTGCGTTTTAAGCCCACTTGAGGGTGGCAAATTCAAACCATTTTCGAAAACAAATATGAGTTGAGTAGTTCCAATTCTTGCGATTTCAGTCTATACTTGCTTGTGTGCACGACACATAGTAAAGTTAGATAATAACCGGATAAGAACACATGAGGTTTATAAAACAACATATCATGATTAGTAGAGGCCGATCGTTTGATCGGGCGAGCGGGGGTGCTCAATTCATGACCTTTCCCCCTTGTACCCAAGTTCTCGAGCCGAGGCAACTTTGGTGATGACGGACACGTGGCCTTTGGCACGAGTCAGGGTTTCCTAAATTTTCCCAAAAACAAAATATTTAGGTGGTGACTCTGTAATCTAGCAAAGCAGTCCAGTTTTGGCATTATTTGATTTAAAATTGATTTTCCAAATTGATTTGCCAGATTGGACTCTTTGGTGTTTATCGGTTTCACATTGCACTTGTGAGATAAGATTCAAAACCGTGACAGGAGTCCGAACTATAGGACCAATTTGAGCTCTCCGAAAAGGGAGTGCGAAAAAGTCGAGCTACAGTTTCTGGCGGCTCTGCTGGGGACTTAGAGAACTTGACTTGAACTCTTGATATGTTGTTTTATCTGCACTTATTTGTTTCTTTGCATTGCATTTGCATTGGTGCGCCTAAGTCATAGTGTTTGCCATCTGCTATTCCTGAGCGGTTTGCCGGGGGCTTGCTTGGAAAAGCGTGCCATAAGGCTGACCGGTTGCGGACTTTGCCATGATGGGAACACACACCTTGGATCTGGACTACCGCTGTACCATTTGATCCTCTTTTCACTTCTTGGTGTTAGAAGCGAGAGGTATATTAGGTGGTCTTGCTGAGGCACCCTTTTTGACCAATCGACCTAGTTGCATATTGGAAGCCTTAGAGACTGTTCCAAACTAGAACAGGTTGGTTACCCAAATGTAGGATTTGTTTGAAACCGCTTGTTTGCATAGCGAACCCCTAGTTCCTGACGAAAATAGGACAGGGTAACCCTACTCCATCATAGGGGTGTTTTGGCTCTCACTTGCTTGATATGTGCTTTTAGAGTGAAACTCTACAGGAATGTATGCATCAGTTGCAAGTCTGGGTATCAGTTTGAGGGCATCCGTTTGGGGCAAAAATTAGTATTTGAGTATAGATTGTCTAGCTTATGATTACGACTGCGTGTTGTTTCTGTCTGAGCCGAGGTGCTGTGCGTTTTTTTGATTTTTGTTTCTTTTGCTTTATTTTTCTTTTTGCAAGGTAGTATTTCACAATTGCTTTTGACGAGGCAGTTACCCCTAGAGCACTCTGGACTCAAGTCAGGAGGATTTACCGATCTAAGGATCTTATTAGAGGACAACCAATGTTTGCTTCGCTACCCCCAGTTATAAGACAAAGGAGAGTCAGGCATAGATCACCGGTTCAGCAGTCGCCAATTCAACGGTCACTGTCTACCCCACCTGTACTCAGCGAAGTCCAGTTTTCTACTTCCACTTCAGAAAGAGAGTACATACCGGTTTCGGCAGATCAGCACCCCATAGACAACATGGAGGATATGTTACGCTAACTTCAACAGACCATTGCGGCCATGCAGCTGGATGTTGCCCGCCAAGCGGAAGTCACCACCCTCCAAGCGAAAATCACAGCCTAGTAGGCTGAGTTGATCGCTAGGCTTCAACAGTAAAAACAACCACAACAAGCAGCAGCTTCTGCTTCACATCCACCCCCAGTCAGGGTTCCAATACCCAGGGTTACTACTAATGTCTAGGAAAATGCGGACATTCCGGCAGAGCCAGTTCAACCCTAGACTTCTAAAGCACCGGTCTACCCAACGGAGGCACTGTTTGAGTTTGAGGTCGATCCTACTGCTCTGAAAGTGAGCAATCTTGAGAAGCTTTTTAAACGAGCTCAAGGTGTCAACTCGATCCCAGACATAGAGGACAGCTATACAGATTCAGCGGTGATATTGCCGGATAGATTTAAAATGCCACACATAGACAGCGTCGACGGCTCGGGTGATCCCATGGTCCACTTGCGGCTATTTTCTGACATCCTGCGGCCGATAGGCCTATCCAGATTGCAGAAATTATCCCTCTTTGGCCAGATCCTGTCGGGTATTGCAGCCATATGGTATGCTAAACTTAAGAATTCGGTAAAGAGGAATTGGGAGGAAATGGATGAGGCCTTCATACTGCAGTACTCCTACAAGACACAGATCGAGGTCACAACTTGTGATCTCGAAGCAACCCGCCAAGAGCAGAAGGAGAGATTCTCCAATTTCATAACTCGGTGGAGGGCCAAGGCCTCCATGATGACCACCCGACCCGCTAAGAAGGACCAGATCCGAATGGTGGTCCGTAACCTGCAACCGAGGCTGCTACAGAAAATGGTAGTCTTGTCTCTGTCAACATTTACTGACCTCCATGAAATAGGGGTGCAAATAGAGGATGCAATGAAATAGGGTCTGATTGACCACGAGAAAGAGCAGCCTAAGAGGGCTTTCACATGTAGTTTGAATGCGACTACCAGCAGTAATGTAGCTACAAGGCCTTCAGATGTGGGCATGGTCACCACTACACCTAAAACCCCTAACCCCTTTGCTGACATGGCCAATATCCCTCCCTAAACTTCCAGCCATCAGGCCCGAGGCCAAAGGGTTTTCACCCCACTCTATATGTCTCTGTCAGTGGCCTTGAGGGTCCTGATCAGAAAAGGGCATCTGAAACCGTTGGAACAACGCCCCTTGCCCGATCCACTCCCTTCTAAACATAACCTGACTAAGTACTGCGCCTTCCACCAACAGCACGGTCATGATACCGACCAGTGCTTTAGGCTTCATCATGAGATTCAAGATCTCATTGACAACAAAGTGATAGCGCCTCCCCAAAAGCCAAACGTCACTACAAACCCCGTTCCACCATATAACCAAGCCCCTTCACCTAGGAAAATAAACCTTATCCAAACACTGACCATCCCATACGATCCCAACATATACATCACTCCCTCCCACCTATCCAAGCTAATGCTGTTCATCCCAAAAAGCTCAAATCTGTGCATGATGAACGCGTCCATATCCCAACCTAAGCCAGTGGTGGTGACTGTGGAAGAGGAAGGCAGGATAACCTTGGTGGAGAATGGAAATGTCGGTTCAAAACCTGAGGGATCTGTGGACTTAGTAGAAGAGAAATACAACTCCTGCCGCTACATTATGCCAAACAATCAGGCCAGACCAGAGGTGGAGTTGCCAACAGGGCTAGAGGTTAGTGTAGTCCAGGAAGACGGACCAAGCCAGGGACTAGATGACTTAGCTAATCTCGAGGAGGACATCAGTAACCTGCAGTTCTTCGATGAACTAGATCTGGGGGAGTGTACAGGTTGACTGGTTTGATATGAACGGATCAACGGATAATTCAGAGTGCCTTAGTGATGAGCCGGATGTTGATAAGGGGTCTCAATCAAAACTGGAACAACCGGAAGCAGGAACTGCTACAGGGGCCAGAACGGTCGATGACAAGGAAAAGTTGCCGGAGAGCACCGGTACTAAGAATTTTGCTCGGGAATCGAGTAGCATTTTTACAGCCGATACAGAGCAAGGGGCCGCACTGAAGCGGTTCGAACATGAAGGAACTAAGAGTGATCAGAAGGCTAGAAAAGCCAAAGGCCTTGCTGTAGACACCCATTTTTGACCGCCCTCAAGACTTGGATGTCATCGTTTGAACACTCGATGATCATCCATGTTCGTGTTCGTTTTGAGTTCCTGAAGGTCTCGGCTGTGTGCCTTGCCTTGGAGCCTCTCAACTTATGTGTTTTGTGCTTGGTTGTGGACCAAGAGCTTGTGGCTTTGTTTCTGAGGGAAGGGGGTGGCCTGCTGGCCAACCCTACAACCCATCGGCCAGGCCCTGTGCCCATCGGTCATTCCCTTTTTCCATCGGCCATTAGTGGTGGCCAGTCGGCGTCACTGAAGGCCGGTCGGCACCTTTAATGGCCGGTCGGCCATTTTTTTGGCCGAGGCCCCTTTTTCTACTTTTGCAGATATTTTTCTTCTAGTTAGTGCCAGCTGTTGATCATTTTGTGTATCCTTCATACATGTGTATGGATAGATTCACACAAGTTTTAGCTTGTCAAAGAAGCTTTAGCTTGTGTTTTTCTATAAAAGGGGAGGCCCTCCCCCTTCTTCAAGGTTCTGAAAATTTTGCTTAGAGCTAAAGTTTACTCTCTCTCTCTCTCTCTTCCTGTCTCTCTCTCTCTCTCTCTCTATATATATATATATTTCTCCCTCTCTCTCTATATTTGCACTTGTTTGTGCTCAAAAGTGCCATTTCTTCACACTTTTGCACACAAACACCTAGTGAAACACCTTCACTATTGAGCTGAGGTTCTTGGAGGTTGTATTGCGGTGGTTTTGGCTTGGTTTTGCCTCTGAAGTTGCTGCTCTGAAGTGGTTCTTCAAGGGTGAGTCTTTACCCCCTTTAAAGCTTTGTTTTCATTGTTTATTTGGCCCTATTTGCATGATGTTTCAAGCCTAGCTTTCAACTAAAAAAAGCTTCATTTTTAAGTATTAAAAATGGTTGTTTGAGGCTTGGTTTGAGTTAGGGGTGGTCTACCCCCTTTGGTGGCTTGTTATGCTTTGTTTTGTGCCACCTCTTTAGGCCTTTGAGATCACCTTCTCTTGGCCTTTTAACCACTGAATTCCAAAGGAATTTTAGTGATGGAAAGTGTGTTTTGAGGCCTCAAATAGGAGGGGGTTGTCCCCCCTCCTCTTCTCTTGTTTGCTTGTGTTGATGGCTCACCAAAGGAGCATGTATTTCTATCTTCTTGAGGCTTTGTTTGAGCACTTTTTTGTGATTTTTCAGACCTTCCATGACTCTGTTTTTGGTTGTCTTGGTCACCTCTTGCATGCTTCTTGTACTTGTAGTATAATCCTACTTGTAGCTTTGCAAAGTAGCATGTCTTTCTAGCATGTTGAGGCTCTATCTTAGCATGTTTTTATGACTTTTCTAACATGTTATAACTCTGTTTTGAGTTATTTTGGTTGCTTCTCATATGCTTCATGTACTTGTAGTGCAACCCTTCCTATAGCCTTAACATGCATCATGCTTTGGACCATCATTTTAGCATGCTTTTAGCTCTGCTCCAGGAAACTTTTACTCATGTTTTGCCATGCTTAAGCTCTGTTTTTAGTTGTTTTAGCCATGCATGCCTTGTTTTGTATAGCCATAGTGTAATCCTGCTCACTAGTTTTGAGTTTCATAGTCTCTAGCATGGCTTACTTGAGTTGTTTGCATGCTTTGGGCTCTTTTCTACCATGATTTCAGTGTATAAAGTGTGGTCATACTCTCTTGTGCTTCACTCTTTCAATGCTTTTGGAGAGTTATGATTTATGCCTTAAACATGAGCCAATATGTATGCCATCTTGCCTAAGCTTTTGGACTACCATTTCAATGTGTTTTGGGTCTTATTTTGCCATGATACAACTCAGTTTTTGGTTGGTTAGAGCATCCCTCATTTGCTTCTTACACTTGTAGTGTAACCATGCTCATTGGCCTTGCATGCTTGGTGTTTTGGCTTACCATGCTAGCTTGTTTTGGCTTCATTTCATGCATGTTTTGGCATTGTTTTGACCTACCTTGGGACTGTTTTGAGTCATCTTGGCCCTTTGGGGCTTGCTTGATATGGCTATGGTGCAAGTACCTTTGCTAGCCTTAAGCTTTGAGCCTCCTAGCATGCTTCATTTGTCATATGTGCATGTTTTGGCATCATTTGGAATGATATTTCAGAGCATATAGTGTTGTCACACTTCCATATTTTTCACTCTTAAAGTACTCTTAAGAGTTGCACCTTTATGCCCTATTCATGGGCCAATGCATGAGCATGCATTTTATTGCTTTCAATGCTAGCATTTCAGAGCATTTTGGCCATTATTTTGGCATGCATGAGGACCGTTTAGGGTTGGTTTAGTCCATTGAGCATTGTATTGCATGCCTCTTGTATGATGCTCTTTACTTGCCTTGATGCTTTAGCCTTCAAACATGCCATGCATGCATTGTCCACATGATAGAATCTTGTGCATGCCATTAGCATTGATAGGTTGATCATGTTGTATGTGTTGCATTGTGTTTGGATCGAGCGTTGATCCAAACACAAGGAATGTGGCACATTTCGTACTTGAGTGATGAAACGTGTTGCATTTCTTGGTCGCCGACCCTCTTGATCAATCATGATAGAGCTTAAGGCCGTTATGTGTTGTTTGTGCATTCATCAACATTGTGCAAGCTTGACTCTTTGGCCATCATGCATTGAGATGCGTGATTGATGGCTCGAGAGTCGAGCACTACACTCCTTTGAGCTTGAGACATGATAAGGAGTGTGGTTGCACACACATTCCCTTGCAAATACACTGCCATGCCTCTGTTTGTGCTCTGTTGTAGCAAAAGGAGAAATTGGAGGAAGCACTGGCCGATCGGCCATCAAAGCTGCCGACCGGCCACCAAGGCTGCCGACCGACCATCACAAGTGGCCGATGGCCATCAACTTTGGCCGATGGCCATTCCTCTTGGCTGACCATCCCTCAGCATGTTCCTAAGGTAAATCAGAAACATTTTGGAAGTTAGCATAATTTTCAGAAGTACAAAAGTGTGCAAACAGAGGCATCTTGAGGCATGGTAATGGATTTCCAAGTGAAGCCGACCAAGCATGCATCATTCATCATTCCGAGGCAGACCTGTGGCAGCCTAACTTAGATGCTTTTCATACTTAGTTTGGTTTTGTAACTTAATTAATTTGATTAATTAGTTTTGGTTTGTAATTAATTAGCTTAGTGTAGCTAGTTAGTTGATTTATTCGAACCCTCCGTCGAGAGGGCAAATGTTGTAATAAGTGTGCGTGTGTGTGTGAATGTCTTCCAACCCCACGTCTTTCTCCCTTTTATTTACTAGCTTTTGATGGTTAGTTTTAGGACATGTTTCAATTAGCATACTTATGCTCGCATGTTTGCATCATTCATTTGTATTGCATGCACCGGGCTCGGCGCATCATTCAAACTGCATTATATTTCAATACTTACTTGAATACGTGTTTCAAAGCATGTTATCAAGTGTTGCATTCATATGCCATCTTAGAATAGCCGAGCCTACTTAGCTGCATTTTGCATGTGTTGCATTAGGCATCTTACCATAGCTAGGATCATGCATTGATTACTAACTAGCTTCTGTTTTGGCTCGGAGTACACTGTGAGTGTTTATGCTTTAGTATCCTTGCATGTGTGTAAGTGACTGCCATGATAGCATGCTTGCCGTGAGGCTATGTGCTTACTTGATATAACTGCATGAATGCTTGTAAATGAAGGCTTGATTACTTGAATTGGAACAATTCATCGAAATGGGCATTTTAAGCCCACTTTGCGGAGTGGCAAAATCATGTTTTTCTAAGCCCACTTGAGGGTGGCAAATCCGCGTCTTAGCCTACTTGCAAGTAGCAACTTCAAACCACTTTCAAAAACAAACATGAGATGCTTTGTTCCAAATTGAGTGATTTAGTCTATACTTGTATGCTGTGCGCATCACATAGTAAGGTTAGCTAATAAACCGGAATAAGAACACATGTGTTTTCAAAAATAACATATCATGTTAGTAGAGGCCGATCTTTGATCGGGCGAGCGGGGGTTCTCATTTCAGGACCTTCCCCTCTCGTACCCAAGTTCCCGAGTCGAGGCAACTTTAGTGATGACGGACACGTGGCCTTAGGCACGAGTCAGGGTTTCCTAAATTTCCCAAAATAAAACATTTAGTTGGCGACTCTGAAATCTAGCAAAGCAGTCCATGTGTGGCACTTTTTATTCAAAATTGATTTTTCAAAACTAATTGTCAGATTTGGACTCTTTGGTGATTTATCAGTTTTACATTGCACTTTGTGATATTAGATTCAGAACTGTGACATGAGTCCGAACTGTAGTAGCTAGAACTACAATTCGCGCCTTCGCGCGCAGAGTGGAGTTCGGGCGGTCTACACCTGTAGGGACTGACTATGTTGTGAATGCGGGAATAATTACAGTGGAACCAGACAGTTGTCTGTCGGTTGCCGAAGGAGCATGGTGGGAAGATGATGATTTACATCTTACCCATACTGATGAAGATTGGGGACAGAATCTACCAAATGATACTTGGTATTCTGAAGAAGTGGATCACATGACTCGGAGCGGGCGGTATTTTAAGCCCCCACACCTGGACCAACCAGAAGCATCTGGGAAGGATAAGGAGGCAGAGAAACAGAAGGAGAAATTGCTAGAAGAAGAAGCTGTACTGAAGCAGCTGAAGAAGATTCAGGCAGATATATCCATCTAGGGGTTACTCATGGCTTCGCGCGTGCACCGGCAAGCTGTATTGTCTGCAATGGATATGGCCAAGCTCTCTATCGACCCAACCCTTGAGCAGTTAGTGGGACTGGTTTTCCTGGGAAGGGCCTCGCCAACTTTGACCTTTACGGATAAGGAATTGCCACCCGAGGGCTCTGAGCACAACAAACCACTGTATATCTCTGTTGAATGTAAAGAGAAGTGGATACCAGTCGTCTTGGTTAATACCGGGTTTGAAATTAATGTGTGCCCACCGCGCATGGCCTATGCTATTAGCTTGAAGCCAGCAGACTTTGTACCAACGAGCCAGGTAATTCGAGCTTATGATAATACAAGTCAGGAAGTGATAGGGACAGTCCGAATCAGAAACCAGGTTAGCCTGACACAACAGGATATTGAGTTTCATGTCCTAGATGTTCTGGCCACCTTTAACTTACTCCTTGGACGGCCGTGGCTGCACCAAGTGAAAATTGTCTCTTCCACTCTACATCAGATGCTGAAGTACCCCCATGGGAAGGGGGTAGCTATTGTTTTTGGAAACCCATCAATCCATCCTCCGCCCGAGGTCACTACGCCAATATTGGAAATTATACATAGCGATGAAGATGTTTCCCTGTTTGGATTTACCTTAGCTGAGGCCCAGGTGGTGCAAGATAGTTTGGCTGTTGATAAGGGTTTATACATCAATGCTCAATCTGTCTACCTCATGAAAAAGTTACATCATGTACCCGGAATGGGATTGGGAATGAGCGACCGGAAGGGCGTTGCTACATTGGCTGAAGTGCCACACAACCCTCATATCTTTGGTCTAGGTTACACGCCTACCAAAGAGGATTGGGTAAGAAAGGGAAAGGAAATGGCAGGAAGACCCAAGGCAAGGCAAAGTGGGAAGCACTATGAGCTAGTGCACAAACCAATTCAAGGAACCCTGAAAGGCCGCTTGGTTCCGGAGGGAGAAGATTTCCCATTTTACGGCTTTCCTAAGCCATAGTTGAACTCTGAGAAGCGGCGTTTGCTCGGCTTTGAGATTTTTTTCGACCTACAACTACAAGAGGATAAAGCCACAGAAGAACAGACTGACTTAACTCCTGAGACTGAACAGAATACAGAGGATCAGTCCAATAGCAATGAACTTGAGATAGGAGCAGCGCTGGCTTGTCTCCTTTTGGATCCTCAGATCAAACCGGAGAGCTTGGGGGATGACTTCACTATTTCCATGATTGGGGCGGACCCAGGTGTGGACCCTTCTACCGGCATTCTGGATGCATCTAATGTACCCTCTCTTGCTTGGCAGCTAGAGGAGGGCTTTTTGTCTGACAATTCTGAATCAGGTAGCGAGTCGAAATCTGATTCCACAGAGTCTGTGGAGTCAGAATTAGATTCTAGTTCTTCTGAGTCGGAGTCCGGTATTCCTGGGGTTGGTAACCTGGATGCCGTTGTTTTGTCCAGGTCATCTTTTTCCTTTTCTTTTGAGTCGGTTGTAACCGAGAAATCGAACGAGCTGGAACTTTTGAATGTGAATGAGAATGCCGCTGTTGTTTCTGAGTACTTCTCTGTGCCACTTGATGAAAACGACGAGGAAGGGATTCCTCTGGATTTAAAACATTTGATTGATCGAGAGGAGGAGAGGTTTGTAAAACCCCTCGTTGATGAAATCATTTCAATTAACGTGGGTACTGAGAAGGATCCGCGTCTAGTCCAGATCGGGTCCACGTTGTCTTTGAAGGAACGCGAGCGCTTAGTCGCTTTATTAAAAGATTTCAAAGATGTTTTCGCGTGGTCCTAGGAAGACATGCCTGGAATTGATCTTGAGATTGTACAGCACCGGATCCCTCTTGACCCTGCGGCCTGACCCATCAAGCAGAAGCTTCGGAGAATACGACTGGACTGGGCTTTGAAGATTAAGGAAGAGGTCACTAAGCAGATAGACGCAGGGTTCTTGCTAGTATTTGAACATCCGACTTGGTTGGCCAACATTGTTCCGCTGCCAAAAAAAAGATGGCAAAATTCGCGTATGTATGGATTTCAGAGATCTGAACAAAGCTAGTCCAAAGGACGATTTTCCTCTACCACATATCGACGAATTGATGGACTTCACTGCAGGCCACACACTGCTTTCCTTTATGGATGGATTTTCTGGGTATAACCAGACTTTGATGGCACCCGAGGATAGAGAGAAGACTGCCTTCACCACGCCGTGGGGAACCTACTGCTATAGGGTGATGTCGTTCGGTCTTAAGAATGCTGGGGCTATTTATCAATGGGCTGCAACCACTATCTTGCATGATATGATCCACAAAGAGGTCGAGGTGTATGTGGACGACATGATTGTCAAGTCTAAGGAAAGAGAGGGCCACTACACCGCCTTGAAGAAATTTTTCCAACGGATCAGAGAATATCGGTTGAGGCTAAATCCACAGAAATGCACTTTGGTGTCACAGCAGGGAAAATGCTGGGGTTCTTGATTACACAAAGGGACATCGAAGTTGATCCTTTCAAGATTAAGGCCATCTTAGAAATGCCACCACCAAGGACTAAACAGAAGGTGCGAGGCTTTCTGGGTAAAGTGCAATTCATAAGACGGTTTATTGCAAAATTAACCTTGACTTGTGAACCACTATTTGGTCTCCTGAAGAAATGAACAAAATTCCAATGGGATGACCGATGCCAAGTTGCTTTTGAGCAGATCAAACAGTACCTTCAGAACCTGCCTGTGTTGTTGCCGCTAGAGCCGGGAAGCCGTTGATTTTGTATTTGTCAGTAACCGACACGATAATGGGTTGCATGCTTGCACAGGAATCTGAAGATAGAGTGGAAAAATCCATCTATTACCTGAGCAAGAAGATGCTAGAATATGAGACCCGCTACACGCTGTTGGAAAAGGCTTGTTTAGCTTTGGAAAAGGAAATTGAGGCACTACCTGTTAGCTCACTCTGTAATTTTGGTTTCGAGATTAGATCCCGTCAAATATTTCTTCGAGAAACCAGCGCTTACGGGTAGGCTAGCTCGTTGGTTGCTTCTTCTCTCCGAGTTTGATCTGAAATATGTGACTCGCAAGTCTGTCAAGGGGAGAGTTGTAGTGGGATTTTTGGCGGATCACCCAGTGGAAGGGGACGAAGCAGTAGAGCATTTATTCCCGGATAAGGCCATTCTGCAAGTTGAGGAAGAAACTTGGACGATGTACTTTGACAGAGCGTCTAAATAGTACGGTTATAGGATAGGGGTGTTGTTGATAGCACCCGACAATTCCCATATACCTTTAGCCTTCAAACTCCGGTTCAAGGTATCAAACAACGAAGTAGAGTACGAAGCGTGTATCGCTGGTTTGGAAGCCGCCCTAGAACTAGGGGCAAAAAGGTTGGATGTCATTGGGGACTCGAACCTGGTTGTATCTCAAGCAAAAGGAGATTGGAAAGTTAAAGAAGAAAGAATGAAAATCTATCACCAAACCCTAGACATTCTGATTCCTAGGTTTGAGAAGTTAACCTTTACCCATCTGTTAAGAGAGAACAACAGGTTCGCTGATGCCTTATCAACTCTATTTTCCATGATAAACATCCCTTTTGGAGTCCGGATGCGTCCGATCATTATTGAACAGAGATATGTGTCGGCCTACGAGCTGATCGCCGCAATAGATGAAGTACAAGATCAAAACCCCTAGTACTATGATGTCTGGAACTTCTTAGAAAATGAAGCTTATCCACTAGGGGCAAATGCCAAAGATAAGAGGGCGATACGGCAAATGGCTGCTCAGTTTATCATCTGCGGGGGTAAGTTGTACAAACGTGGCCATTTGAGAATGCACAAGCTGTGTGTTGATGAAGAAGAGTCGAAGCGCCTAATGGAGGCAGTCCGTGGAGGAGGGTGTGGATCGTACATGAGCGGAGTAATGCTAGCCCGGAAGATTCTCAGGCAGGGTTACTACTGGTCAACTATGGAGGAGGATTGTATCGGTTTTGTTCGGCGATGCCACACATGCAAATTCATGCCAATCGCATGAACATCCCACCATTAATGCTATACAACATGACTTCACCTTGGCTATTTTTAGTCTAGGGAATTGATGTCGTCAGGGCAGTTATGCCAAAAGGCTCAAATGGGCATGAGTATATCCTGGTGGCAATAGACTATTTTACAAAGTGGGTAGAAGCTTAATCCTATGCAGTGTTGAAAGCGTCGCATGTAGCCAAGTTCATCAGGAATAATATCATCTGTCGTTATGGGGTCCTGAATGAGATCATCTCAGACAACGGCTCCCATATCAAGAAGGAAGTGAACAGGGACTGGCCAAACAAACTGCCATTTGCTCTCTGGGGTTATAGAACATCAATTCGGACATCTATCGGGACAACTCCGTATTCTCTGGTTTATGGAATGGAAGCTGTTCTGCAGATTGAAGTTGAGGTTCCATCGCTGCGGGTTATGGCTGAGTGCCAGATAACAGAAGCGGATTGGCAGCAGAGCAGGTTCGAGGAACTAATGTTGTTCAACGAGAGGAGGCTGAAAGCACTGTACCATGTTCAAGGTTATCAACATAGGATTGCCAGGGCTTTTAACAAGAAAGTTAAGTCTCGGAATCTTAAGGAAGGGGATTTGGTGCTCAAAGACAACCGAGCTCCCATCCACGACCCTAGGGGCAAGTTTACACCTATTTGGACTGGCCCTTACATCATCAAGTCTATCTGGTCCAGTAGAGCTGTCATTCTTATGGACTTAGATGGCCTCGAATTCTCCCAACCAATCAACATGGACAAGTTAAAGAAATATTATCCCTGAGTGGCTCGCTAGGCTGAAAACCCGAAAGGGTGACCTAGGCAAAAGTTAGAGCACAAAAAATTGGAAAAAAGAAAAACTGAGCTTGCAAGGTTGAAAACCCAGAAAGGGCGGCCTTGGCAAGGTTGAAAATTGAGATGTTGCCCTTTCCTCTCTTGCGTGTGATACGTTGAGAGATGTTGTGTTTGAGACTCTGGGTATTCTCGGTAGTCGCTTTCAGTCTTCTCCGTATGAGACGCAGTGAGAATTGCATAATTTTCTTACAACCTTTCTATTCGAATGTGTGAGACTGTTGTTTCTTATTCGGTTAAACTGTTGTATTGATTGTGTATAGTTGCTTTATTATAGCTTTCTTTGTATGATCATAAGTTATGCTCGGCATTGTGCATGTCCTTTGCATCTTGCCCCTACCTGCGGGCGCATCTCTTTGTTATCTTGCCTGTTTGTCTAAGTCTTCGGCCTTGTCAAAAATGGGTCGTCTCTAGGCTTTGACATTCACTCCCGTCATCTTATGGCTTCCAAGTTCTGTCAAAAAGGGGCAACTGTAGACACCCCATTTTTGACCGACCTTAAGACTCAGACGTCATCGATTGAGCACTCGCTGATCGTGCATGTCTGAGCTCGTTTCGAGTTTCCAGAGTTTTCGTTTTAGTGCCTTGCCTCCGGGCCTCTGAACTCTTTGTGCTTTGGCTCGGTTGTGGACCGAACCTTGTTTTCTCTTCCCTGGAGGGAGGGAGGGAGAGGTCTTGTAGACCATCCTTTTGTGGTTATAGACCACTTTTTGCGGTTGTAGACCACTTTTCCCTCTTGGAGACTAGTTTCCGATTTTCGGAGCCTTCAGCCGCGCGCCTTGTCTCGGGACCGCTTAACGTTCTCCGTTTGGTGTGGTTTTTGAACCACACCTTGTTGCCTCTTCCTAGAGGG
The DNA here is from genome assembly GCA_030407325.1 of Camellia japonica. NCBI lineage: Eukaryota > Viridiplantae > Streptophyta > Magnoliopsida > Ericales > Theaceae > Camellia > Camellia japonica. The sequence goes on along the minus strand of JAPPVO010000032.1, from coordinate 43,682,305 downwards.
ACACTGTGGTCTGGGAGACCACTGTTGGCGTCGTTGACCACTTTTGGTGCTCGTAGACTAGTTTTCAGGTCTCTCGGCCGTGCGCCTTGCCTCCCGGACTCTTGTCTTGCATCCTTTTTGGTTTGTCTTTGGCACAAACCTTGTTTTCCTTGTTTGGAAGGTGGATTAGAGGTGAGAGACCAGTTCTTCCCCTTGGAGACCACTTTTCTACCCGCCAGCCAGTTTTTTAGTCGGCCAACTGGCTTTCTTGGTCTTTGGACCACCTTTTTTGGTCGACCACCACACCATTGCTTTGCTTTCATGCTGCAGACCATCTCCCTGCCATGGCCGACCACTTTTTTCCTTGGCCGACCACTTCCACTGGTCGGCTAACCAGTAGAAGTAGCTGGAGTGGTCGGCAGCTTTTCATCACCTTTTTGGAGATATTTTCTTTAGAGCTGTGCCAACTGGAAGGCACAGAAGCCATCCTCCATACACGTGTATGAAGGGATGGCTTTAGGCCAAAAGCTTATCCAACAAGCTTGTTGTTTGTTCTCTATAAGAGAGAACCTCCCCCCTCCTCCTCCAGGTTCAGATTTTCTTGCTTGAGCTATAGATACACATATATCTCTATATCTCTCTCTTTGTCTCATTTTTGTGTTCAAAAGTGCTTATTCTTCATACTATTGCACACAAACACACACTCAAACACCATCCTATTGTTGCTGAGGCACTTTGAGGTTGCTTTTGGAGTTTTTGGACTGGTTTGAGCTCAAAGAGGTTGCTGGAGTTGCAGCTTTGAAGGTGTTCTTCAAGGGTGAGCTTCTAACCCTTAAAACCCTTATTTTTTTCTTAAGCTTTTAGCCCTATTTACATGGTGTTTTAGGCTTAACTTCCTACTGTAAAAAGTTATGATTTTTAGTCCTTAGCATGTTTGTTTAAGGTCACTTTTGTGTTGGGGGTAGTCTACCCGCTCTTAGGCCTTGTTTGGCCTTGTTTTGAACCTTCTTTTTCAGCTATTAGGACCACCTTGTTTTGGCCTTCTCACCACTGAAAATCAGAGGAATTTCAATGGTGGAAATGGGGTTTTGAGGTCCCAAATAGGAGAGGGTCATCCCCTCTCCTTGTGTTCTTGAATGCTTGCTTTGAATGCCTCATGTTTGAGCATGTTTGTTAAGCTTGTGTTGGCCACATCTCATCCTATTTTAGGCCTTATTTTAGCATGGCATACCACTGTTTTGACTTGGTTTTGTCACTTCATGCATGCCTTATACACTTGTAGTGTAAATCTTACAAACTAGTCTTGTATGCTTCATGAAGTAGCATGTCTCTCTAGCTTGTTTTGAGTCCATCTTAGCATGTTCTTGGTGTTGTTTTGCCATGATATACCTCTGTTAAGGTTTGGTTTGATAGCCCCATGCATGCTCCATGCACTTGTAGTGCAATTCCATGAACTAGCCTAATGTGTATCATGCTTTAGACCATCATTCTAACATGATTTTGGCTTAACTCTAAGAAGCTTTTGTCCATGTTTTAGCATGCTCTAGCTCTGATTTGTGTTGTTTTGGTCATGCATGCCATGCTTTGTATAGCTATAATGCATTCTAGCTTGTTAGCTTTGTGTATCAAGTCCACTAGCATGCATTGCTTGGCCATTTTGAATGATTTGGCATCATTTCATATGTGATTTCAGTCCATGTAGTGTGGTCATACACTTGCATTTGTCACTCTTTCAATGCATTGGAGGGTTTGCCCTTTATGCCTTAAACATGAACCATTATGTATGCCTTCATGCCTAAGCTTGCGAGCTATTATTTCAGTGTGTTTTGGAGGTTATTTTTCCATGATATAACTCTGATTTTTGTTGGCGAAGCCATCCCATGCTTGGTCTTGGTAGGTGTAGTGTAATCCACCTTATTTGCCTTGCATTCATCATGCCTTATGCCCTTCATGCTAGCTTGTTTTGGCTTCCTTCCATACATGTTTTAGACTCATTTTGACATGTTCTAGGACTTTTTTGGGTTGCCTTTGCCATATGCTTCATGTTTTGTATAGTTGTAGTGCAAGTGCCTATGCTTGCTTCAAGATTTGAGAACCATAGCATGCTTCATTTGTATCATGTACATGATTTGGCATCATTTCACATGTTATTTCAGAGCATTTAGCATTTCCATGTTCCCACTTCTTCCACCCTTTGAGTGTTGTGCATTGTTGCCTTGTTTACGGCCTAGCATGTATGCCATCTTGCCTAGGCCTTTGAGCCCCCATCTTAGCATGTTTTGGTCTTTGTTTAGACCTAATTAAGCTGTCCATGATTGGTTCATGCATTTGTGTCATGTGTTGCATGTCCCTTTGTAGTCCTCTTTACTAGCCTTATGCCTTAAGGACTCTAGTATGCTATGCTTGCTTTGATTGAATGATTTGGCATCATTTCATACCTTATTTCAGTGCACTTACTGTTGTTACACTTCCACATTTGTCACTCCTTGGGCACTCTTGAGAGTTGTGCCCTTATGCCTCGTCACTGGGCCATTGCATTGTGCATGCATTTACTTTGTACTTTATGCCTTAGTTTTAGCATTATGGCCACTGATTTGGGCATGACTGAGGTCTGTCCATTTTGGTCTAAGTCCATCGAGCATGTTATGTGAATGTTGTTACATTGCATCATGTTGTTGCGTGCTTATGTTGCCTTGCATTGTGTATGCATGCATTAGCATTGTTTGTATGTCATTAGCTTTGTTAAGTTGATCATGTCACATTGCATTGAGTGTGCCATGTTGTTGTTTGCATTGTGTATGCCATGTAGTTGCATTGTGTTTCGCATGCCTTGCATTGCATATTTGCATGCTTAAGTTGCATTGGATGTTTGCATGCTTGAGTTGCATTGCATTTGTTTGGATTAGGTGCTAGTCCAAACACGAGGAACGAGGGACGTTTCATACTTGAAGTGATGAAACGTGCCTCAATTCCCGGTCGCCGACGCTCTTGATCATACATGATAGAGTTCTAGGCTTTATGTGTTTATGTGTGCATTCATTTTACATTGAATTGTGCAATTTGGCTTCTCGGCCATCATGCATCGAGATGCGTGATTGGTGGCCTGAGGGTCAAGAACCACACTCCCTTGAGCTTATGAAATGATAGGGAGGGTGGTTGTGCACACATATCTTGCAAATACATTGCCATGCCCTTTCTTGCTCTCTGTTACAGCAAATTGGAGAAGTGCAGCAAAAACTGGTCGGCCAACCAAAAAAACTAGCTGGCCGACCACTTTTTCTGGTCTGCAGCAACAAAAAATGGTCGGCTAGTGGCTGGCAATACCCCTAGGTGGTCGGCCATGTTCCTACAGGTCCCTAAGGTGAGTTAGAAGCTTTCTAGAGCTTGGTGCAAGGTTCTGAGAACAATTGCAAACAGAGGCAAATCGGGGCATCGCGGTGGATTTTCGAACAAGGCAACCGAGCATGCATGCACTCCTCATCCCGAGGACCTATTTTTACTGCTTTCCTTGGCTAGTTTATGCTTTGGTTCTAAATTTAAGTAGTTAATGCGTTTAGCTGCTTATTCGTGTTGTAATAACTAGTTAGTTAACTTATTAGTTAATTAGCTTGTTTTGTAATAATTAGTTAGCTTGTTAGTTAATTAATTTTGTGATGTAATAATTAGTTTAATTAGCTTAGATTAGCTAGTTAGCTTCTTATTCGGACCCTCCGTTAAGAGGGCCAACTGTAGTAATAAGCGTGCGTGTGTGTGATGCATGTCTTCCAACCCCCATTTCTTTCTCCCTTTTACTTAACCGCTTATGATGGTTAGTTTTAGGGCATTTTTCGATTAGCATCCTTATGCTTGCATGCGTGCATCATTCATCTGTTTTGCATGCATCGGGCTCGGCGCATCATACTAACTGCATTGTATTTCAATTCCGATTTGAATACATGTTATCAAGTTGCATTTCACATGACATCTTAGAATAGCCGAGCCTATCTAAGTTGCATTTTTGCATGTGTTGCATTAGCCATCTTAACCATGAACTAGGATCATGCATGATTTCTAACTAGTTCTTTGTTTTGGCTCGGAGTACACTGTGAGTGTTTACGCTTTAGCATACTGCATGTGTGTAAGTGCTGCCATGTTTAGCATGCTTGCCATGAGGCTAATTGCTTAACTGATATAACTGTCTGAATGCCTGTGGGTGAAGGTTGGATTGCTTGAATTGGAACAATTCATCAAAATCTACGACTTAGCCTTCTTGCGAGTAGCAAACTTCAAATCATTTTCACAAACGAACATGCAATGTTTTGTTCCAACTTAGGCGATCTAGTCTATACTTGTATGCTGTGCGCATCACATAATAATTCTAGGTTAATAACCGGAATAAGAACACATGTGTTTTGAAAAACAAAATATCATGTTAGTAAAGGCCGATCTTTGATCGGGCGAGCGGGGGTGCTCATTGCATGACCTTTTCCTCTCGTACCCAAGTTCCCGAGCCGAGGCAACTTTGGTGATGACGGACACGTGGCCTTAGGCACGAGTCAGGGTTTCCTAAATTCTCCCAAAATAAAATATTTAGGTGGCGACTCTGTATCTAGCAAAGCAATCCATGTTTGGCACTTCTTTATAAAAATCAGTTTTCCAAAACGATTTGCCAGATTTGGACTCTTTGGTGATTTATCGGTCTCACATTACACTTTGTGAGATTAGATTCAGAATCGTGACACGAGTCTGAACTGTAGTAACTCAGAACAAAACGAATTCGCGCCCTCACGGCACGGAGCCGTGACGTTCGGGCACGTCTACACTGTGGACTCGCTACCTCCTCATCCTCACTCGTCTCATCATCATCATCGTTCGGAACGGGCTCTAAAGGGCCACTCTCGTCACGTGTGCCCCTAGCTCTGCCTCGACTACGAGCCGGAGCCTTACGTCTCCCTCTCCCTGCTGCCGGAGGAGGTACAAATGGTCCCGCTGCAGCTTTCACTGGAACGTCCAATGTGGCTGGGATCTGAAAAGTGCAGTTTGTCAAATACATCAGTCATGGTGTGTACCAAATATAATGTTTGGGTGCAGTATCAAATGTAGTGTTTGAGTGTAGTGTTATGCAGTGTTTGAGTGTGGTGTGTCGGAATAGATTACAATTGAGATGCTAATATATCAACAGAAAGTTTGATGACATGAGGTACAAGCTGAAGGAAATTACTGGAATCTTGTAAAGGCTGAGCAAGTTCATGCTCCTCTGCACCATCTCCGTCAAGGAAGCCACTAGCTCGAGAGCCTGCCCAGTGTACTCTATGGGTACCTGCAAGTGCATTGAAGAGATTAGTGTTCAATAAAGCATAACTGAAATGAAGTAAATATGCAAAATGTAAAGTATGGTACATACTAGAGTCGGGCCTCGAACCCCGAAGCTTATACCCAGCTGGTGCAGGCTCAATAGGGATCTGGCAAGCCTCCCCAAAATATCCCCAGTAGGTGAGTGTGGTAGGCAGCTTTGGCCACCCAGTCCTCTGTTTCGCTCCAGAACCTCTCCTGCCATGGGTCCCGGTCGCCTTAGCCCCTCCGCCCCTCTCTCCCGCAGTTGGAGCCCTCGCTCTCTCAACTCTACGGGCCCCAGTCAGAGGTGGCATGAAGTATGTCTCGATGAAGGCTATGTAATCACCATCAACTCAGAAAAAGTCGGCGTCCCAGCCTCTAGTGAAATCAATCATCTCCTGGAAAGTATATCTCTCTGTCGCTCTCATATATGTCGGAGGTGGCATGGGAACTACCGACTCGGGCAAGCCGATGGTCTAGAGCAAGAACCGCTCCCCTAAGAACCATGCCTGACAAACTGGGCCCTTGAGCAGGAGCTGGAAGCGGGAAGCCTCTCGAGCACCAGCGAATCGGTCCTTGACTCCCTCAAGCATCGTCGCCCAGGGCTGCCAAGTAATCTGTAAATAGAGAGTGTGCAGATTGTTAGCTATCATAAGATATTGCGATATGAGGTAGAATCAAAAGAAAACGAAAATAACAAGAGAATCTTGAGTTACTTCGGTCATAGCCACAGTATCAAAGTATCGACAGAAGAAGGGGAAGGACTCTCGGGATCTCAGCTGGCACCTCCTATCGTATCGATTTGAGTATGGCACGACAGGTGGCATCTCCACCTCTAGCTCTGGGGCAAGTCTCGAAAAATAGGTGCACACACATAGTTGTAGAAAGCGAAAGGGCTACAGTGAGTATACAACAGATAAGTGCAAGTAATGCGGAAAGAAGAACATGTGCGCCATGTCCAAAAAATACAATGTGTAGTGTATAGTTTATAGTGTGTGCAATGTACAGAAAGTGCAAAGCAGAAAGCACGACAGAGTATGCGAAACAGAAAGTAGATTGTATGTGTACAGTTTATAGTGTGTGCAGTGTACAAAAAGTACAAAGCAGAAAGCACGATAGGAAATGCAAGACAAAAAAGTAAAGTGTACCTCCCAGGCCCTCCACTAGCCTCCTATCAGATGACCGCTCCTGCGAGAGGTCGAGCTCATGTACCCATATAAGGTGGCCAAGCCAGCGCCGCCCCAATCGTAGAGTCGGACATGGGATAGGTCCACCAAAGCACTCAGAAGGTATAGCTCAATGGTGTTCGCTTGGTCGGCAAACAGAGTAGTGGCAAATAGGAACATCGAGAAACCTCGGGCATAGTGCTCGGTCTCTTCTCGGGTCATCGGTGCCATCTCTCTATAGTGGTCTGCAAACCAGGAGTATCAAACCATCCTTGATCGGGAGATAGGCGGGCAAGTCCCCAGTAAATAAATCTGAGTAGCCTCCCACTTGCCCATGTTTGTGTCGTGAGGAATTGGATGACCCCCCACCTCTATGCCCGTGAGCATAGAGAAGTCGAAGGGAGTCATCGTCATCTCTCCTGTAGTAGAGAAGCGAAAGGAATCGGTGGTATCCCACCACCTCTCTACCAAAGCACCCAGTAGAGGTGTGTTCGCAATGAGACGTGAGAGCCCCATGCAGAATGCGCCAAAGCCGGTCTCGTCAATGATGTGGCGAACAATGTCAGGGAGCTCCGTGTATCACTCCCTCAGAGAGGTGGTCCCGTATCCTCGAATGGCGCGTGAATCCCCCTGTGATCAGGACAAGTAGATGCAAGGCACTGTAAGAAATACAATGCAAAGAGTGTGTTTGGGATGAATAGATGAAAATCAATGAGAGCTATGCAAGAAATGCAAAGTATATTGTGGAAAATTTAAGAATACAGTGTATACCTCGGAGGAGCCATGAAATAAATGTGACTTCGGCTCACACAGTAAGAGGTCCTCTGGTGCGCCTAGTGCAAACCCCCTGAACTGACGAATGCTACCGAGAGGTAGCACATGTATCTCGGGATGATACGTCGCCGGATCAAAAGGTCGAATGCTGAGTGGCAATGGCTCACGCTCCGGATCCACCTCCATCTCCGGGGAGGCTCCATTATGCGGGATGTCGTCTGCCATCTCAAGAGAAGATGAGAAAGTGGTCGAAAATGTGAAAAATGGGCGGAGAATGCCAAAAGTCAACAAAAGTCAACTCTCAGAGGGAGAAAATGGAAGAAAAAGGTAGAGCCCAAGAAATAGCACTAAACCCAAGGGTAATTTGAGGGAAACATGCCTCAAGTGGTGGAAATGAAGGAAAGAGCACCAAAATTGATTTTCAATCGGTTCAAAATAAAGTAAACTACGAGGGTTTAACGAAGGAAATGTTTATGGGGCGTTGGAAAACATGTGTATTGCTCAAATCTAAGGAGGATGAAGGTCTAGAGAGCTTGGAGGATGATTTTCGGACTTAGGGTTGTGTGGAAATGAAGTGTAGATGTGTATATTTAAAAGCCCAAGGTGAAATCCCCTTTTTGCCCCAAATCTGCCATCGATGGTCGATGAGTTCAATTTGTGGCCGATGGTGCCTAGGGGTGGCCGATGGGTGGCCGGTAACCCTCCTTGGTGATCTTCCAGTTCCCAATGTTCCTATTTTGGTGTTTTCCCACTGATTTGGTCCCTGTTCCCTGAGAGGTGCAAGGAAAGGTTACTATTGAGCCTGGGTTCTCTTCGCAGAGACTTGAACTGTGTTTTTAGTGATCCTTGTTTTCCTCTTATTGGACAAAGTGTATCCTTTCGTATATTACAAGATCGGAGAGTTGCTTTTTGAACATGCTGCATTAGAGCGTTTTCATTGTATATGCAAAGCATGAAGCACGCATTTTGTATTTTGGTAAATTGAATATGCATTTGTACGCTTGCATAGAATATGCATTTCTCACACTTGCATGAATATGCGCTTCTTGTCTGCATAGAACATGCATTTGTTAATCGAGCATGGAGCATGCATTTGCCACGTTTGCATAGAATATGCACTTCTCATACTTGCATAGAATATGCGCTTCTCACATTCGCATAGAACATGCATTTGGTATTTACCGCAGAACATGCTATTAATCTTGCATAGAACATGCATTCTTATTGCATAGTACATGTTAAGTTTCTTTCTTGTGTAGGCACGATATTGTATGTACTGTTCATTCAAAGCTAGCGCAACCAGACGATATTGTATGTACAGTTCATTAAGAGGAACTCTAGGTAAGATCATTCCTGTCCCTTGGCACCCTTGTTGGTTAGAAACACTCGGGTACGCCCGATGTTTACACCACACCCTTGTTGGTTAGAAACATTCGAGTACACCCAGTGTTTACACCACTCCTTGCTTTGGTTAGAAACATTGGGACATGTCCCCGATGTTTATACCACCCCCCCGGTTAGAAGTGTTTGGAACGTGTTCCGATGCTTATACCACCTTGCTTTGGTTAGAAACATTAGGACGTGCTCTGATGTTTATACCACCCCCCCCCCCAAAATTAGAAGCATTTGGAACGTGTTCCGATGCTTATACCACCTTGCTTTGGTTAGAAACATTGGGACATACTCCGATGTTTATACCACCCCCCCCCCCAGTTAGAAGTATTTAGAACGTATTCCGATGCTTATACCACCCTGTTTTGGTTAGAAACATTGGGACGTGCTCCGATGTTACCACCTTCTGGTGTTTACACCAATCCCTTTTCCCTCTCGCGTGTGGCACATTAGGATGTTTTCGGTTAGAAACCTTAGAGTGCGTCCCTAAGTTCACACTATCTCTCTCCTTGCGTGTGCCACGCGTTAGGATCTTGTTTGACGCCTCAGGTGCGTCCGAAGGTTACGTTGTTCTTTGCCTTTCCTGCGCGATGTGTAGTTAAGCCTGCATAATTTTCTTACATCCTTTCTGCATGAAATGTGGTTTGGTTCATGTTTACTTGTTTATGTATGAGATTATTGTAGCATTTCTTTGCGTAACATTTGCATCTGGTTTGTTTCATTACAGCCCTCATTGCATGATCATAACTTTAATCTTGCATCATGCATATCATTTGCATCTTGCCCCTGAACTACGCTGGTTTGATTCCTTGCAAATGGATACTTAGGCAGCCTGCAGACACAACCGTTCTTTGTTTTGCTTGCTTATTTGCCTGAGTCTTCGGCCTTGTCAAAAAAGGGTCATCTCTGGGCTTTGACATTTACTGTCGTCATTTCATGACTTCCGAGTTCTGCTAAAGAGGGGCAACTATAGACACCCCATTTTTTACCGTCCTCAAGACTTGGACGTCATCCTTTGAACACTCGATGGTTTTGTATGCTCGTGTTCATTTTGAGTCCCTGAAGGTCTCGGCCGAGCGCCTTGCCTTGGAGCCTCTAATCTTGTCTGTTTTGTGCTTGGTTGTGGACCAAGAGCTTGTTGCTTCAATTCTGGAGGAGAGGCTGGCCTGTTGGCCATCTCCATAGCCTACCAGCCATGACTTGTGCCTGTCGGCCACCAGTGGTGGCCGGTCGGCTATGTTGATGGCCGGTCGGCCACTGATGATGGCCGGCGGCCATTTTTTTCCTTTTTCAGATATTTATTTGCCAGTTATGCCAATTGTTATTCACTGAAGACCATCTCCATGGACGTGTATGGAGGGATGAATACAAGCTTGTAGCTTGTTTTTCTATATATAGGGGGGTCTCTCCCCCATTTTGGAGGATCAGACAATTTGGAGCAAAATTTTCTCTCTCTCTCTAGAATCCTCTCTCTCTCTCTTCTTATTTTGTGCCTTATAGTTAGATTTTTCTACACTTTTGCACAAGGACCCTTAACCAAACATTCTCACCTTGGAGCTGAGGTTCTTTGAGGTTTAGTTTGAGCTCTTGAAGGTGATTTAAGCTCAAAATTGTTCCTGTTTTGTGCTGTGCTCCAAGAGATATAAGACTTGCCTTGTAGGCTTTGTTTTAATCGCTTGCTTTGCCATCTTTTTATACTATTTTTGGCCTAGTTGTCAACTACAAAAAACTCTAATTTTTTAGGCTTAACATGATGGTTTGAGGTCATTTTGTGTTAAGGGGTAGTCTACCCTTCTTGTTGTTTATTTGTGTGAGCTTTTGCACCATCTTTTAGCATATTAAAATCAAAGTTTTTGGGCCTTTAAACCACTGAAATTCAGAGTTATTTTAGAGGTGGAAAGCATGTTTTGAAGTCCAAAAATGATGGGGTTAGCCTCCCCTCCTTGTGTCTCATTTGCATGCCTAGTTAGCATCACATGGTAGCATGTTTTTGTGGCTTAACTTAGCTTATTTCCAGATTGTGTTTGCCTTTGATTTGGAATGATTTAGCTCTGTTTTGGATTACTTTGGTCATATGAGTCTTATTTTACATAGTTGTAGTGCAAATGGCTTCACTAGTTTGGTATTTTAGGCCTTCAAACATGATTTGCTTGAGATGATTGCATGTTGTAGTGTCTTCTTACATGTAATTTTAGTGTATATAGCTCTGTCACATGCTCATTTGTTCTACTCGTTCATTGCTTTTTAGAGTTGCTCTTGAGTCTTGTTTGCAAGCTAACATGTGAGCATGTTTTTCTAGCATTTTGTACCTTAATCTCAGCATGTTTTGGCCACTATTTTGACTAGTCTTAGCTCTGTTTTGAGTTGGTTTGGTCCTTTGGGGCTTGTATTGTGTGGTTGTGGTGCAATCTCCTTCACTAGCTTAATGTTTTAGGCTTTTAAACATGACTTGCTTGAGTTACTTGCATGTTTTAGTGTCATTTTGCATCCCATTTCAGCACTGAAATCTCTGCCATCTCCCTCTCTTCTTCACTCTTTCATTTATTTTGAAAGTGACTTGGAACCCCTTGTTGGCTTGAGTGTGAAATTGAGATACTTGTGCTTATTGTTTTTAATCCTCTCTTGAGGGTTTCTACTAACCAACGGCATGAGGACTCTTTCATGCTCAAGGCACTTGTGGTTTAAGCCTACTTTCCATTAGAGGACTTTCATTTTTGGACTAATCAATTAAAGAATGGATTGGTAATCTAAAATTAGTAAATAAAATGAACAAAGTAAAAGAGGCGAGATTGAGCATCTTTGTGTTGCATTGCATGTGTTCTAATCGGACGTTAATCTGAACACGGGAAAAATGGGACGTTTCATACTCAAAGTGATGAAATGTGCCACTTTTCTTGGTTACCGTCACCCTTGATCATGCATGATAGGGTGGTGGTTGTTTTGGTCTTGTTTGTGCCCTCATTGAACTTGTACAAGCTTGGTTCTTTAGCCATCATGCATTGAAAATGCTTGGTTGATGGTTTAGGAATCAAGAGTTACACTCCTTTGAATTTGTGTAATGATAAGGAGGGTAACAGTACATACACTTCTTGAGAATACACTGCTTTGCTTCTGTTTGCTCTTTGTTGCAGTAGAAAGGGAAGTTCAGGAAAGCAGTAGCCGACTGGCTACTTGTATCAGACGACCGGCCACCAGAAGCAGTCGACAGCCACCATTGGTAGCCGACCGGCCAGAAATGAATTTTGCATCAGTGTGTTCCTGAGTTGGAGCAGAGGCATTCTGGGAGTTGGCACAATTTTCAGAGATCAAACGAGTGCAAACCGAGGCATCCGATGGCAAGGCGGTGGATTTTCGGGAGGAAACCAACCGAGCATGCATGTCTCCCTCACCCTTAAGGCCATTTAATCGCTTTTGTTAGCTTAGAATAAGTTAGTTAATTAACAAGTGTTGTAATTAATTAGCTTAATTTGTTTTGTAATGTTTTAATTAGCTTAGCATAGCTAGTTATTTCAATTGGTTTGTAATAATTAGTTAACTAGAATAGTTAATTAGTTTCATGTTGTAATAATTAGCTTAGCTTAGATTAGCTTAGCTTATTCATTCGGACCCTCCTTCGTGAGAGCGTAATGTTGTAATAAGTGTGCGTACGTGTGTGCATGTCTTCCAACCCTGCGTCTTTCTCCCTTTTACTTAACCGCTTTCGATGGTTAGTTTAGGGTCATGTTTCAATTAGCATACCTTATGCTCGCATGTTTGCATCCATTCATTTGTCTTGCATGCACCGAGGCTCGGCGCATCATTGAAATTGCATTGCAAATTCAATAATTATTTGAATATGTATTTTAAAGCATGTTATCAAATTGTATCATATGCCATATTAGTAGCCGAGCCTATTAATTTCATATTGCATGTGTTGCATTAGGCATCTTGTATACTTAGGATCATGCATCTTTCTAACTAGTTTTTGGTTTGGCTTGGAGTACTTGGTGAGTTTTATGCTTTAGCATACTTGCATGAGTGTGATTGCCATGTTGCCATGATAGTTTGCTTTCCATGAGGCTGTTTGCTTAAATGATTAACTGCATGAATGCCTGTGGATGAAGTCTTGATTGTTTGAATTGGAACGATTCAATGAATGAGAGTTTTAAGCCCACTTCGCGAAATGGCAAAATCATGTTTTAAGCACACTAGAGGTGGCAAGTCCGCGTTTTAAGCCTACTTGAGGGTGGAAAATTCAAACCATTTTCAAAAACAAACATGAGTTGAGTTGTTCCAATTCTTGCGATTTCAATCTATACTTGCTTGTGTGTGCGTCACATAGTAAAGTTAGATAATAACCGAATAAGAACACATGAGGTTTATAAAACAACATATCATGATTAGTAGAGGCTGATCATTTGATCGGGTGAGCGGAGGTGCTCAATTCATGACCTTCGCCCCTCGTACCCAAGTTCCCGAGCCGAGGCAACTTTGGTGATGACAGACACGTGATGACAGACACGTGGCCTTTGGCACAAGTCAAGGTTTCCTAAATTTCCCCAAAAACAAAATATTTAGGTGGCGACTCTGTAATCTGGAAAAGCAGTCCAGTTTTGGCATTATTTGATTTAAAATTGATTTTCCAAAATGATTTGCCGGATTGGACTCTTTGGTGTTTATTGGTTTCACATTGCACTTGTGAGACTAGATTCAAAACCGTGACAGGAGTCCAAACTGTAAGACCAATTAGAGCTCTCCGAAAGGGGGGCACAAAAAAGTCGAGCTACATAACCGGATAAAAAGTAAAATACAACTCGATAACAGGGAAACAAAATGAAAACAACTCGAAAATACTAAAAAAAAAACACTTGATATAAACAAAACAAGACTAAAAACACAACTGTGGTACGTCAAGACAAAGGCTAGCTTTTCCTACAACTGCACTGAACTGAAACATCATTTAGACCCGGCCGGGCATAAATACCCACGGCCGGGCTTCAGTGAGGCACGACCAGGCCTAAGTGTTACATCGGTCAGTGCTGTCCAACTGTCATACACTGCTCCTTCTCATCCTCTATAAATGGTGCTCCCATGCTGTTTTCTAGTAGAATAGCAAATCTTTGATATTTTTCTCCCAAGATGGAGACATTGTGCAACAATAGCCTCTAAGATTGGATAGCCACTTTGGACGGCTCAGAAAAGTTGAATTTTCGTAGTTTTGGCCTAAATGCCCTTTTTCTCTGAGTTGCACTTCTCTTTTTTTTCCATTCCTCCATGTTGTTGTTCGATGTTGGAACCCGATCATACATGTGTTTCAATACGGATCCCAAGAGGTGTGTCCAACACTCGAGGAATTTCGAGCTTTGATAGAGTCCTAGCGTGATGAAGAAATCGTACCGCAGCCCTATTTTGGCCATGCCTAAACTTTGGGACGAATGCGTGGGTTAACATTACATGAGGCTTGGTCTTTGGCACATGATGGGGAGCTAAACATCCCCGGCTTAGTTCATCGATTTTCCATCATTGGAGACAATAGTGACCTTCTTTGGCAAGGCCGTCGGTAACATGCTCTCTATTTATGCCTTCTTGTACAATTCCTCCTTGCCCCTAGTTTCGGTGGAGCTAGCATCCGGTTGATCGAAGTGGCTCAACATCTGAAAAAGGGTAAAAGTTGCATAGGTTTGGCATTGGCCGAAACCTTGATGGGTTTAGATGCTTTCCGTAGAGGAAAGACCACCCGATTGGTAGGAAGTCCGCTACTTCTCCAGGTATTATTTTCCACCCTTCTAATTTATGATTCTTACAACACTCAACACTCATTCTCTGTTTTTCTCTCATAGCCTTTCTCACTTTTCTCTCATCGTACACCTCTCTATTCTTTAATCTCTCTTATTTTTCGTCCCTCCCCAGGTATGGCTTATGGATAAACTGCAAGTAGCGGGCCCTTACCCTGAGTACTCGGCCCGAGTTTACTTCTTTCATCAAACAACATTAACTCCTCAAACCTACTTTGCTGCCAATCTGCCTCTGCTATCTAACACTCAACCATAACTCATAGTGAGGGCACTTCAACTTCGATTGGCAAAGTAGCCTCCATCCTGTAAACGAGAGAATAGGGGGTCACCCTTGTAGATGTTCAGATTGAGGTCCTATAGCCCTAAAGTGCAAATAGCAATTTATCTGGCCAGTCCCTGTAAGTTTCCACCATTTTCTACAAAATTCTCTTGATATTTTTGTTCGCAGCCTTGACAATTCCATTGGTCTGTGGCCTATAGGTTGATGACTTATAAAAAGCCACGTTATATTTCTCAAGCAAGTCTATCACCTCTTTCTTGAAGTGCAACCCATTATCAGAGATAATCTCATTAGGCACCCTATACCTACAGATGATGTTGTTTTTGATGAACTTAGGCACATACAATGCTTTCAATTCAAAGTAAGATTAGGCCTCCACCCATTTCGTGAAGTAGTCGATTGCTACCAGAATGAACTCATGCCCATTTGACCCCTTTGGCATAACTGCGCTGATAATATCTATTCCCCAAACAGAGAATGGCCATGATGAAGTCATGTTGTAGAGCTTTGACGGCGGAACGTTCATGTGATTGGCATGAATCTAACAGTTATGGCAATGCCGAACAAAACCAATACAATCCTCTTCCACGGTTGACCAATAGTAGCCTTGTCTAAGGATTTTTCGAGCCAGTATCATACCATTCATATAAGCTCTACACTCTCCTCTGTGAATGGCCTCCATGAGGCGCTTTGATTGCTCTTCCTCAACACAAAGCTTGTGCATTCTCAAATGGCCTCTTTTGTACAGCTTGCCCTCGTAGATGATAAATTGAACGACCAAACGCTGTATTCCCCTTTTGTCCTTGGCACTTGCTCTTGGTGGATACGCCTCCTTTTCCAAGAAATTCCAGATATCGTAGTACCAGGGGTTCTTGTCTAAAGCCTCATCTATCACAGTAATGGTTTCATAGGCCAGCGTGTACTTCTGTTCAATAATAATAAGACATATCCTAACTCCCAATGGAATGTCTACCATAGAAGATAGAGTTGCTAGTGCATCAACGAATCGGTTGTTCTCCCTTAGCAGATGGGTAAACGTTGACTTTTCAAACCTTGGAATTAGCATATCCAAGATCTGATGGTAAACCTTCATGTTCTCCTCTTTAACCCGCCAATCTCCATTGGCTTGAGACACAACCAAATTCGAATCCCCGATGATGTCCAACCTTTTTGCCGCTAGTTCTAGGGCAGCTTCTAAACCAGCAATACACATCTCATATTTTGCTTCGTTGTTGGATACTTTGAACCAGCGTTTGAAGGCTAAGGGTATATGGGAGTCATTAGGCGCTCTCAGTAACACACCGATCCCATAACTGTATAGATTGGCTACTCTGTCAAAGTACATTGTCTACGTTTTCTCCTCTATTTGTAGAATATCTTCATTTGGGAACAAGTACTCCACTGCTTCATCCCCCTCTACTGAGTGATCTGCCAAGAATTCCGCTACAGCTCTCAATTTAACTGACTTGCATGAAACATATGTAAGATCAAATTCAGAGAGAAGAAGCAACCAACGGGCTAGCCTACCCGTAAGCGCTAGTTTCTCAAAGAGATATTTGATGGGATCTAATCTCAAAACTAGGATTACAGAGTGAGCTAATAGGTAGTGCCTCAACTTCCAGGTAGCCCATACCAAGGCTAGACAAGATTTCTCAAGGGGAGTGTAATGGGTCTCGTAATCTAGCATTTTCTTGCTCAAGTAGTAAACGGCTTTCTCCACCTTGGCCTCAAACTCTTGAGCTAAGATACACCCCATGGTTGAGTTTTTCACTGACAGGTACAAGATCAACAGTTTCCCCAATTCTGGCAAGGATAACACAGGCGAATTCTGCAGGTACTGCTTAACCGGTTTAAAAGCGAATTGACAGCGATCATCCCATTGAAACTTCCTTCCTTTCTTCAAGAGACCAAATAGTGGTTCACAAGTCAAGGTTAGTTTTGAAATAAACCATCTTATGAATTGCACTTTACCCAGAAAGCCGCGCACCTCCTTTTCTGTGCTTGGCGGTGGCATTTCTAAGATGGCCTTGATTTTGAAAGGATCTACCTCAATTCCTCTTTGTGTGATTAAGAATCCCAGCATTTTTGCAGGTTCAACCTCAATCTATACTTTTTGATCCGCTAAAAGAATTTTTCCAAGGCTGTGTAGTGGCCCTCTCGATCTTTGGATTTGATAATTATATCTTCCACGTACACCTCAACCTCTTTGTGGATCATGTCGTGCAGAATGGTAGTTGCAGTCCTCTAATAAGTGGCCCCAGCATTCTTCAACCCAAACGGCATGACTCAGTAGCAATAGGTGCCCCCACGGAGTAGTGAAAGCGGTCTTCTCCCTATCCTCGTGTGCCATCAGAATCTGGTTATACTCAGAAAATCCATCCATGAACGAGAGCAATGCATGGCCCGCGGTGAAGTCTACTAACTCATCAATATGTAGCAGTAGAAAATCATCCTTTCGACTAGCCATATTCAGTTCCCTGAAGTCGACACAGACTCTGATTTTGTCATCCTTCTTTGGGACTGGAACAATATTAGCCAACCACGTCAGATACTCAGATACTAGCAAGAACCTTGCCTCGATCTATTTGGTACTTCTTCCTTGATCTTCAAAGCCCAATCTGGGCAAACTCTGCGCAGCTTTTACTTAACTAGCCGGGCCTCAGGGTCAAGAGGGATCCGGTGCTATATAATCTCAGGTTCGATTCCAGGCATGTCTTCGTAAGACCACACGAAAACATCTTTGAAATTTTTTAATAAAGCAATTAAACGCTCATGTTCCTCCGAAGACAATGTGGACCCGATCTGTACCAAGCGAGGATCTTCCTCAGTACCCACATCAATTGATACGATTTCATCTGTACAGGGCTTAACACGCCTCTCCTCTTCATGATCAACCAAAATTTTCAAAACCTGAGGAATTTCTTCCTCTTCGTTTATGTCAAAATTTTGAAAATTATGATTAACACAACAAACCAAAGGCACAGAGAAGTAGGCAACATTCACAGCATTCCCATTCAAAAAGTCTGGATTTTCAGTTATAGTGGACTTAAAAGAAAAGCTAAAAGACGACCTGGACAGGACTTTGGTATCCGGGTTACCACTCCCAGAAGTACCAAACTCAAAGGAACTCAAATCTGACTCAAACTCCACAGACTCAGTGGAATCACATTTGGACTTACTATCCGATTTAGAACCGTTGATGACGCCTTGCTCAAACTTTCAAACCAGGCGTGGAGCCTCAGACGCGTCCACAATAAGATTGGAGAAATCCACTGCTGGGTTATCCCCGATCATTGAGATAGTAAAACTATCCCCCAAGTTGGTGGTCTCAACTCCAACCATAGAACTTGTCAGTAGGTTAGCCAGCGTTTTTCCCAACAGCTCTTCCTCTTCGATGTCCAGGTTTGCAGTCCTGCCTTGATCCATGCTAGGGCTCAGGTCTACTTGTTCATCCTCCTCCTCTTGTAGTTGGTGTCCGAAAAAGATCTTGAACCCTGGATACCTTGTTTTTGTTTTCCGATCATACCAGGGGTCTGGGAATCTACAAAAAGGGAAGTCTTCCCTTTGGCAGACAAAACGTTCGTTCAAGGTTCCTATGTTGGTTTGTGGACTAACTCATACTGTTTCCCAGTCCTCTTTGCTTTCAACCTTTCTCTCAACTCCTGTCGTTTCCTTTGCCAATCTGCAGCGGTAGGTTTGTATCCCAGCCCGAAGGCGTGGGAGTTATGACTGATCTCCTTAGCAATAGTACCTCCTTGTCTGCCACTTCGGCCTAGTCCCAACCCGGGCATATGCCCTTGTTTGTTCATCATATATATGGATTGCGCACTCACATAGTCTCTTCGCCCTCTGCCATGATGGTTTGGACCAATCGGGCTTCTGCCAAAGAGAAGCCAGAAAGGAACACATCTTCTTTTCCATGTATGATTTCCAATAATGGTGTAGTGGTTCCCTGGAGAGGATGGATCGCAGAATTACCATACACAGTGGCAATCCCGCCTTTAAAGGGGTACTTTGCTAACTGATGGACTGTTGATGACACAACCCTCATTTGATGTAGCCAGGGCCTTCCTAATAGTAAGTTGAACGTGGCCGGTACATCCATTACATAGAATTCCACTTTGTGTTTGGACGGACCGATTAGAATATGGCTTTTGAACGTTTCCATAATGTCCCGATTTGTATTGTCATAAGCCTGGACGGCTTGGGTCATGGGTGTAAAGTCAATCGGCCTCAAACTGATGGCATAGATGATCCTCACTGGACACACATTGATCGCCTATCCTGTATCTACTAACACCATCGGAATTCACTTTTTTCAACTTTCCAAGGTTACATATAAGGGACGGTTATGGTTGGCACCCTCAGATGGTAACTCCTTATTTGTAAAAGATATCACCGGCGTAATGTCCCCAGATGTTACCAGCGATACCAATTGGTCCGCAGTGGTATTAATAGGCAGTTTAGTCCGGTTCATTGCCTCCAACAGTGCTTGCCTATGCTCCCGAGAAGCCATTATCAGCCCCCAGATTGATATGTCATCCTGAATCTTCTTGGGCTATTTTAAGACCATATTTTCCTCAACATCCTTCTCTTTTGCTCTCTCAGCCTCCTTGTTATAGATCTCTGGCTGGTCTAATGCTGCGGGTTTGAAGTACCGACCGCTCCGAGTCATATAATTGATCTCGTCGGTATACCAGGTGTCATTTGGGGTATCAACTTTCCAACCTTCGTCAATATACACATGACTTAGGTCACTGTCTTCCCACCACTCTCCCCCAGTCATGATCGGACTAGCATCGGGTTCTATCCGGAGCATATTAACATCACGCGCCCCATTATCATACCATTCTTCCTCCACCACAATCTCGGGTTCTAAATCCTGATATTTTCTGAGCTTCCTCAACATCATTTTCCTGTCGCTAGGGTCCCATTCGACCTTTATGGTAATTTGGGCATCACCCACCGTTGTTTCGGATTCTTCTTTCTCTTTTCTTTTGCCCTACTCCAGAGCTATCTTTGTCTGGATCTCTTATATCCTTTCCCTTTGAAATTATTCCAGTGCCTGTTCTTTCTTAGTAAGAGGTGTAGCCTTAGCCTTGCCACTAGCAACAATTTCCTCTTCTGTCCTAGTCTCTCCTGTCTGTTCCTCCACTTCTGACTCTTTCTCACTCAACCATCCATTGCTTGTTTCTGGCTAGCTCGTGTCCCACCATCCCACCTGAACACTGCTTGTATCTTCCTCTTCAAAGAAGTATAAATCCTCCAGATCCTCCTCCAGATCAACCAAATCCTCTTCCAAGCTAGCCAAGTCATTTAGGCCTTGTTCAGGATGATCATTCTGATGTTGCCCTAACTGGTCTTCCCCAATAGCATTGATCCTGAGAAAGTCCAATAGTATGACTATTGGCTTTGGCTGATCGATGGCCAAAATGTATAAACTGGGATCGTACTCCTCCGCGAGCGAGACCTCCTTCTTTATGACACGGGTATCAGACGACCATGTCTTTAGTACATTCTTCTCTCTCTCTCCATTTCTACTGCCATGAATTTGGATTGGGTTTATGGTGTTAGATCCATCATGCACATGTCTGTGCCTTCTGGAATAACCACCTCCGGTTTTGGTAGGTGGGATGAGATAATGTATATGCTAGGGTTGAAGGTGGGCGGTAGTGTATGGATGTGGTTAATGTTTCTGGGCAGGGGGACTTGGTTGTGTGCAGGAAGTGGGTTGGTTGTTAGGTTTGGTTTAGCGGGTGGAGCGATGACTTTATTGTCAATGAGATCCTGGATCTCATGACATAAACGGTAGCACATGTCTGTGGAATGGCCATGTTGTTGATGGAAGATGCAATACTGGGTAGGGACATGTTTTGGATGGCAATGGGTCTGGAAGTGGACAAGGATCGAGAGGCTTAATAACTTGAGGGCGTGGGTTGGGCTCATATGGAGGGAGGTTAAAACTCTTCGATTTCAGGGTGGACCAGCACTTTGTGAAGGTTGTGAGGTTGTGGCAGTAGCAAAAGGATCAGCCATCTTGGCTGTTGAAACAACAGTACTGACATCCGAAGGCTGTGGAATAGTGCTACTGCTAGCATTGGTATTCCAAGAAAATAGCCTTCTTGCAAGTTCACTTGTTCTGTGGATGATACCCTTTTGAATGCACTCTCAATCTGGACCCCCAGCTTATGTAAGGAAGCAATTGTGGGCAATGGTGCCACTATCATTCTCTACAACATGTCTGGCTCAAGGTTCTGGACCACTAGTCGGAGTTGTTCTCTTTCTGCAGGCCTATTTGTCATTTGGGCAGCCTTGGCTCTCCACTAGGCGAAAAAATCAATGAATGATTCTTTGGGGTTCTAGGTAGTAGCCTCCAACTCACTAATGGTTACCTTTATCTGGGTGTTATATGAATATTGATTGACAAACGCCTTAGATAGCTCCTCTCAATTCTGCTTTGTTGAGTCCTCCAATTTAGCGTACTAGATAGCCGCCACATCGGACAGGGTTCTCCCAAACAACAAGATCTTCTGCACCCGAGACAAACCCATGGGCCTCCGTACATCTGAAAAAAATCGAACATGCATAATCGGATCCCCACTCCCATCGAATCTGTCGATGTGGGGCATCTCAAATTTCTCCGATAATCTGACTGAAGCCTCAGTGTACCCATCTTTGATATCTGGAATGGAGTTGAAGCCCTAGGATTTCTTCAATGCTTTCTTCAACCTAGCAATCTTGACTCAGGCTGAATTAATTTCATTGATATCAAAAGGAAAGATTCCTGCAGGAGGTGGAATCGAAGGTCGATAAGCTGGAGCCGAGGGAAGCATGTCATGAGGATCTGGGACTAGCAGATTTTCTATTGGTGGGGATAGATCGGGATTTGGCTGAGCAGGCGGGATCGGATGCACGGTTGATGCGGATGCCCCAGATGTACGTCGATTGGCAATAATTTCATCTTATGCAGCCATCCTCTGGTTTACAGTGTCCATGGTTCTTTGGAAAGTCGTCATCATGGCAGCAAATTCCTCCACGTTCTGTGCTATATTTTGTGCCATTGCTGGTCTAGGTGAACTAGAGATGGGTGAACTGATTAAGTGAAAATAGATAGGTGTTTGCAGAATGCTTTGTACTGGTGCTACCAACTGTCTGTTACTTCTTCATCAAGTGACTGGCGGAAGCGAGACTAAAACGGGCTAACCACCAATAAGGTCTTGAGCTTTACAAAGCCTTCCAAAATGAGTCCACACAACTTGGGGAATATCAGGTCTTTTTGAAACTATGATGGTAGACTACCTAGCAAAAAGAAAGAAAGAAAAACACAATCAAAATTGGACAGCACTTCGGCCCCAATTCACAACAGTCATAACACATAGCTGAACTATAATCTGCACTGAACTCTGTTTTCAAACTCATACTGATATGAACCATCATTTACAGTCTCACTGCAAAAGCACATACCAAGTAAAAGAACCAAAACAGCCCTATGAGGGGGTAGGGTTACCCTATCCTAGATTTTGGCATGATCTAGGTCGTACTATTTCACAACATCCTGCAAATGGGTGGCATCCTGTCCTAAGTTGGAATAGTCACTATAGCTTCACTATACGCAACTAGGTCAAATGGTCGAAAGGGTACCTCAGCAAGATTATCTAATATATCTCTCATACTTAACACCGAGAAGTGAAAGGTGGATCAAGCGGTACAACGATAACCCAAATCCAAGGATTATGTTTCCAACATGGCAGAGCCCATAACCGATCAACCTTTTGGCAAGCCTTTTGGGAAAGCCTCCTGCAAACAGTCCAGGAATAGCAAATGGAAAGTGTAGATACCCCATTTTTGACCGTCCTCAAGACTTGGTTGTGCTTCCACGTACATCCAGCCACAAGTTCGATTGCTCGTCGAGTACTTGATTTTCGCGGCGGAACGTCACAGGTTTGAACTTTCCAAACACTGTATCCTTTCTACCCCTTTTTTTGGACCATGTGTTGGTCCTTTTAGCATGCTTCTCATGGTGCATTGCCGGCCACTCTCTACCACTGCCGGCCATGCATTTATCCCTGCCTGCCATTGATGAAGCCTGCCAACCATCAATGAGGCACTGCCAGCCACCACTGATGGCTGACATAATACCTTGTCTTAGCAGTTTTCACGCCAGATCTTTTGAGCCAGCTGGTTTTCACTCATCCCTCCTCCATACACGTGTATGGAGGGATGAAGCCCTTTTCAAGCTTGTTTAACAAGCTTTGCATTGCATTCCTCTATATAAGGAGAGGCTTCTCCTCCCTTACAGCGGTTCAGCAATTTTTGAGAAAATATATATCTCTCTAATATTTCTCATTCTCTCTCTATATTGTGTTTGTTTGTGCCTTAAAGTGCGTTTTCCTCTCACTTTTGCACTACAACGCATAGTGATACACCACCGTCTTTGAGCTGAGGTTCTTGGGAGTGTTGTTTGAGCTCTAAAAGTTGGTTTTTGGCCTTAGAGGTTGCTAGTTTCGAAGTTGTGCTTCAAGGGTGAGTGTATTCCCCTTTTAAGCTTTTGTTTGTATACCATTTCGGCCATCCTTGCATATTGTTTTAGGCCTTGCTTTCAACTGAAATTGTTTTTGTATTTAAGTGCTTTTGATGATTGTTTAAGGCCTATTTGGTGTTGAGGGTGTTCTACCCTCTTGTGTGCCTTGTTTGGCCTTGTTTTGAACCATGTCTTAAGGCCTTTGAGTTGGTCTTTATTTGGCCTTTTAGCCACTGAAATCCAATGGATTTTCAGTGGCAGACATGTGGTTTTGAGGCCTCAAATCAGAGGGGGTGATCCCCTCTCTTCTTGTTTTGTTTGCTTGTATTATTTGCCTATCAAATGAGCATGTATCTCTATACTCTTGAGGCATGGTGTGAGCTTGTTTTTGTGAGTTTTTAGGTCTAGCATGACTCTGTTTTTGGCTAGTTTGGTTGTCTCTTGAGTGGCTCATACACTTGTAGTGTAATTTTGCCTTGCTAGCCTAACATGCTCTATACTTTGATCCATTATTCTAGCATGTTTTGGCTCTATTCTAGCAAGTTTTCACTCATGTTTTAACATGTTTTAGCTCTGTTTTGAGTCTTCTTGGTCGAATGATGCTTGTCATGCATGCTTGTAGTGCAAAAGCTTTGATTAGCCTTGAGTTTTTGAAGAATCTTGCATGCTTAACTTGAGATATTTGCATGTCTTGGCATCATTTAGAATGATATTTCAAAGCATATAGTGTTGTTGCACTTCCATATTTTCCACTCATTAAGTGCTCTTGAGAGTTATACCTTTATGCCTTATTTGTGAGCCATTGCATGAGCCTCATTTTCTTGCCTTTCAAGCCATCATCTCAGTCCATTTTTGCTACTGTTTTGGCCTGCGTAGGGTTTGTTTGGGGTTGGCTTGGCCATTTGAGCATTGCCTTGCATGCCTCTAGTGTAATATACTTCACTAGCTTTGATGCTTACGCCTTTCAACATGCATTACATGGTTTGTTTGCATGATCCCACGTCATCTTGCATGTCATATCAGTGCTGGAACATATGCCATCGCACTCCATATATCACTTTTTCAATGACTTTGAGAGTTGAGCGTTGTGCCTTGTTTATGGCCTAACATGCATGCATGTTTGTATATTCCTTTGAGCTTCTATCTGAGCATGTTTTGCCACTATTTTGGGCATGGTGTAACTCTGTTTTAAGCTGGTTTGGATGTTTGAGCATTGTGGTGCATGCTTATAGTGTTATCATCTTCACTAGTATTGGTATTCTTGGCCCCTTAATATGTTGTGCATGATTGCTTGCATGTAAGAATAGTGCATTTCATGCCAAGATTAGCATATTGTTTGCATGTCATGTTGTTTGCATGTTTTGCATTGCGTTCAATCGGATGTCGTATTGAACGCGAGGAAGATTGGTTCATTTCATACTTGAAGTAATGAAATAAGCCAATCTCCCTTAGTCTCCATTTCCTTTTATTCCTCATGATAAGGAGATGGTCTTGGTGTCTTATTTGTCATGCATTTATTGAAATTTGTACAAGTTGGATCTTTGGCCATCATGCATCGAGATGCATGATTGATGGTCTTGGATCCAATGATGCCCCCCCTCCATTGACGTTTTGAAGTGATATGGAGTGGCATAGTGCGTACATACCCTTGGGAGACCCTTCATTTTCTCTATTTTGTGCTCTGCTGCAGCTTGGTGTCATAGCACACCAGTGGCCGGCACCCTCTTATTGTTGGCCGACAGATCTTCATTTATGGCCGGCAGTGTGCACTCTTGGTCGGCAGGGAGGTCAGCAGCATCTCCTCATGGCCGGCAGGTCACTGGTGCACTCCTCAGCACTGTTTTGGTAAGATCCATCAGCTAGTTCTCAAGGACACCTGGCAGATAGAGCCTCTAGAGAGCATTTGGAGAGCTTTTGGGACGGGAATCGAGCATGCATCTCCAACTCCTTCAAGGAAGAGTTGAGGCGGCCTAGTTCACATATTTTAATACTTAGCATGAATCTGTAATTTAATTAATTCATTTGTTAATTAGTTAAAGTTTTGATTAGTTCACATATTTTAATTAGTTAAAGTTTTGTAATAATTAATTAGCTAAAGTTTTGTAATAATTAATTAGCTTAGCATAGTTAATTAGTTGGTTTGTAATAATTAGTTTAATTAGCGTAGCTAGTTAGCTAAATTCATTCGGACCCTCCGTCGAGAGGGCAAATGTTGTAATAAGTGTGCGTGTGTGTGATGCATGTTTTCCAACCCCACATCTTTCTCCCTTTTATTTACCAGCTTTTGATGGTTAGTTTTAGGGCATGTTTCAATTAGCATACTTATGCTTCGCATGTTTGCATCCATTTATCTGTCTTGCATGCACCGGGCTCGGCACATCATAGTAATTGCATTGTATTTCAATACCAATTTGAATACATGTTATCCAGTGGCATTCACATGACATCTTAGAATAGCCGAGCCTATTGTAGCTGCATTTTTGCATGTGTTGCATTAGCCATCTTAACATAAACTAGGATCATGCATGATTTCTAACTAGCTTTTGTTTTGGCTTGGAGTACTACATAAGCTTTTATGCTTTAGCATCCTTGCATGAGTGTGAGTGTTGCCATGATAGCATGCTTGCCATGAGACTAACTGCTTAAATGATATAACTGCCTGAATGCCTGTGGGTGAAGGTTGGATTACTTGAATTGAAACAATTCATCAAAATGCGAGTTTTTAAGCCCACTTTAGGTGGCAAAATCATGCTTTTCTAAGCCCACTCAAGGGTGGCAAATCCACGTCTTAGCCTACTTGCGAGTAGCACCTTCAAACCATTTTCAAACAAAGAAACATGAGATGTTTTGTTCCAACTTAGGCGATCTAGTCTATACTTGTGTGTTGTGCGCATCACATAGTAATTCTAGGCTAATAACCGGAATAAGAACGCATGTGTTTTCAAAAACAAAATATCATGTTAGTAAAGGCCGATCTTTGATCGGGCGAGCAGGGGTGCTCATTGCATGACCTTCCCCTCTCGTACCCAAGTTCCTAAGCCGAGGCAACTTTGGTGATGATGGACACGTGGCCTTAGGCACGAGTCAGGGTTTCCTAAATTTTCCAAAAACAAAATATTTAGGTGGCGACTTTGTATCTGGCAAAGCAGTCCATGTTTGGCACTTCTTTATAAAAATCAGTTTTCCAAAATGATTTGCCAGATTTGGATTCTTTGGTGATTTATCGGTCTTGCATTACATTTTGCGAGATTAGATTCAGAACCGTGACATTGAGTCCGAATTGTAGTAAGCTAATGAACAAAACGGATTTTGTGCCATTCGCACACGGAGCCGGGACATTCAGGCACGTCTACAGAAAGCACAGTACTTAAAGTAACCATGCTGTAGACACCCCATTTTTGACTACCCTTAAGACTTGGGCGCGTCAGGTTGATCACTCGATGATGAAAGTTATGCAATACGAACGTTCGATTTCTTTAGCAAGAAGAGCTTCTAAATCCCAACCTTACACCCCATTTTGACCAAAATTGTTTTGACCAAAACTATTTTAGACCTTAAAGCCCTCTTTTTCTAAAATATTTTTCCAAATATTTCTACGATGTTCCGAGGCTCGCATTTCGCTGAAAAAGTTACACTTTTCGATAAACCGAGTAAGGACAAAGTGGAAATAAAGGAAAGGGAGGTGAAATCTTTGAAAAAAAAATTAAAACATCTTATTTATAGGTTTGGAGTTGAAGAGAATAGGAGGGGATGGAAGAAAACTAGTTGAGAAAATGCTTGAGCATGAAACCGCTAAGAGAGAACTAAGCAGCCTTCACTAAATTATGCTTATCTCTTCATACACTTAGACTTTAGTTATGAGGCCACCACCATTGAAAATTGGACTTCTGGGGCTTCAATTTAGACTCAAGAATCTCCTAAAGCTGAGTCCGAATGAGGGAGACATGGCCGTTTGAAGTTAGGCATCCATCCGGTTAAGATAGAAATGAGCAACCTTCACTAAAATAGGCATATATCTTTTCACACTTAGAATTTAGATTTGAGGCCACCACCATTGGAAAGAAGACTGCTGGGGCTTCAATTTAGACTTAAGACTGACCTGAAAACAAGTCTGGATGAAGGAGATATGCCTGTTTGAAGTCGAGCCTAGAAGCAGATTTTTTTGGCCGACAGGCCACTACTTCTGGCCTGCCGGGCACTTGTGAAAAACCTAGATATTTGTTGCCAACTGTCCCCCAAAAGCTTCAGCTGTTTGTATATAGATATTTTCGATTGAGGCTCATGTTTTTCTATATATACTTGACTTTCCCTCATGTTTTTAGGTTACAAAAATTTCTAAAGGGACCAAAACTTGAAATTCTCTCTCTATCTCTATCTTGCAACCTATACACTCTCTCTCTACACTTTTTAAACCAATATTGGAGCTCTCCTTACTAAGATTATTGAGTCCAAATTTCAGCCCTTGCGAGTGTAAGTTTTATGGTTTATGAACAAAAGAGTAACCTTGCTTCAAGAGGTATAATTTTGAGCATCTCTACATTACTTCTCTCCCATCTTTTATTACTGTTTTTGAACTATTTTTGGACTATTTTTATGGGCTAAAGCTTGTGGTTTAAGGCTATTAAAGTTAATGGGGTTAACCATCCTTCTTTACACCTTGTCTCTTAAGCCTTTACACTTGTGTTTCCCATCTCTTCCTCAACTTTTTTTGAGTTTTTAGATACTGATTTTCAGAGGTTTTTTAGTGGCTAAAAACATGTTTTGAGGTCCAAAAATGAAGGAAGTAGCCTTCCTTCCTTATGCCTTGATTACTAGCTTCATAGCTTATTGTTTTAGCTATTTTTGTCTTAATTCCAGCATGTTTTAGGACTGATTTAGCACTATTTTAGGACTATTTTTAAGTGCTCATTGCATTTGAGCCTTGTATTGCATGCTTGTAGTGTAATATCCTCCTAGGTTGGTGGTTTAGGTTTTAGCCACCAACCTATTTGAGTTGATAGCATTTGTTTATGGCTTTCCATACTTGTTTTCACCCCTAATCACTTCTGCAACCTCCCTCCTTTCTTGGCTTTTGTTTTGCTTTGAAAGTTGGTCCAAACTAGTTACATGTTTAAAGCATGGGATTGAGGTCTTGTGCTTAATGGTTTAATCCCTTTGGGCGTTCATTACCAATGGCATGACATTTCTCTCATGTCTAAAACAACTTTTGGTCTGTGTAGACACCCCATTTTTGACCGACCTTAAGACTTAGACATCACCGATTGAGCGCCCGGTGATGATGCAAATTGTGCTTGTTCTGAGGTTGTAGAGTCTCGGCTGAGAGCCTTGCCTCCGGACTTCGGGACTCTTTTGTGCTTTGTCTCGGTTTGCGAAATAGGTCCTGTTTTCTCTATTTTCTCTTCCCGAAGGGAGGGAGAGGTCTCGAAGACCATCTCTCAGTGGCCGTAAGCTACGTTTCGTGGTCGTAGGCCACTATTCCCGTTTGGAGACCAGTTTCCGATTTTCGGAGCCGTCGGCCGTGCGCCTCGGTTCGGGACCGCTTAACTTTCTCCGTTTGCTCCGGTTTTTGGGACATACCTTGTTCCCTCTCCCTAGAGGGACACTATGGCCCGGGAGACCACCTTTGTGGTCGCACGCCACCTTTGGTGCCTAACAGCCTGTTTTCGAGGCACCCGGCTGCGCGTTTTGGCCCTCGAACCTTCATTTTGCATCGGTGTGGGTTCATTTTTGGCATGGACCCTAGTTTCTTTGTTAGGAAGGTGGTACTATGGTGGGAGACCACCTTTTCTTCTTGGAGACCACCTTTCTCTTCGCCGCCCGGTTTTCATGTTAGAGAGCTGGTCTCCCTCACTTTTGGGCCACAATTTCTGGTCTCCCATACCACCACTGAGTTGCATTCACCTGGGAGACCACCAATCTTGGTAGGCCAACCACCTTTCTTGCTTGACCCTTTTGACCCCTTGGTCTCCCTCACTTTTGAGCCACAATTTCTGGTCTCCCATACCACCATTGAGCTGCATTCACCTGGGAGACCACCAATATGGGTAGGCCGACCACCTTTTCAGCTTGAACCTTTTGACCCTTGGTCGGCCGACCAGGGGGAGTGGTCGGCCGACCACCTGAGCTGGTCGGCTAGCCTTCTGCTTTTTTGTCTTAATGAGTTGAAGCCAGCTGTGCCAGTTGGAAGCCTCAGAATGCATCCTCCATACACGTGTATGGAGGATGTTTAAGCTAGCTTTTAAGCTTCTTTGAGAAGCTTTAGATCTTCTCCTCTATAAAGGGAAGGGCCCTCTTCCATTGCTAGGGTTCAAAATTTTGCTTAAGGCATACATACACTTCCGTCTCTATTTCTCTCCATTTTAGCTCCAAAGGTCCCTTGTTCTTGCACCATTACACTACACCTCTTAGCCTAACCTCTCCATCATCCATCCAAGCACCTTGGAGCTCATTTTCAGAGGTTGAAGACTTGCTATCTTGGTCCAGAAGTTGCTGGTTCCTTTGGCTACAAGGGTAACACTCCATTTCCCTCTTTTTGACATTGTTTTGCTTCATAGTTTAGCTCTATTTGCAAGCATATTTAGGCTTTGTCATAAACTGAAAAAAGTCTTTTTTTGATCTTCTAAACATGTTTGTTTAAGACCATTTTTCTGTTGGGGGTCATCTACCCCCTTGCATGATTCATTTTCTCATGTTTTGAGCTATGCTTTAGAGCATTTGTGTCGGCCTTGGTTTGGCCTTTTAGCCACTGAAATCCAGTGGATTTTTAGTGGCTAACATGTGTCTTTGATCCTCAAAATCAGAGAGGGGTGACCCTCTCACCCTTTGTTCTCTTTACTAGCTTTCTTGTCCTTCCAAAGGAGCCCCTATTTTTATGTTTCAAAGCCATGCTCCAGGCCATTTTTTATGAGTTTTGTGACCTGCATGACCTCTGTCCAGAGGTGGTTTTGCCATATTAGATGTCTATTATGCATGTGTAGAGTAATCTTCTTCAACGCCTTTCAAAGGGGCCTTCACTTGCATGCTTCCTAGACTAATTTCAGGCCCTTTTCAATGAGTTTTAGGGCCCTCATAACCTCTTTCCAGAGGTGATTTTTCCATTTTGTATGTCTATCTTGCATGTGTAGAACAACCCTCTTATTGGCCTTTCAAAGGGACACATCATTCTTGCATGCATTGACTGAGTTTCAGTGGGTTTTTGGGCATTATTTGGCATGGAATACTTCTGTTTTTTGCTGATTTGGTGATCTCTCATGTGCTTCATATAGTTGTAGTGCAAATCATGGTTCACTAGCTTATTTTGCATGCTTTGTTGACCCTTGATTTTAGCACTTTTTGGCTTTGCCTTAAACTGATTTTGTGCATATTTTGGACTTCCCTAGCTCTTTTTTTGGGTCTTATGGTCGAATGATGCTTGTTTTGCATGCTTGTAGTTCAATACACTTGCCTAGCTTTGAGATTTGAGGTCTATTACATGCATATACTGAGGTGTTTTCATGCTTTGGGGTCATTTTGCATCATATTTCAGAGCCTATGTGAATGCCATATCCTCATGTTTTCTCCTATTTAAGTGTGCTTGAGAGTTGTGCATGAATGCCTTGTTTTCGAACCATTGAATGAGCTTCATGTCCATGCACTTTGAACCATCATTTTGGGCCATTTTCCCACTATTTCAGACTTGCCTATGGTCTATTTGGGGTTGGTTTTTCCATTCGTGCATTGCTTTGTGTACCTCTAGTGTAACGCACTTCACTAGTTTCGGTATTCGGGCCATCTAGCATGCATTGGGTAACATATTTGCATGATTCGGGACCATTGTACATCATGTTTCAGAGCTGAAAAATGTATGCTTGTATGCCATATTTCATCCTTTGCCATGCTTAGTTAGAGTTGCATGTTGTGCCTTAGGATCGGTCCATTGCATTCGTGCATGCTTGCATGTATTTCGGTTGTCTCATTTTCATCATATGGCCACTGATGTGAGTGTGGCTGAGGTCCACTCATATTGGTGTAAGTCCATCTTGCATTTGTATATGCCATTTAGTTCATGTGCGCATGATAGTCTTCGTAAGTGCATTTGTGTATGCCATATTATGTCACGTGCATTGTATATGCCATTTTAGCCCATAGCATTGCGTATGCTAGGTTGCATGTTAGTCGCATTGTGTATGCCATCTCATTGCTTTGTGTTTGGAGTAGGGTTTAGTCCAAACACGGGAAACGAGGGACGTTTCGTACTCCAAGTGGCGAAACGTGCCTCGATTCTCGGTCGCCAACACTCTTGACTGTTCATGATATAGTTGTTGGCTTTACTTGCTTATATGTGCATTCATTTCACATCGAGTCATGCAATTCAACTTCTCGGCCATCATGCATCGAGATGCATCATTGGTGGCACGAGGATCGACGTCTACACTCCCTAGAGCTTGTGTAATGACGGGGAGAGTGGTCATGCACACATGTGTTGAAAATACTTTGCCATGCCCCTTTCTTGCTCTCTGTTGCAGCAAATCGGAATCCAGCAGCAAAAACTAGTCAGCAGCTTTCGGAAGTTTTGTACAATATTCCGAGATCAATTGCAAAACAGAGGCAAATCGGGGCATCGCAAGGAATTTCCCGACAAAGCGACCCGAGCACGCATGCATCTTTCATCATTCGGAACAAGAGCTGAGGCAATCCATTTTATAGCTTACATGCTAGTTTATTCACTTTCCTAGTTAATTTGTTAATCAATTAGGGTTTTGTAATATTTAATTAGCTAGAGTAGTTAATTATTTATTAGGACTGTATTATTTATTCGGACCCTCTGCGAGAGGGCAATGTTGTAATAAGTGTGTGTGCGTGTGATGTATGTCTTCCAACCCCATGTCTTTCTCCCTTTTATTTACCAGCTTATGATGGTTAGTTTAGGGCACGTTTCAATTAGCATACTTATGCTCGCATGTTTGCATTCATTCTGTCTTGCATGCACCGGGCTTGGCGCATCATACTAACTGCATTGTATTTTAATTTCAAGTTGAATACGTGTTAGCTGTAGCATCATCATATGCCATCTTAGAATAGCCGAGCCTATCTTAGTTGCATTTTGCATGTGTTGCATTAGCCATCTTAACATGAACTAGGATCATGCATTGATTACTAACTAGTTTCTATTTTGGCTTGGAGTACTTGGTAAGTGTTTATGCTTTAGTATCCTTGCATGTGTGTGAGTGACTGCCATGATAGCATGCTTACCATGAGGCTATGTGCTTATGTGATATAACTGCTTGAATGCCTGTGGGTGAAGGTTGAGTTATTTGAATTGGAACAATTCACCAATTGAGAGTTTTAAGCCCACTTGAGAGTGGCAAAATCATGTTTTCTAAGCCCACCCGAGGGTGGCAAAAATCCATGTCTTAGCCTACTTGCGAGTAGCACCTTCAAACCGTTTTTCAAAACGAACATGAGATGTTTTGTTCCAATTCAGGCGACCCAGTCTATACTTGTATGCTGTGCGCATCACATAGTAATTCTAGGCTAATAACAGGAATAAGAACACATAATGTTTTCAAAACTTAATATCATGGTTAGTAGAGGCCGATCTTTGATCGGGCAAGCGGGGGTGCTCACGAAGTGACCTTCCCCAATCGTACCCAAGTTCCCGAGCCGAGGCAACTTTGGTGATGACGGATACGTAGCCTTAGGCAACGAGTCAGGGTTTCCTAAATTTTCCCAAAAACAAAATATTTACGTGGCGACTCTGTATCTGGCAAAGCAGTCCATGTTTGGCACTTCTTTCTAAAAAATCTGTTTTTGAAAACGATTTGTCGGATTTGGACTCTTTGATGATTCATCGGTCTTGCATTGCACTCTGCGAGATTAGATACAGAACCGTGGCATTGAGTCATGAACTGTAGTGAGCCCAAATGAACAAAACGGGATTCCCTCCCGGGATGTTCGGGGACGTCTACAGTTTGATGCTTCTTTACATTAGAGGACTTAAAGCTCACCTTTGGACTTAAATTGCTAAGGAATGGTTGGTAATTAAAATGGAGTAATAAAATAAGGACTAAAAATGGTGCAAGATAATAACTTGGTTTGGGTTCAATCAGACTTTAATTAAACCCTTGAGTCTTGAATCGTTTCATACTCATTAGTGATGTAAATGGTTCAAGAGTCATTGTCAACCACTTCCCTTGATCAATCCATGATAGGGAGGAGGTTTGAGAGTCTTATTTGTTGTATTTATTGAACTTGCACCTTTTGGTTCATAGGCCATCATGCAATGAAATTGAATCAGTTAATGGTTTGTAAATCAAATTTTGCCACTCCTTTGAGTTGTTTAATGATAAAGAGGGATAAGTTGTGCAAACAACCCTTGAGAATACTCTGTGCTTGCTCTGTTTGCTCTCTGTTACTATAGGAAGAACCAGGCATCAGCGGCCGGAAGGCCACTTTTTGTGGCCGGCAGGCCACTACTTAGGGACGACAGGCTATCTTTTGTGGACAGCAAGCCACCACTTTTGGCCTACCCACCTTTGCAAAATCCAACAACAGCTTTTTGAAATGAAACAGAGTTGGTTTTGAGGTGAAAAACAGTGCAAGTGTTCTAACTGTGCAACGGAAGCTTCCTGGCAACAGAATAGTGGCTTTTTTGGATAGAAATCCGCACGCATGCATGAACACTCCTCGCTTCCCGGGGCTGTTTAGTTTAATTACTTAGTTTAATCATTTCTTTAAAGTTTGTAAAGTGTTGTAATTAATTAATTGTAGCTATTTAATTTTGTCTTGTAAATAATTAGTTAGCTAGAATAGTTAATTAATTTGTTGTTGTAATAATTAGTTAAGTAACTTAACTATTTTATTATTATTATTTTTTTTTTTTGTAATAGTTAGTTAATTTGTAGTAATTATCTTAGCTAGTTAGTTCATCCGGACCCTCTTACGCGAGGGCAAGCAATTATAATAATGTGTATGTCTTCCAACCCCACGTCTTTCTCATTTTTATTTACTAGTTTATGTTGGTTAGTTTAGGGCATCATGTTTTGTTTAGCATCTCTGATGCCTTGCATCTACTTGTATTGTATACATTGAGGCTTGGTTCATCAAGCTAACTTGCATTGCTAGTTGAATACTTCTTTGAAAAGGTGTTTAAACTGCATCCTATCAAATTGATTCATATGTCATATTAGTAGTCAAGCCTAATAATTGCATATCACATGTGTTGCATTAGTCATATTGCATTAGTTAGGATCATGCATTTTTTCAAACTCTTTTCTTTTGGCTTGCCTTGGAGTATTAAGTGAGCATTTTCGCTTTAGCATATTGCATTTGTATGTTAGTGTTACCATGTTAAAGCATGTTCACCATGAGGCTAAGTGCTTAATTGATAATTGCTTGAATGCCTGTGGATGAAGGCTAATTGCTTAAATTGGAATAGTTTGAGTAATGTTCATATGCGATCACTTTTTTTAAGTGATACATATTCAAAACAATTTTTCAAAACAAAAATGAATCAAGTGTTACAATTTTTGCAAGCTAGTCTATACTTGTGTGTGTGGACATCACACAGTAATGCTAGCCCAATAACTGGAACAAGAGCATATAATGTAAATAAGATTCACATCATGATTAGTAGAGACCGATCTTTGATCGGGCCAGTGGGGGTGCTCAAATTATGACCTTCCCCTCTCGTACCCAAGTTCCAGAGCCGAGACAATCTTGGTGATGACGGACACGTGGCCTTGGGCACGAGTCATGGGTTTCCTAAATTTTTCAAAAATATTTAGGTGGTGACTTTGTATCTGGCAAAGCAATCCGTTTTTGACATTTTGATTCAAAATCAATTTTCCAAAAGATTTGTCAGATTTGGACTCTTTGGTGTTTATCTATTTCACATTGCACTTGTGAGATCAGATTTAGAACCGCGGGAGTCTGATACTGTAGGGTTTATTCGTCTTCCGACAGGGACACGAAAAGTGAAGTTACACATGCAAATGCAATGCAAAGAACATATAAGTGTAGATAAAAATTCATATCATGAGTTTCAAGTCAAGTTCTTTAAGTCCCCAGCAGAGTCGCCAGAAATCGTAGCTCGACTTTTCAGGCTCCTTTTGGAAGACGAGAAGCCTTACAGTTTGGACTCTACCTGTGGTTCTGAATCTGATTTCACAAGTACAATG
This sequence comes from Camellia japonica, assembly GCA_030407325.1. Taxonomy (NCBI): domain Eukaryota; kingdom Viridiplantae; phylum Streptophyta; class Magnoliopsida; order Ericales; family Theaceae; genus Camellia; species Camellia japonica. The sequence continues at coordinate 43,646,948 of JAPPVO010000032.1, read as the reverse complement.
TGAAACAGTGAAAACACAAAAAGAGTCCAAATTCAGCAATTCTTTTTGGAAAATCGATGTTTTGAATAAAATGCCACAGATGAACTGCTTTGCCAAATTTCAGAGTCGCCACCTAAATATTTTTGGGAAATTTAGGAAACCCAAGACTCGTGCCAAAGGCTATTAGTCCGTCATCACCAAAGTTGTCTCGGCTCGGGAACTTAGGTACGAGAGGGAAATGTCATAAATTAAGCACCCCACTCGCCCAATCAAAGATCGGTCTCTACTAATTATGATGTGATTTTTATTTACATTATATGCTCTTGTTCCGATTATTAACTATATTACTATGTGACTCACAAGTATAGACTAATTTGCAAGATTTGGAACATTTGATTTCATGTTTTGTTTGAAATTGTTTTGTGAATATGCCACTTGAAAAAGTGGGCTAAAATGAACATTAATCAAATTATCCAAATTCAAGAAACTAGCCTTCATCCACAAGCATTCAAACAGTTATATCATTTAAGCAACTAGCCTCATGGAAGCATGTTTTGACATGGTAATACAAACATTTGATGCAAAATGCTAAAATACAAAATTACTCACCTAGTACTCCGAGCCAAAACAAAGCAAAATAATTAGGAAAAATATGCATGTTTCTAATTAATGCAATATGGCTAATGCAACACACACATTATGTCATTTATAGGCTTGGCTATGAGCATGGCATATGATTCCATTCAAGGCATGCAATAAAGCATGTATTCAAGTAATGAATTTGAACATTGATACTGGGTTAGTCTGATGAGCTGAGCCTTGGATGCATGCAGGATAATGGATGCAAAGCATAAAAAATGCTAATTTGAAAAATGATGTTCCTATGCTAACCATCGTAAGCAAGTAAGTAAAATGGAGAAAGACGTGGGGTTGGAAGACAAACAACTTATTACATAGTTGCTCTCGTGCAAGAGGATGCGAATTAAAGTCCAAAAGTCCAAATTAAACTAATTATTACAAAACCGAATGAATAAATAAGCAAAGAATAACTAGCTAACTACTCTATAACAAGAAGGATAATAATAAATAGACTAACTATTTAAGCTAACTAGCTATAACAATTACAAATAAACAATGATGATAAATGAATTAATTACAACACTAATAATTAACAAGACTAATTATAACAATAATAATTAATTAATTACAACAATGATCATGATGTATACAAGGATGCACAAGGGCTGCATGCATAGCGTCCAAGAACAACTCTGTTTGCCCCAGGCTTGCTCTATTTCACCTTCAACCACTACCCTCTGTTTTCTGCAAAATACACTGCTGACCAAACATTGATGACCGTCGACCCTCAATGAAGCCCGGCCGGGCCTAAAGAAGGCCGGCTGTACCTCAATTTCATGCCAAATTCTATTTTGTGCTCTAAAGTGAAAACATTACAGACAGAGTGTTCTGAACTTTGTTGTCCCCCTCACACTTCTCTGTCATAGGAAAGCCTCGAGAGAAGGTTGGAGTCGTTTCCAAAACCATCAATAAGCAAGTGGATTGCTTGACTATTTCTGGTATAATTTGGACAAAATCAATAAATGAAATGAACGACAACCACTCTTCCCTCCTATCATATAGTGAACCCAAAGAGTGAGGTAGAGACGCTTCAAGATTCATCAAAACATCATGAATTGATACAAGATAACCCTTGACACAATGGATTCAACATAACGTCCGGTCGAACCCCAAGCAATATAACTCATTTTCTTTATGTGGGTTGGTTCATTTTAATCCAAATTCATTAGCCTTTACCATCCTTTAATCTATTAAGTCCATTGTTACATCCACTAAATACGAAATGTGTCAAACGGGAGGTGATTCTCAACATGAAAAAGAGACTATACCGTTGGCAAACCTCCGTAGAGATTAATCCATTATGCATAAATCGCTAGTTCATGTTTTGAATAACCGTCAACCGATTGAAATAAATCTCAAATGAAAGAGATGAATGGCAAGTTGATTATTAAAATGAGGTTCTTAAACATGGAAATGAGTTAACGAAAATCTAAGAACAATATACAACGAGCTATGTAGGCAAACTTATGGGATAACAACCAAGCTAATCAAAGCATGAACTATTTAAACAATCTAAAACAGTCCCAAAACTGCCCTCAAGAGATGAAAAACAGTGGCTTAGAATGCATGAAAAGAGCCTAAAAAGCTAATCAACAAAGAGAGAAAACATGACTAGTAAACAAGAACAATGAGGGATGGCTAACCCGTCCATTTTTGAAACCTCAAAGCATGATTTTTAGCCCTTTTTTAACTCTGAAAATCAGTTTCGGGAGCAAAGAAAAAGAGTGTAAAAGTAAGGGTTTGAGCTATAGGTAAAGGTGTAGAAAGAGTGTAAACTCTCTCTACCCTTTTGGTAGCTCTCCAAACCCAAAACTCAAACACTTGGAATAGAATCAAAACAACATAAAACTATAAGAACTAGATAGCAAATGAAAGAACAAGAAGCAAAAGAGGAGATGACAAGCTTATACCTCTCAAAGAAGTGAGCTTTTGCTTATGATTTGAACTAAGTCTCAACACACTCTCAAGCTTGAATTATGGTGTTCAAGGCTCAACCAAGGTTCCTAGGCCAAGGTATGAAGGTGTATATGGTGTATCGATATAGGTTCAAGGTGATAGGTTTGTTCAAAGTGTTGCTTGCACAAGAAGAAGGAGAAGAGGGAGCTCTCAAGGTGATGTAGAGACTTTGTAGAAATTCTTCAACCCTCAAAACAGAGATGTATGGTCATTTTTATAGAATTTGAGCAAGAGGGGTCATAAATATCTTCAAAAATGGACAGCTGACAGCCTCCCACTTAGAACAATGTTTCTCGCTACTAAGGCACAGCCGGCTTTCAATAGCCACGGTCGGCCCTCACTGAGGCACGGTCGAGCCTCAATGTGTTCCCATGTTTTTCTATTTCAGCCTCAACATAGGGTAGCACAATGTGTAAAAATGGATTTCTTGGGATAATTAGTGGAAATATGAGAGGTTCGGGATTCTTTCGGAGCTTTAAACATGGCCCCTTCATTGAGACCTCGAACCATGCACAACACTACTTTCATAATCGAGTGTACTGGGCAAAGCGCTCGAGCCTTGCAGGCGGTCAAAAATGGGCTGTCCACAGATATGTTCTTGGACCTTACACCCTGTCCTAGGCCGGCATTAGATTTTGTGCAACGTAGGTGCGATGGTGTAACTCGCATTACGACGAAACTTGTTAGGGACTTGTTAGTTGATGTGGTAGGGTGATACACAAACTGATTTCGAGGATAGGGCGAAGCTGCTTTGCTTATATATGTCACGACCCAAACCCGTCCCTATAGGTTTAGCATCGTAACCGGCCAATAATCCTTGGATTACCGAAGGCCTCTGAACTGATTAACAAAATTAAGGGGCTAGCGAAAGCAAATACATAAATATAGTTGTCCATTGAGTTGTACAGACCTATATGAAACAGAATATTTAAGCTTTATATACATATCCAAAAGTCACTCATACATGATACCCACATACATAATAGCATCTTAAGTACAGCCAACAAAAACAAATTGAGTCTTATGTATAGAAATAACATAACTTAAAACACGCGACAGTTCAGGAACCTCCACGTAAGGCGCAATGGTTGGCTGACAACAGAACACGGATTCTGACAAAAGCCTTCAGGCTCAATCATAGCATAATCATTCTCGTATCTGAACATAATAATGGTACATCCCATAGAACATATCACATATCGTCTTCCGACTAGAGTAATCGGTTCTGGATACCGATTAAACACATATCACCACAATGAAGTGGCTAACGAGATCTCGTAATCACATATATGTCATGGACCCGCATTAACATGTCGTCCCCCATGACTTGCGACTATCTATGGATGCCATAATAGATTCGTAAATAGGATATTCGTTCACGTAAACAATATCATTTCATAAATCATAATTTATCATAACTCGTTTGGAACATAATTCATATCAACATATCTTTACAGAAATGTTACTCACAGTGGGTTCCCGTAAACGGTCAATCAATCTTCGAACGTTGACCTACAAACACAAGGTACATAACACAAACATATCTTATCATTACACATTCATGTGGCCATTACGGCTGAGCTTTCATTACATTGATTCTTGTTCTTTCTTATCACATTGCTTAAAACACGCTCTTGCAATCTCTTAACTTATTACATTCCTTTCTTAGTGTGTTTCTAATCCATAACCTCATTACTATGGCTTAATTAAGTCTTAGGAATGCCTAAGACGCAATGAGGATGCCAAAATACATTGGAAAACACTTGGTCAAATTTCTGAAAACAGGGTCCTCGCTCGAGTGTAGCTTTCCTCGCTCGAGCGGACATGTAAGATGTGAATGGTCGCTCGAGCGCAGATTCCCTCGCTCGAGCGGTCTGCAAAGATATAAAACTTCTAGGAGCTTGCATTTCACACTCGAGCGGACTTCTGGTCACTCAAGCGGAAGTGCACGCACTCAGAGTGGTCGCTCGGGCGTGAACTCCTACGCTCGTAGGTGCAAATTTTGGAATTTCCAGATTTGATCACCAAGCTCAAGACTCGAATTCAACTCTTCAAAACGCATCTCTTGGGCCCCAAAACTTGAGATAACATAGTAAACTTGTAGAATATGATGAATTAAGGATTATTTCATAAAATCATGGCCCAAGAGTTTGCCAATAGCTCACAATTCATCTTGAAACTTAAGAAGCAAAACATGCATGTAAAATCTTTCAAACTCTTTTCTCCAAAACTCATGAAGTTAGCAAATTGAGCTCATAAGCTCCATGCATGTAAGAAATTCCTTTTCAAAACATGAAATCAAGGTTCAAAACATGATGATTCTAACATGCATGTACTAATTAACTTGCCATAACAATTAGATGTTCAACACTAAACTCAACATGGCCCAAGCTCTATACATTCATGCATGCATGTGGATTTCTCTTCCCAATTCTCTTTCAAGACTTCAAAAACATGGAATTGACTTACAAAACTTGATGAAATATGCATATATGTACATTTCATTCTCCAAATTCAACACAATTGAAGAAACTCATAGCTATCATGGTAATTTAACACCTACATGAGTATGTATGTATGAATTGTAACCCAATTCTTTATTCTAAGCTCAAAGTACACATTTAAACACATAATCTTCATGTTGATAACTTAGATTCATAAATTAGGGGTTGAATTCATACCTATAGTCTTGAATTAATTAGATTCTTGCACAAAATTGATGAACTCTAGCAAAGTCTTTAACTTCTACCTTGAATCTACCCCTTTCTCTCTCTAAAATGGAGTCTCCCCCTCTCTCTACAATGATCTCAGAATTTTCCACTCAAAGATGGGCAAGGATGAGCTTAAATGAGCTTAAGGGCCTATATATATATTTATGATGCAATAATACATTAATTGGAATATTAGGCTAACCAAACACAACTTAATTAATCGTTCTGAATCAATTTTTAATAAAAATTGCCATGGTGTTCTAAAAATTCCAAATAACATATTAATGTAACTAATTTCGATTTCGGATGCCGATAAGGATTTCAATTTTCATATTAAAGCAGAATTCTAGACAGATATTTCTACAAGTAACAGATAGAAAGCCAGAGATCATGCAAAATACATAATAAACACATAATTTATTTTAATTACTTGATTAACGTTCTTAATCACGGATTAGTAATTGATTACGGAATGGGGTTGTTACAATATGTTTACGTGAAGTTATTCTTTTGGACTTCAGGAGAAACCGTTAGCTGGACTTTTATCCAATATGTGGACAACCTGGATGCCATGAAGTTGTACGATTGGACTGGTGCAGTACGTAGTATTTTGATGTATTATGTTAAGGATTTCCATCGGACAACACATAAAGTGACCGGATGTGTTATTGCTTTGCTGGTAAGTATAGTAAACATTTTGTTACTAAGATTAATGTCGTACAGTATTTAATTTTAGTTTTTTGTTGCTAGGGGTATGCATAGACTTGTTGCGCACTTATGTTTGTTGTGTTGATTGTTTTGTTCCATTTTGTAGTATTAGTTATGTGAACATACATGCATAGTGAAAGCCAACTCTGCACACATGTTCCCACGATTCCTAAAGTGAAATGTTAGTGAATTGCTAGCAACTGTGCGTGGTGTGAAGTTGTCAGGCCCAGTCAGCTTTATTGTGATATCCCTGTTCCGTAATATGTTAATTGGTCCTTAATATGGGCATGATTATGTGTTTAATATGATTTTGTGTGCCATTATATGAAAATACGTGGTTTTGAATTTCTATCTGTTCACCGTAGGAAATATCTGTTTGATTATCTGCTTTGGAAATTAAATTGAAGGCCCTATCAGCCACCAAAACCAAAATTGATTGCGCTATTGTGACTGGCATAATTTTTAGAGCCTACGGTGAAGTTTAATTGAAAAATTGATTCGGACCAGATTAAGTTGATTAATTGGCAAGTTAGTGCCCAATTATTCCTTATTATTAAATTGTGGCTAGTGGGAATTTATGTAAAAAGGCACTTACACTCAATTTCTTCTTTATCTTTATTTGGGCTGATTAACTCTCTAGAAAGAGAGAAGGCCGGCTATTAGAGGGAGAAAGGGAGACACTTGTGAAATTTTTGATTCAAGCTTGGATATTGAAGCCTAGTTCAAGAATTAACCATAGATTAGGCTTCTAGGTAAGCAATTAATTCTTGAATTCATGAGTTTAATGTGTAATCTTGTGTGTTCAAGGTTGTTTGTAACCAAGAGCATGAGTTGAGTTGGTTTTGTTGGAATTAAAGCTTGATATGTGCATGCATGTAAAGAATACCTATGGAATCACAAAATCTAGCATGTAAATTGTAAATTATGAAAGATTGGAAGTGTAATCCCACATGCAAGCATGTTTTTGTTGAGTTTCATGGGGATGAACATTAATTGCATCATTAGAAGTAAAAATGATAGTCAAGATGGGCATGCATGTTGTTTATTAAAAATGGAAACCTTGAATGCATGAGTTTGAGTTAATTTGGGACATGCATGTGTTTGATCCTTGGAATTGAGCTTCATTGTGTTGTTATTTGGTGTTGGTACCATGTTAGTACATAAATATATGAAGTTTGAGTCATAAACATGCATTTGGAACCTTTGAACATCGAATTGAAGCTCAAGAACTTGATCTGGAATTTCCAGAATTTTGATGTCCGCTCGAGCAGGGAATCGCCGCTTGAGCGTGAATTTCGTGCTCCCAGCACTTTTTGCAGACATGGTGTCCGCTCGAGCGGGGAATCCCACGTTCGAGCGAGGAGCCATGTAGAGAGGCCTTCCGTTCGAGCGCCAGAATGCACGATCAAGCGTAATTCTCACCTATCCAGTACTTTTGCAGGCCTCAAGGGTCCGCTCGAGCGAGGAAGTCCACGCTCGAGCGGGGACCCTGTTTTCTGAAATTTTGTATGCTCATTCTGTGTTTCGTTTTCCGTTCCCTTTTCATTTCTAAGCACTCTTAGGCATACATTGAGCATTGTAATTGAATTAAAGAGATAAGAATGAAGCCTCAAGAGGAGTATGTGAATTAAAGAACGGATTGAATTATTTGTGACCCATATGTGTTATGTGATATGTAGGGTCAAGCTCCAGGGCAACTCCACAAGCCGATCACTGTGAGTAATATCTGAAATATGTTGTTATCCAATTGCTCACTTCTATGTAAGTTTTGTAAAGTTCATTAATTTTGAATGGTGGACACAGTTTAACATGATAAGTTTGATACGAAAGGCCTATGAGCCAGTTTGATACGAAAGGCCTATGAGGCGGTTTGATATAAATATGGGCCGAAGGCCATTTGACATAAATGTGGGCCAAAGGCCAATTGACATAAACGATTGGGCCGAAGGCCGATGGACATGAATGAATGGGCCAGAGGCTGTTTTGACATAAACGAATGGGCCAAAGGCCAGTTTGATCTGAATAATACTAATGAATTGGGCCCGAGGCCGTATGATGTGTTTGGAACCTCAGTTACTTAACTTACATATGTTTATGTATGTATGTGTTAGTTAGAAATGCAAATTGGGCCCAAGGCCGTTCGATGTATATTGTTCCAATGTATATTCGTTATTTGATATTATTCACTGGGCTATCGTTCACGCTCATTCATGTCTTTGTAGGTGAGCTAAGAGAGGTCCAGACCCCGCCCTAGTGAAGCCAGTGTGGAACAACTAAGGTTTGGAGAGTTAGCCTTTGCGTCTCACGTAGAGACACATCTTCGCCCTTTTGCCATTCTATGTAATTTTGTCATGTTGGCGAAGCCTTTGTACATGTCTGTATATAGTTCCCATGGGTTGACTTGGTTTTTGGATGATCCTGTTGTATGGAACTTTTTGGTACTGTAATTCTGTTGTGAGTTATTAATATATTTATGTCTGGAATGTTATGACGTGCATGTAAGCACAGCTCTATGGACGAAGTTTTAAATTGCTTCCGTTCGGCCCCTTTTACTCTGATGAGTTTTGTCTTATTTGTTTTGAGGCCGTAGGTAATCTCATGATTACTGGCCGGTTATGGCCATAACCCATAGGGGCGGGTTCGGGTCGTGACATTTATGGTATTAGAATGTTCAACATATTAAGAACAATTAATTTTGTAACATGGTGCATGTGGTGGCCTAACATGACTATTATGTGTAGATGAATACGGGACAGCTTGTTGCTGCTAATCACGAAATATTTATATTGAGAGGGGATGTTATGGTTGCTGAAGATCATGTGGATTTGTTAGGCGGTAAAGGTAGTTATGATAGATGTGGCAAAAATGAGATGGAAGGGTGTAAGGTGTGAGGAGATGCTAGAAAGAAAGTTGTTGATAGCTCTAATAGGAGTAATGAAGATGGGGGTGGTCCACCTGCAACATCGACAATGTGTGTACAAGGCACCCCATTAAGACCAAATGTATTATGTGTTGGGGTGCAGTTGGGTCCCCAAATCAGCATGACTAAAATCCTTGGTGGGTTGGGAGGCCAACTGACCGATTGTGATCGAGTTGATTCAGACGTTAATGATTTTAGAGTGCACAACATTGATAAAGATGAGGTTATCGCAAAGTTACAGGAAGAAGTTCTTCGTCTGAAGATAAAGAATGAGATGCAGGCAGTACATATTGTTGAAGGTTTTGAGAGTGTTTTGAGGGTGAAAAATGAATAAAAGAAGAAACTTGAATTAGAAAATGCAGAATTGAGGCAAACTGTTGCAATTCTCGAAGAACAGTTGGCGGATCAAGCAGTGCACAATGTAACGCAATGGTTTAAGATGGGGGATCTGGGGCTTGAGGGTGAAGTGGCTAGAGTGGATGGTTGCAGGAACGAAGCACATGGAGGGCAGCAACGCAGCACGTCGGCATATGTGGACATTGTTGTAGATGTCTCACCCATATCATCTGTCCCAGCATCATCCCACCACATCAATGGTGGTGTTGCTGCAGATGTTGTTCAGTGTGCTGAGCCTGAAATGGTAGTGATCAGCTCATTAAGAGCAAAAGGTGGGCGCGCGGTTGAAGGTCCAAACTCATTCATGCATAACATTAAAGGGAAGGTAAGGAAAAATTTGCAGTTTCCAAAATTTGAATATCCAGGAATGCAAGTGCGGCAACGGAAGGTGAATAATGATGTTTGTGTGTTGCCAAGTAATGTTCCTGGTAATGGTGTAGGGGATGTAATGTGTGGAACAATAGTTGATGTGGATACAGCACCTGGGGGCAGCAGCAAGTTCTCTGGTTTTGGTATTAACAACCGGCATACTGTTTGGAAGATGATGACGGAGCACGAGAAGGACATTATTAGCTCTGCGTATGACCGAGACGGTGATGGGTTAGTGGGTTTGTTTTTTTATTTGTTTGATTATGTTTTTCCTTTTTTTTCCTATGAATAGTTTTGTGGTAATGTTTATATAATGAGTTGCGGTACGTTGATGGGGGTTTTGTTGAGATGTGTGCAGGGCTGTAATGTGGGTTAGGAGGGGTGATGGTAACGCGGTTTATTTTTCAGATTTTAAAGCGATTATCCGACAAGGTGGTTTGCAGGGGAATGTAAGTTCTAATGGTTGTAAGTACAGTTTGTTATTTGTATTTGTGGTTTGGTGAATTCTAATGTAGAGTGCGTTACGTGGGTGTGTTGATTTGTTTGTGTTCAACATGTATGGTGGCAGGTTATTGATGCGTATGTGAAGGTGCTTTCCGATGAACAAAGAAGTTTGAATGCCGGGAAAGACTTCCCAGAGAATTAATTTTTTCAGCAGTATATGCCTGGTCAATGTGTTGTTTGTAAGTTTGTGATTGTGTAGTAATGTATGTGTTTCATAAAAGTGACAAATGATGTGTGGTGTGCAGGATATAATGAAGAATGACAATGTGTCGGCACATAATAATTATATAATGAGTAACTTTTCTGCTACAAGAGGTGCTCTTTATATTCATTTTCCCATTTGTCACTTTTTCCATTGGACGCTTGTCGTGTATGATACGGACATTGGAAGCTGGAAGAATCACAATTCGATGAGGGCTAGGAACGGATCAGTGGGTGCACATTACACCGAAGCTATGAACGTGGTAAGTACGTTATGGGTAATTTTTAAATAACTAAATGGTATAGTAGTTTTAAGATATGGACTTGTGTGATGTGTTATGTTTTTTTTGTAGAAAAATATTGTAATTGAGGTACAGCGACAATCATTGGCTTCACATGGTATGAATGATCTCGTGAGCATGCAAGATTTTGATATCCCGTTGGAATTAGTTGCTAATTCTCCTCAACAATGTCCTGAAGCGGAAGTAGAATGGCAATGGGTGTAGTTGTTAATGCGCTATTTTATTTGTAAAACATGTATCAATGACGCTTTTTTTTTTTGGTGTTAATTGCCATAGGCTGGATTATGCAATAATAGTGTGCGTTGTAATGAGGCAGCACGTGCATCACATTGAAGTGGGGCGGTCACTGCAAGGAGGTAACTGCAGCGTATTACGTGCTAACATGGTGAAGTTATTTGTCAATGATTCAGAGTGTGGGATAGCAAGCAGGCGGGGCGCGGGTAATGGTTTGAACTGACACTATTGGCGCATTTGTTTAAGTGTATGGTGAGTGGTTCCATTGTTAGTATTATATTTTGTAATTAGTTTAAATTCTTATAGAAGTACATGGGAAGAATTAGGATTTATGGTGCGTTGCAATGGTTTTTGGGTTTATTCATGTTTTGACGTTGTTAACATTTATGTTTTGTGTTTGGGGATGATTTTACATTGATGTGGATAAATTTCAATATTTACTTGTGTTTACCTGTTGTTTTGGTTTGTAATGGACAATTAAAAACATAAGGTCGTTAGGCGTGTGACGCGTAACAAACAGAATGCATGGGTTGTGTGGTTTTCCATTAAAGTGTTGTGTATTGTGTGAACAAAAGTTGGGTTTTGTTTGTGTGCGTGAAGTGGATTTTGGGAGTAAAATGTGGCCATGGCACAGAAGACAAGATTACTTTGCACGTGCGAGGTTTCAATTCTAACGTTAGTTTGTGACGGTGGTTTGAATGGAATGTGGACACCCACTGACTGGAAAAACGACTGTGTAGTGAGTCATTCAGAAAATGGTGTGTTAGTTAGACGTTGCTAGTTAGAATGGTAGGTGTGTGTGAACAATACCTGCAAAACTTCTTGTTGATGGTTGGTGCTCGTTGATGTGGCAGAGGGACGATATGTATGGTGTAGGAAATTCCTGGTGTGAGTTGTGTTGGGTCGTTTACTATCACATGTGTTATGTATGGGGCATGATTCAGTAGGTGGCCCTATTTTGCATATTAGTCACCATGTTATTTATTTGATGTGTGTGAATGCCACTTGTGGTGAGTACATGTAATGTATTACAAGGTTTGCTGGCCGTTGATATGGCGGAGTTACGATATGTATGGTCGGGGACATTATTGGTGTGGGCAGTGTTGTATCGTTCATGGTGTGGAGAGTATTGTAGCGTTATGTGGGTAACATGTTTGACAACGTGGAAATACTTTACGTATTAGTTGTATATGGGAATATATAATTTATTTGTTGTGTGTATGAATGCAACTTGTGGTGAGTAAATACAACATAATGTAAGGTCTTGTTGGTAAAGCAATTTATTTGATGGAAAGTATAATGCCATAAGTTTGCAAAACTAACACATATGAATAGTAGTAAATTGTTGTTGTTATCATTACAGCATGACGACTTATCTAAAAATGTTTGGTAGCACGGATGTGTGGTAAGTCACACGTCGAACTATATTGGCTCATTGCATGTCTTCCTGTTGTGGTTCTCCGTACGGCCACACCGATCGCAACGTATTTATTGGACGTGCTCCCCCTTTGATAATATCCTTTTTTTCTTTGGCCTACCTGGTGGGCGTTTCACTACAGGAGGTTTGATTAAGTAATCATTTGGATTGAATGGTGGTTAGTCCACAGTAGGAATGGGATAAATGGTTAGGGCGAATGTCGACCGGTATTCGGACACATGGAAGTATGGTTCGACCATTTTGTTTAAGTCCCTACCACTTTTGCGAACAGCAACCATAGCATGCGCACATCGGAATTCATTGAGTTTCCATTGGAAACACGAACAAGTACGCTGGGCAAGATCGACAATGACCGATGGGAATGAGTGTACCTCGTACACATCGTCATTTGACTGACTGACATTCCACGATTTGCCTTTGTTGAAAGCTTTTTCCAAGCGGGACTCCATTTTGGGACAGATCGCACCATTCCAAGTGTGGGATGCCACCCTAGGTTTAGACATTTGACACATGATTTTGGCTCAGATATTGTCAACCATGCGGGTTATTGGGAGGTTACGTGCCTCACGGATCCATAAGTTGAATGCCTCCGTAGCATTGGAGCACATTTCACCTTAATGTCTACCCTTGTAGTTGACAGTGTGTTACATGAGTTATGTTCATGTTATGATATGCTTGTGAGTGTCTATTGAATTTCTCTTTGGGTGGAAAGAATTAAAAACAATCAAAATACGTATCGAAAAAATGTGTTCGCCTAGTGTTGCGGGTGTGCAGTTGCAAGAAATTGGGTTACAACAGCACCGCCACATTTGTGGAATTGTTCAACTTTCTGGTTGAACGCAGCAACCGTTGGTGCGTATGCGCAATGTCATAATTTGCTAACCAACCCAGCCCGGTGCATGTTGTTCGAGTTCCGTAACTTGTCCCTGGGGTTCCTTTGCAAATGTTGGAGGCAAAAACCATGTTCCGCGTTTGGGAAAACAGTCATCATGGCTTCAAGTAAACCCAAATTACAGTCTGAGATGAATGTGATTTGTCTATTCACATTAACACTTGTGCAAGATACATGATGAACCAGGCCCAATTTGCAGTGTTTTCAAAGTCCACAACAACGTAAGCTAGTGAGAATAGTCCTGCATTTTTCCGGTGTGAATGTCAAATGTTTCTAGTGTGAAATATAATATACGGAAAATGCCGTAGGTAGTGTTTGGTGAAAATATGAGCGACTTTGTTGACAACATGTTCAGTTGAAATTATAAAATGGTGTTGTGATTTGGACATTTTGGTGTACTGACCTGGGTTGTCGTCCTTCACAGTCGCCGTAAGCAGGAATCCTTTGAACCTCTCTTTTAAGAAAGTTGCGTCGAGGAAAAGCAATGGGCGACAATGGTTGAACCCGTCAATGCATGCTTTGAATAATATGAAGTAGCGTGTGAACCAGTGTGTGTGATCATCATACTCAATGTTGATATAACTTTTAGGATTGTGTTCCATGACAACATAACTATACCAACGCAACTGATCGAACAAAATTGAATGGGCACCAAATAGTTCGCCTCTAGCTTTCTCAACACCTAGCCATGTGACACAGTATGTAATGTCTAGCCCGTAATCTTGTTTAAAATCCATGATTACGTCAGTGGGTCAAGTGAGTGGCATTTCACGTATCCGTTCGGCAATAATGTCGGACACTAATTCCGACCGAACAAGTGGGTTTTTCGAAGTACGGATAGCCACATCGCAAATGTATTCACTATTCCACTTCCGGAGGTAGAAAAACCCATTTCATCTAACTACCGAGCATGAACATGCCATGTACAACCTTTGGTTTCTTTCATCGAGCAAACAACAGTTATGCGGACAGAGTCATTTTTTACATACTTGAACTGAAATCCACATTCCACAGCGTATTTTCATAACACTTTACGGAAATCCAAAGCTCCCCACTCAAAATGCTGGCCTATGTGAGTGAACCCGGTTGCCCATGTAGCTGAAAGGTATGTCTTCTCAATGTGTAGGTAAAATGTTGGCAACAGATCAACATCGTCATCAACATCCAAGTTGTTTCCTGTCCATACCCTGTCAGTATATATTGCCCTAATGTCGGCCTCATTGCCAGCAACGGCCCATTCCCCTCCCCTCCCCCCCCACCCCCCACCCAAGTGTTGTTCGATTATCACATTAACAAGTTGTAGCCAGAATGAATGGGCAAGACACACCATATTCTATATGTCAACATCATTCTGCAAAACAAAATTGTTATATCTAGGAATCTTGTAAAACAATCGTACTCTTCCCAGTAATAGCCCGTCGTACTTGGTAAATACAAAATCAATGAGTTCGGCAAAATTGTATGGCAGTTGTAGTTTATGCGTGATATTAATGGGTTGGTAACAACATAGAAGTATGAAAAAAGAGTTCATCTGCACAAGCCAATGCATTTATTCATAAAAAATCCACTCAATTGTAAATATAGAACAGGTAAATTAATGGCACAACTATGTGCTGCTGTGTGAATTGTAATGCACAAAACTTGTTAATACGTCTAGATCATATTGAGAGAAATTATATTCAACAATGTTATTCACCATTTACACATGCCCACATACAAGGAACTAAACCGTGAGATGATTGTAACATACCTGGATGCCGCCGAAGATGTTCTCGTCGTCTTCAACAAACCTCACCCACAGCCCACACACAAATGGTACAAAACCCTAATCTCCCACATTCAAACCCTTTCTAACCGATATTTGCAACCTATCTCCCGAAATGTGGGATCACAAATTCCAAAAGTAAACAAACTTTCCAAAATAAACAAATGAGGGTATATCGGTCACCAAATATGCATCCACATTTGAAATAGGACTCTGTGGTATCCAATTACACCCATGTAGGACTTGCTAATCAAACATCCAAAACGTGGGACCAAATGGTCCATCAGTTCCCAAAATAGGACTTTTGAATAAATTTCCCTAAATTATAAAATTTACTAGTGATATTTCATTTGTATATTACTACAGTGGCTTCATTATGGCTATGTATCAATAAACTTTCCTACCAAACATTTAACATTTAATAGTGATTTCAGATCTATTCTAACATTTTTTAACAAGGACTCTGTTACTATTTTTTGATAAAGTCTAAAATAGTTATACACTAAACTTCTTCCTGTATGGATAATTTGTGAGTGGCATGCCCTATGCTGTAAAAAGTTACACAAATTTGGAAAGAATTAAGTAGAAAACCATTTTTTTGCAATGTTGTGGTCACTGTGGAGAGTTAGGGATGATTTAATTTTCCAAAGTATTGAACCAGGGAAATTGGAATTGGTTGATTTGATTAAGAAAGGGTTTCTTTTTGTTTGAAAGCCTACGATTCAATTAAACCAGAAAGTGAAAGAATAAAAAATAGAACAAACACACAAGCACACAATGATTTACGTGATTTGGTTGTAAGCCTACGTCCACGGACAAAAAACAGTAGAGGAATTTCACTATGAATGTAGAGAATACGATGAGCCCTCCCTCTCATTACAACCTCTCCGTACATAGGATTATTTGGGTCGAGTTTGAGACATTCTCACAACAGATGACTTGAAGCAACAACAATCATGCTCCATTAAAACCTTAATTGAAAATCCTCTTGATACCCCATTACCACCGTATCTAGTCAAAACTTCTTGTCGACAGCCCTTCTTTGGTATCTTCCACTAATCTTTTATGCACCTTACAAGCGTGAATTTCACTGAGGTCTTGAGAAACAATATCATCTGAATGTCTTGTGGCCATGCAATTATTAGGTACTTGTCCATTTGATGCTGACTGTGACGTGAGCAAATAAGGTTTAGGAAGATTGAATGCACTCAGGAATGATGAATGAAGAATACCTTATGCTGCTTTTGGATGAACAACTCTGTTTCTTTCGTCCATGATACTCTCAGTAAAACACAATCTCCAACTGAAGCAAAGGGATGGCCTAAGAGCATATTGGCGGTCCACCATGACTTGGGATCCCTAACCAAGCACTTGTTCAGAAAATCTTCAGCCTCTTTTGAGAACCCACTTCGAATTTCAGGTATTTCTTGTGTACTTGCTATTTTAAACAAGATAGTTACTCTTTTTGTACTCCGGTCGCACTTCCAAGATTCTTTTCCAGTCAACAACTCTAAAATCTTGCACCCTAATGCCCATATGTCTGCTTCTGGTTCATAATCTTCATAGCGAATAGACTCTGGTGCCATATACAGTGCCCCTGATTCCTAGCTTTATTCCTTTTTCTATCAACCTCTCTCCAGCCTTCTTTACAAGCCCTAGGTCAGCAATCTTTGCACTACTTTCTTGGACCTTTTTCCTCCTCTTTCCATTCAAATCTATTGACAAGTCATCCTTTTACTCCACAACCATAACATTTGTCAATTTATTTTTTAAAAACTTAACCAAAAGGACATATATATTGAATTTCATTATTTTAATCAATCAATATCAAATTGGACAATACACGTATATGTAAATCACTTCTAGAAATATAATGTCCGACGTAAAATCATAATGGAGTTAACTTTAATTAATGTAATGATATTTTATATTATGATATGTGTTACAAAAGAATAATAATAATTTTAATTTAAAATAAATTTATAATTTAAATTATTTATTTTAATAATCGTAGTCTTATCATTCTATAAAAACGTTATTTGAATACTTACATATAATAAATTTAGTTAAATTATTTGTTTATTTTGATCATTTTAGTTCTATTGTGCAATAAAAGTGTAATTAATGATTTTATATGATATATATTAAATTATAAGATAGTAAAATAAATACTCATTTTGATATTAAAAATAATAATTCAATTAGAAAGAGAATTAGTAATATAAAACTAAAAGTGATTCTAACTATTTAATTTTATTTTTATTTTATATTTATTTGGAAAATAAAAATATGTAAAAATGGAATTATAAAATTAAATATAAATATATTGTGAGTGGATTAAGAAAAAAAAATTACATAAATTAATTATGTAGAGTATTACTTTATTCTTTAATATGCTTTTTGAATTATTCATACATATTTTATATAGGTTTATAAAATTTAAATTAAATATAAATGTTTTGTAAAAAATAATTTCATGTTAAATAAATAACTAAAATAAATTAATATTAAGATATCAATATGATAGATATAAAATATAAATCAAATTAATTTAATCCGTGCGATACACATAATTAAGCACATCTTATCTTATTTATTTATTAATTTATTTGTATATCGAAATAATTTTTTTTTAAACATCATAGTAATTAATTTAAAATATCAACTATATAAAATAAATTTGATAATGACAAAACTAAATACACAATGAAAAATATGTGAAAAATAAATATTTCTCAAATAAAATCCATATTAAATTAGTTGCTATAATTGAAATTAATTTTGTATAAAACTTTATATGTAAATAAAAAAAATGATGATGTGACTTTTTAAATATATATATATATATATATAAGCCTTTAGAATGTGATACATAATAAAAGGAAAAAAACACTACTTTTATATTTTATATATATATATATGGCAATATGTATCATAAAAAAATGTACAAATTAACCGCTTTGGTAATTTGTAAACAGAATACTCGTTAAAAAATATTAGAATAGATCTGAAGTCAATATTCAATGTTAGTGTTTGGTAGGAAAGTTTATTGCCTACGGAAAATACATGTAAATTTAGAGACAATCCAGTGTCCTTGTTTAGTGCATCTTTTGAAACTCTATAATTTATTTTGTTTAAAAAATTATGTAAATATTTGATGTATCTTATACTTATCGTTTATGAGAAACAATTAAACTAATTATCAAAAAATTAAGTAAACATATATTTTACCTATTATCAACTTTAAATTGATAAAAAGTAAAACCAAACCATATTTGCACAAAACAAAAACAAGGACAGGAGGCCAAGAGAGCGGGAGCAAGAGAGCGAGCGCCCTACAAAAGAATTTAACATGGAAAGCAAGAGCAAGGGCGAAAGCAGAGACGATGAGCGAAGCCCATAAGAGTTTCCAAAGTACAGGCACATAATTTGATGCAAGTAGTATCACTCAACTTTCTTGCAGGAATCATCATCAACTTTAAGGCTCACCCCAACTTCAACTACTAGAATACTAACTTAGTTAACATCAACATGCAACCACAAGCAGCATTAAAATTGAATATAATGTTTGCATTTTAGCATGTATAATGAAGTAAAAAACATTGCACATAAGAGGATTTTCTTCACCTAAATCACACACTTAAATGGATAAACAAAATCGAACACGTGCATATAGTTATGAGCTATGAGCTCTTTTGTAGGATAATTCATGCCTGCCACACTCCCAGCAATAAACCAGTTGACTTCGATAATTAACAACTCTAAGAATAAAGTAGAAGTAACCCAAAAGAAGAAAAATTTTAAACCCAGCAAATATAAACAAGTAAAATGTAGCAAGGTGCTTTTTGTGGGTGTACAAGTGGACAGATGCATGACATCGAAGTTCAGTGCAGAAATCATAACTGGAATTACTTAATAGAAACTCAACTAACGTAACCATCAAAATAATAACATATTTAAATTAAACTACGTTAACACATCTTAACAAAATAATAACATATTTAAATTAAACAACATTAACACATCTTAACAAACTCATCTCAACGAATGAAAACACCGTGAACACAACTGAAGTTTCCCAAGAGAAGTCTGACCTCGAAAATTATTTCAATAATTATTAGAACACCACTTAACATTGCATACATCATATAGTTCAAACCAATAACGTAGCCAAAAGGTTTATGAGTCAACACACTAGCACACTTTGTTAGATCTCACCTTTATTAGATAGTTACAAGAAAAATAATAATTGTACAAGCATGAATAATCTGTCTCATATAATCCCGTTGATTAAATTTGCACTCCTCCAAATGTCGTCGTCTTATCACCAGAAAACACAAGCGTGAGCTAGCCGGCGGGTGTGTGCTGGAAACCCCTCCGATGCCTAAGTCAGCAAATAGACAATAGACACAAAAGCTCTGTATAATTGAGAATAAGAATTGTGATACCTGTACATAAGTCATGTCATAAGCTTTTATAGATTCCATCTGGCACAATCCGAGTAAGACTCAAACTCTCCTTATAAGACTCATCCTAGGAATCACAAAGATACAGCTTATCTTTTTACACCGTCCACACTGCTTAACCAAGGGAGATGGTTCAACCATGGTCTGGTAGCAGCACAACTGAGCTAGCATTGCGCTGCCTAACACCAGTCCGCACTCACTCAGCTCGGTCCTCCTTCCAACTATACCTCGGTCAAGAGTATCCAAGCCAGCAGCCACCTCTGACCGAACTAACGGAATCAAGGACCGAGCTATGTGGACCATTACCTCGGCCCATAGCTCGATCCATTTCAACATCTGGACTCAGCTCGGCCTAAGTTCACACATAAATTACCCTCTCAATTGCCCCTTAATTCCATCTGCAACACATGATTTGGGATTATTCTTCTCTAGCCGAACTAAATGTTCAAGCCTCCAACCGAGTTCAAATATTGTCGGGCTACCGATTTGCCCGATCCAAAAACGTCTTATCAATTGCTCTACACGTCGTTCCTCTTCTCAAGCATGTCTAAATCGATGTTTATTCCTTTGGACACGTGGCTTGTTCCCACTAGTCAAGTACACCTGCTACAGCCGTCTTTATACTACGAAAATTTGAACAGTCCTGCCCATTCTCGTGTCCATACAAAAACCATTTTTTGAATCTAACACCCTTACTGTTCATCTTCTCTCCCTCGCCTCATGAGTCTCCACATCCATTCCCTCAATCTCAACCCAAGACCATAGCACCTGCTTTGCTCGTGTTCTAGCTGGCATTCTTATTGTTTGGCTTTCGACATCTCGTTTAAATCTGTAAGTTTGCTCAAGCCCCTTCTTTTTGTTTATTCTGCTAATTTATACATTATATTTATTTTTTAGAATACATTACCCTAGCTCCACTTACGTGTGTAATGACCACTACTATTTTGAGAAAATAGCAGAAACCCCAAAAAAACACATGCTCAGACCTCAAAACACATTAGCTGGACTTTCAATCAATCTGGAACACGACCTTTTGATCCAAAATAGTACTACGACCGAGCTAGGAACTTGTTTGTGGTAGGCTTGCGCATGATCGAACTAGGAACCTCTGTGCTCAATAATCGAGCTAAAACCTTGAGCCCGTCTTGTTTCATAGCCGAACTAAGAACGGGTTGTAACCTATTTAGCCGATCTAGGGTTATGTTATTTTGCCTTTTTGCTTAGCCCGGTCCAGTCATCTGGGCATAACACTTTTTGTCTACCCTTTACAGACTTGACTAGGTTGGCCAGGCACACCTTTGCACTTTGCCCTCTTGGCGCCATTGCTTAATCGAGCCATCTAAAGCCACCTCAACGCCGAGCTAGGCTACCGTGCTAATTTTTTATACAACCTTTAAGTTTAATGGATAAATACCAGTTCTTGGTAAACTCGCCTGGGGCCATTGCTGAATTCCGAAAAGACTACCATATCCCCAACGACGTCCACCTCTCCTTAGCCGAACTAGATACCACGCCCTGGGGAAAATCGTGCTTCGTGCCCTTCACCGTAATATCAATTGTAGAAGCCGGGCTTCGGTTCCTTGTACAGCCCCTCATATGCGAGTTCCTCAGGCAAACAAGATTATGCCCAACCCAACTCTCCACCAACACCTATAGAATAATAAATGGCATCGCCGAGCTAAACCGACGGCTCGGCCTCAACCTCGGATTGGCCGAGCTATTTCACCAATATTCGCTTGGCCAAAATGACGACGGTTGGGTGTACTATCTTCGGGTAAGAAAAGGCCGAGAAAAAATCATAAAAAACACACCGGACAAAGACTTGAATGATGACGATTTCTTCTGGGTTTCGGGAAATTTTGAAGATCATGAAGCCTTGATACCGAGCTATAATATAAACTGGAATAAAGGGACTGCTAATAAGAATATCTCGGCTTAACTTTTCTTTGCTGTTCCAGGCTATAGTTTTTAACCGTGCTAACACAAGTGCTTTGTCTTTCTTTTCTGCAGACTTAAACCAACTTAAATCACACTATACATATGCCAACCAAGACGCCCTTCGTGCCGCGCTCCGGTACCATCACCGTGACTGGGCCGAGCTACTGAACTTCGAACCGACCTACTGGTATAGCGGAAGAAGGAAGACCAGGGTGACTGATTTGCTTCTTGAACCATCACCAAAACCAGATCCAAACCTACCCGAAATCACCCTCATTCCCCTAACCGAAGAACAAGAAATGGCTAAGCATCATGCTGTCCGTGCCCTAATCATCGAACAAACCATAGCTCTAACTGTCGAGTTTCAAACCGAGGTACAACAGGCCAGTCAATCACATGCGGCTGTGGTGGCCCTCCCCACAACCCAAGCTTCGTCATCTCAGCCAAACAAACGGCCCCGTACACAACGCCTGAGAGACGAGGATGACACCGAGCCATCCGAGACCGAGCTTCAAGAAGCATCTCTCTCCCAAGGTCGCGACCGACCTAGCCCTCCAAATCCTCCAATTCCTCCAGTGTGGGCACCAATTGCCTCCTTCAGGGGTCGCGCCATAACAGCCTCTAACTCTATTAGCACCGAGAATGATCATCTTCTGGCCTTTAACTTAGCGAAGAGTGTCTGCCTGCCTGCTGACATGGAGTGGCATGAGGGTTTGACCAAGCTAAAGGTCATTCGCTCGATGTCTAAGTCGATGATATTGGTAAGCCCCAAATCCCTATAACTCAACAAATGATACCAATTATGGTCCCAATGCTTTGGTTTTTCCTATAATCACTCTGAATGTTGTGCAGGCCCTGCAAAAGAGCCAAGTGGCTCATAAACGAGTGCTTGAGCTACGTAAGATGGCGCGGTCAGCTGTTGTTGAGGTAGACGCCAAGGCAGCCAAACTAAAAGAAGCTAGGGCCAAGCTAGTCGAGCTAGAAACCGAAAATGCGAGGCTAGCCGAACTAGTCAGCACGGCAGAGGCTGACAAACAGAAAGCTTTAGCCGAGAAAAAAGACCGCTACCTACGGGAGCTGGTGAAGTTGGAGAAGAAGAAGAACGCCGAGCTGGAGGAAGTAAAGAAAAAAATACAGGATGCAGAGGACCAAGGCTTCAAGGAAGGAGAGGAGACCTACGTCCAACAGTGTGAAGCCGCCAAAGATATTTTCTTTAAGTGTGGTTGGAAGGCCGCTACTGAAAAGCTCGGTTATGGACATGACTCCGAGATCTTCCTGAATCCTCCTCCCCACTTTATACCGGGATACATGACAGACTATGCTAACGCGGTCCAACAAAAGTTCTTTCAGAAGGGGAGGAGGATGAGGTCCCTACTCCACATAACGCCCCTCCTTCCAACACTCAGCTCGAACGCCAGTCTGTATCTCCTACTCCGGTGGACTCTAGCCAAGCCTTGCGCCAGGCAGTTGACAAAGCGCCTATGCCCGAGCCTATCCAGGGGGCTGATGTTGTAACCGACCTACCAATGGGCAAAGTTCGATTCGATTTGGACGCCGACCTTGACGATTTGTTTACTTGAATTCTTTTTTCTTTCTTTTTTTATTTTTAAGAAAATGTAACAGGGCTACAAGCCCCTCCTCTTGTACTGAATGTTCCAAAAATAAATGAAATTTCTTATTTTGCCTAACTTTTTGTTTGGTTATTATACTCTTTCTTTAATTGTACCAACTTGCTACAAGCGTAGCCGACCTAAATTAGCTCGGCTTTTCCTTATCCTGCCCACCTTGTTTGGCCGAGATAAGCATCTTGGCCAGACAATAACTTTAGGTATTTAGATAAGTGTTGGTCAAACTTGCCAACCTTCCTTAGCCTAGATCCTTATCTCGGCTGAAGAAAGAAAAAGTTTTGGTTAAACCTGCCAAACTCCCTTCAACCTAGATCATTATCTCGGCTGAAGAAAGAAAAAGTTTTGGTCAAACCTACCAAACTCCCTTCAGCCTAGATCCTTATCTTGGCTGAAGAAGAGAACTGAATGTTGGTCAAACCTGCCAACCTTCTTCAACCTGGATCCTTATCTCGGCTGAAGAAGAGAACTGAATGATGGTCAAACCTGCCAACCTTCTTCAGCCTGGATCCTTATCTCGGCTGAAGAAGAGAACTAAACGTTGGTCAAACCTGCCAACCTTCTTCAGTCCGGATTCTTATCTCGGCTGAAGAAGAGAACTAAATGGTGGTCAAACCTGCTAACTTTGTTGATTGCCCCTAGCTGGCAATAACTAAGAACAACTTTTACAGTAGAAAGAATTGCGCTGGAAAAATCTACTTGCTTTATTTGAAAAAAAAAAGAAAAATTACAAGTATTTTAAGGAAAAGCTAAAAATAAAATAGTTTGAGATTGGCCGTGTTCCATAGCCTGGGAATAGCTTTGTTGTCTATATCTTCCAAGTGATATGCCCCTTTTCTTGCTAAACCAACCACTTTGTATGGTCCCTCCTAGTTAGGTCCTAACTTGCCATCTCCCGGTACCAAAGTGTTACCCATTACTTTGTGCAATACCCAATCTCCAATCTTGAATTGCCTTGGGTGTACTGTTTTGTTGTATTTCCTGGACAACTCTTGTTGATATGAGGCAAGGTGCACTAATGCCCTTTCTCTTCTTTCTTCTACAAGGTCGAGTTCCAAGGTTATGGCCTCACCATTTTGGTTTGGATCAAAATTTTCGCTTCTTATAGTGAGGAGGCCTACTTTTAGTGGGATTACCGCCTCCATGCCATAGGCCAAGGAAAAAAGTGTTTCTCTAGTTGATCGCCGAGGTGTGGTACGATAAACCCATAAAATGTGAGGAAGCTCCTCAGCCCACTTGCCTTTTGCTCTTTCCAACCTCTTCTTCAAACCGTCTAAGACGACTTTGTTGGAAGCTTCAGCCTGGCCATTCGCTTGATGGTATACCGGTGTAGAGTTGTAGAATTCTATCTTGTATTCTTCGCAAAAGCCCCTGAAGATTTTTCCATCGAACTAAGTGCCGTTGTCGGATATTAGAGCCTTGGGTATGCTGAATCGAGTTATGATGTTCTTCCAGATGAACTTCTTCACGTCTTTCTCTTTTATAGATGCAAGTGCTTCTGCCTCCACCCACTTTGTGAAATAGTCTGTTGCTGCGAGAAAGAACTTTCTGTTGTCGGGCGCAGTTGGAAATGGTCTCACTATGTCCAGGCCCCACATTGCAAAGGGCCACGGGCTGGTCAATGGTAGAAGGTCTCTGGCTGGTTGATGTATTTGGTGTGCGAACTTCTAACATTTGTCGCACTTCTTGACATATTTATCTGAATCTGCTTGTATGTAAGGCCACCAATATCCTTGTGAAATTGCTCTGTAGGCCAATGATTTTCCTCCTTGGTGGCTTCCGCAAACGCCTTCATGTATTTCAAACAAAAATGCCTCGACCTTACTAGGATTGACACACTTCAGGTAAGGTCTTGTGAAGGATTTTTTGTATATGCTAGTGATGGAGAGAGCCAAAATCGCTGTGATTTTGCTCTAATTTTGTTGGCTTCTTTCTTTTCTTCAGGTAAGATACCATCTTTTAAAAATACTATGATGGGGTCCATCTAGGAAAGGCCTAGTTCGGCATAACATGCCTCGGCTGCTTCGGGTTCTTCAATACTTGGTCTGGGTAGGAAGTCTATCAGCAATGGGTGTGGGATAGATGTATCTGCCATTGATGCAAAACCGACCAGCTCATCTGCTCTACTATTTTCCTCTCGACCGATTTGCTCTATCCGGACTACTTCGAACTTCATGATCTCCTTTCTGACCAACTCTTGGTACTTAGCCATCCTATCATCCTTTGCCTCGTAGTCGCCTGAAATCTAGTTGACTACCAACTGGGAGTCACTGTACACCATCAGCTCGGTGGCCTTCATGTGAAGTGCTGACTTTAAACCTGCTAGCAATGTTTCATACTCCGCCTCGTTGTTGGATGCTAGGAAGCCAAGGTTGACTGCCTATTCAATTGTTAGGCCATCCGGTGAGATGAGGATTATGCCAAGTCCTGCACCATGCTTGTTGGATGCTCCATCCACGAAGAGCTTCCATATCTCTCCGACAAATAGCTTCCAGCAAGTGGAGGGATCAGATGATGTCTTGGGATCAGGGGTGGTGCTGATGTCTTCTTCTAGGTTGACACCTGCTGTTAGGCTTTGATCTTCACTGTCTGACTGCCTCAAGTCTTTTCTTTCTGGTGAGTCCTTGCTGGCAGTGTTGTGGTTTGTTTATTCTTCCCTTTTCTCAGGCATGAATATCTTGCTATGCAGTTTGGCATCCTGTCTTGGGGGCTGCGCAATTCCTGTGGCATTTTCCCGCTTTGTTTCGGCTGCCCCGGTCAAATCGATAAGGCAAACATGATGACTTCCTAGTGTGAACTCGGCAATAAAGTCTGCCAAAGCTTGGGCCTTTATTGCGGTTCTTGGTTGAAACTTAACATCGAACTGGCCCAACTCCACTGCCCATTTCAAAATTCGTCTAGAGAAATCCGCCCTCTCAAACAAGGCTTTGAAAGGAAAAGTCGTTAAGACAATCACGGTGTGGGCATGGAAATAGTGTGACAACTTTCTTGAAGCCATCATCAAAGCTAAGGCCAGCTTCTCCAACGGTAGGTACCTTGTTTCAGCGCCCAGCAAGGTCTTGCTAACATAAAAGATAGGCAAGTGTTGTATTCCCTCCGCTCTGACCAACACTGCACTGACTGCATGCTGTGAAATTGCTAAGTACAAAAAGAGCTCTTCTCCTAGTACTGGGGTTACTAACAACGGAGGAGAGATCATGTAGTCTTTCAAGCTTTCTAGGGCGCGGTCACACTCATCATTCCACTCGAATTTGGCCTTTAGTGCCTGGAAGAATGAGCGACATCTGTTTGACGACCGACTTATGAACCGGTTAAGCGCGGCTGCCAGGCCAGTGAGATGCTGTTCTTCTTTGACTGTGTTAGGCCTCTCAAGATCTTGAATGACTTTGATCTAAGAGGGATCAGTTTCTATACCCCAGTTGGTCACCAGAAAGCCTAGGAATTTGCCTGACCCTACGCCAAATGCACACTTAGATGCGTTTAGACGCAACTTATGGGGCTTCAAAATTTGAAACATTTCATCTAGGTCCCTAAGATGGTCCTTCTCATCTTTGCTTTTGACCACCATGTTATCTATGTAAGCCTCCATTGTTCTGCCTAACAATGGTTCAAACATTTTGGTGACCATCCGTTGGAATGTAGCCCCTGCGTTCTTTAGGCCAAAGGGCATAACCTTGTAACAGTATAGTCTTCTGGGTGTTGTAAATGACGTGACCTCCTGGTCCGGTTCGTACATAGCAATCTGATGGTAACCCCGATACGCATCAAGGAAGCTAAGTCGGTTATGCCCTGCTGTCAAGTCCACCAGTTAGTCTATCCGTGGGAGAGAAAAACTGTTTTTTAGGCATGTTTTGTTAATAGTTTTGTAGTCCACGCAAATGCGCCATTTGTCGTTCTTTTTTGGCACTACTACAGTGTTGGAGATCCACCTCGGATAGTGTACTTCTCTGATTACTCCTACCTCTAGCAAGTTTCCCACTTCCTCCGCCACTATCTTTGCGTAGTGAAGTGCCGATCGGCGAGTTCGCTATATAATTGGTTTGGCAGTTGGATGGACATTAAGTTGATGGCAAACAAAATTAGGGTCAATGCCAGGTATGTCGTACGGTGTCCAAGCAAACACTTTGATGTTAGAGGTTAAAAATGCCATGACCTCTACTCTCTCAGTGCTGGACAGAGATGAGCCGAGCAAAAAGAACTTTTCTGGGTTCTTTTCATCTATCCTTACCTCTACCAAGTCTTCCACCACCTTCTATTCGGCCGTTTTGCCGACATCTGCAAACAGTTCATTGCTTTCTAGCTCCTCCACCATCTGCACAAATCCTTTTGCAGCCCAACTATCGTTTACTGTGACGAAACACTGTTTTGACATGATTTGGTCTCCTAAGACCTCTTCAATCACTCCGGTTTCATTGGGGAACCGTAATGCCTGATGTTACATTGATGCCACCCAACGCATAGCGTGCAACCATGCTTTCCCCAAGATTATGTTGTAGGTGGAAGGGACCTTCAAAACCTAAAATTCCACCTGCTTCGTCATTGTTCCTATTTTGACCGGCAGAATTATCTTGCCAACTGGCCATTCTGGCATTGAGTTGAAACTGATGAGGGGAGATATTGCAGGTACCAAGTCTTTGTCCTCCAATTTTAGTTGCTTGAAGGTCTCGTAGTACATTATCTCGCACGAGCTTCCTTGGTCAATCAGAATCTGCTTGATGTCAAAATTTTTGACGCGCAAAGTGACCACCAGCGCATCATTGTGAGGGCAATGTAGCCTTGTTAGATCCCTGTCAAAGAATGAGATGACATTCGTTGCCTCTATTTTTTCCCTTTTGACGGTGGGTTGTGCGCTTAGTACTTCCCTCAAGTGCTTAGCCTTTTTTATCATCCCTCTGAGCTCACATACCCGCTCAGGTTCGACAATCCCATGTATAACGTTGATTATGCCTTGAGGTGGACCGTCGATCGGTATCCCACTCGGTCTGCTGTGGTCCTGGGGGGCTGGCTGCGTTCCTCCTTTTATATATTGGTCCAGGTGTCCAGCGGCCACTAACTCCTCCAGATGTTGCCTCAATGGTGTACAATTTTCAGTTCGGTGCCCCTTTTCATCATGGAAGGTGCAACGGTACCTCTCATCGTAACCTCTTTGTGCTTCTCCCAACTAGGCTGGCCACCGAACGAAGGGTTCATCGCGTATCTCGCTAAGAATCCGGTAGATAGGTTTGTTGAATACTGTGGTAATGGCAGTTCGAACTCTTAACTTCCTTGTTTGGGGGTCCTCTTTGTTGGCTCGTTTGCCTCGCTCATTCTTGCTTGGTTCACTACAACAAAAAGCATTTTTGGCGACACTTTTTAGCAACCAAACAAAAATTTAGTTGCCAAAGATACATAATTGGCGACAGAATATTTGTGGTCACTAAAAAATAAACTTTTGGCAACAAATTTATGATTTTGGTCACTATTGATTTTGGCGCCAAGTGAATTTCTTGCGCGGGAGCGCGAAAAACTTTTCAGCGACCAAATTAATTTATAGCGACGGAAAATTTAGTCGCCAATTGTATTTGTTTGGCGACAAACATTACTTGGTCGCTAAAAATCTAAATAACATTTATGGCAACCAAAATTAATTTGGTTGCCAATAAATTATTTGTCTTTACCCTAATTTTTTATTGCCAAAAATTGATGACAAGTGAATAAACAAACAATTGACCTAACTTCTTCACATTTTCTCATCCATTTGAAACGGCACAGCACAGATCAGGTATGTTCTTCTTCTCTTCTCCCTCTCCCTCTCCCTCTTCCTCTCCCTCTTACTCTCTCGCGCCGCTGAATGCGAAAGGCACAGCAGTGCTCGGCGGCAGCAACACTGGGCGGCAGCAGATCGCGACCCTCTTTTTGGGTCGCTGCTCTATTCTCTTCTCTGTCTCTGATGTTCCAAATGTAGTCCCTCTCCCTCTCCCTCTTGCTTTCTCGCGCCGCCGAATGCCAACGGCATAGCACCGCTGGGCTGCAGCGCCGAATGCCTAATTTTTATTTTATTTTTTATTTTGGGTATATTCACGGTTATGTATGTGTATGTATGTACTCATAGATTTGTTAGTTTTCATGTTTATATGGGATTGAGATTGTTGCTTTAGCTAGTTAGGTTACACTATTTATGCCATTGTATTATCATATCCTTTTACATCTGTAGAACTTTTTAACTTCTATAGGTCATATTTTTGTGGTCCCATAAAATGTTCTATATATTGGTTAGTGCATTTTGGTCAAAACATTTGGAATATATAAGAAATTTGGGAGATTTAGATACTCCAAGTTAAGGATAAACATCAATATATGAGCCAACCCTCTATTTAGTAGGGTTATATTTGATATGAGAAGAACTTTTCTTCCAAAACCCTCAATCCCAATCATTTTGGTAAAATCCTTGCTGCATTCAATTTGCCCTTGGTTACAATTATTTTGATAGGATTTTTAGTGGTTCGAAATTTGAATGTGAAATGATTATTTCAGTGTAACTAACAACAACAACAACAACAACAACAACCCAAAAAAAAAACAAAAAAACAAAAAAAACAAAAAGAAAAAAGAAAAGATTATTCTGATGTAAGAGGTGTTAGCATTTGTGAGTATAACTTTTCCTTCTGTATGTATTATCCTAATAGGATGCATCGGAAGAATGGTCAGTTTGCTTCATTGAAAGAAAATTCAGCCTCTTCTAGTTGGGATTCTACTAAGAGTTGCCTTCAAGGAGATGGCACACCTCGTCCAGAAACTGTGTGAGTGGCAACCTGAATCTCAAATTGCTGTTTTAAATATATAGACCGATACTTCACTATCTTCCTCCTAATTAATCTTTACAGTGAATATCATTTTCTGCAATATTGTCCAGTGTTCGAAGATGTCAACATTGTGGTGTTGGTGAAAATTCTACTCTTGCAATGAGTCGTGGCCCAGCTGGACCAAGGACACTCTGCAATGCATGTGGGCTTATGTGGGCACTTTGTTTATGCTTTCAAGCTTCCCTCTATATGAATTTAGATTTTTATTTTTTTAAATAACAATATGCCCAGATCCCGTCCTTTATTTTTCATCATTTATAAATCCATGTTTTGTTCTCGTAATTAAATTTTTATATTCTTGCATGCATTTTCATGGTTATGATGGTTGGGTTTTGAGATTAGAATATTGAAGGGATCTTTTTACTTGGGAAAGGGAGGAAGATGACAAAGACATTAATTTCTAATTTTGGCCCCAGATTAGAGGCAAAGGATAAAATGTTATGGACTTGGGAATGTAATGGTTAATATTGTGTAGCTTCATTTTGTAGTCATCATCAAGCTTCATAAGGTCTCTCAAGGTTAGTATTCAAACTCATTTGGAAATCCTTCATTCCATCTAAAGTCCAAGTTTTTTGTTGCTTGTGATTTGTTAATTACGAGAAATAGCTTTTATGTCCATTTCATGAAGGTTTGGAGTTTTTGTTTAAAATGGTGGGGTTATTATTAATATGTCTTGTTGATTTGAAAACGTTGATGAGATGGTGATTTGGATTTAAAATGAATGGATTGAAGAAATTAATTAGGGAGTCACTATTCTACACAGTTTTTAATCAGTATTTTGATTCAGTGCAATAACTATGTTTATAGCAATGAAATTGCAGAATGAAAGGAAGTTGTAGACATTATCCTAGTGAGAAAAATGCACCGGGTGAAGGACTATAAGGAGATAAAGGAGTACTCAATTAACAACTTTATTACTTACATAGATCTGGTAAGGAAGTATAAATTGTAATTTGGTTTTGAGATTAATTTAGAGGTATCAAGAAAGTTTTGTAATGATTTCTTATAATTTTTTTTGTAAAGAATTTTGTTTCCAAGTTGGAACCCCTGTATTACTTATTAATAAAATTTTCTTTTGCCCCAAAAACATTTCTTTACTCATCACTATCATGTATGGTGATTTTGTTTTCTATTTCATGATTTCTTGGGAAATGGAAGTGAATTCTATTGATTCTCTCAATCAATTTGTAGTGGAAGTGATCTTTATTTGTGGATGCTTGGGAACAAGAAATTTACATCAAACCAGATCCAGACAGGGGACCATATTTATAATGCATATATGGTGATCCTATTTTCTGTTTTAAACATTCTTGGGTACTGAAAATAACTATCTGAAATGGATTTATCTGGTGTTGCAGGAATAGTGGTATTAGAATAACCAAAGAGTAATTGACTATTTGGAACTGTTGCTTCTAGTGCATTTTTAAAATTATTAAAGGCTTTAAGGTATGTTTCTCTTCACTTGGTCAGTTTTCAATTATTATTATTTATTTATTTTTATTTAACATAAACAAGTCAATTGCTCTATTGTTTTACTACTTACAAATATTTTAATGAACTTGATTGGTTTGAAGCTCTTGCAAAAGGAAATTAAATCATTGGAGGGTAAAACACGTAACAAAGTAGGATTACAAGAATAGAAGCATCAATGGTTATTATGTTTACATGTTTGGAGGTATGATGAAACCATGGAGCTCTTCAGAGAGATTTGTAGCAAAACTTGAAGCTAATTTGAGGAAAATAGCATTTTGGGGATCTTTTTTATTATTTAAATCAAATGGGATTGGTGTGCATATAGTCATTAAAGATAGCAGAGCAGCAGCAGTGTGCTTGGGTAGTGTCTGGTGTGTTTGGGTATTGACCTTGTTCTGGAAGAACAGCAGGAGCAGTATTTCTTCTGGTCTGGACTTGGTTCTTGATCTGCTGCAGTGTGCTTTTTGTGTCTATTGATTTGTTAGCCTTGGGTGATTTTGATTAGAATAGCAGTATGGTTCTGAGCCTCTTGTTTTCCACAATGAATTTTTTTTTCCTTGATGCCTACCACTAATGCAAAGATCAATATTCTCTTCACTACTACATGATTCATGTCAAATATACTCTAACAAAAGCAAAACTGTTAAACTGTTAGTTTTTAGAGTTTTTAGAGTCCCCCCCCCCCCCCCCCCCCCCCCACACACACACACTAATAAAACAAGTTCACCTATACAAATGTATGGCATTTCTGAGGAATAGATGGAGAGATTAAAAGACATGGAAATAAATCAATAAACCAAAAACATATGAAAAGATCGGTAAAAACCAGACAATTGAGAGATAAGAAGCACAGAAAAATGAAGTAAAAAACAGAGAACCAGCTTCAAATGATGAAAATGTTAATGCAGAGAGAGAGAGAGAGAGAGAGAGAGAGAGAGAGAAAGAAACCTAAAATGCGAAATCAGATGATTGATCCTCGAACAGGAGAGATTGCTTCGGGCAATGTGATTGAGAGATGTCTATATACCTAAAATCTCCACAATTTCAACAGGAGAGATTAGTAAGAATCAGCCACAATCTAACACAAAATAATATTAGTCAGTCCAAATTAATACAAACAAACAACTGTGGTCATTGCACTCCAAGATCAAAAAATAATATTAAAAAAAAAATGCTCATAATGTGGAGAGCAAAAGGATTTTTTTTCATCCATTAAACATGGGATGTACTCAATTCTCACTCATTTCATCCACTTATTGATAGTGACAAAGCTGTTTCAACTGTTTATATTCTCAAGCTACAATTGAAAGTACATTTCTGGTAGTATTGATTGATTTCTCTTTGTTCAACATCAACTTGTTCTAGATTAGCTGTTTGAGCATAGTTAAGCTGATAATGGTGCATTACACTATGTCGTTTCTAGTTCTTTACATTTCTTTTGGTTATTCAGTATCAGCAGCCAAACTAGATTGAAACACAAACACCATTCTCCCCTGCTATTCCAAATTTCACAACCCCCTTCTCCTCCACCTGAACCTTCCGACCCAACTACTGGTGGGACTTCTTACAATTCAAGTACTGGCATTTTTGATGTACGAAAATTTGGTGCTGTGGGGGATGGAATAACAGATGACACAGAGGCATTCAAAACAGCGTGGGACATGGGCTGCTTATTTGAGTTAGGGGTCCTCCTTGTTCCCTACAGTTATTCCTTCATGATTCAATCCACAATTGTCACTGGTCCTTGTCAGAGTGGTTTTGTGTTCCAGGTAATTAATGTTGTCATTCTATTCCTCTTGAAACTTTCTTCAGGACTCCAATGGTAAAAAAGACTAATGTCTTTTGGTACTTACATTCTTTTATAGGTTGATGGCACTCTTATGCCACCAGATGGACCTGATTTGTGGCCAGATAGTAACAGTAAGCACCAATGGCTTATCTTCTACAAAATCAATGAAATATCACTGCAAGGAGGGGGTCTAATAGACGGGAGAGGAAAGAAATTGGGGGATCTTCCTTGCAAACCCCACAAGGTATTACTGTTCAGTTTATTAACGAATGATTTCGTTGTTAAAAGCACTTCACTAATCCGCTATATGTGCACACAGGGAGCTAACAGAACCACATTGTCAAGACCATGTTATAGTCCAATTGTAAGTGAGTCACTTTGCTTAATATCTCTACTTGATTTATTTGGAGTTGCAAACCAAATTAGGGCTCTTGAATCAGAAAGAGAGGCAAAACAAATTGGAAAAGGAAGAGTCTGATATATGTTTGGAAATTAATGGAGGAAGTCGTGGCTGCTATAGAGTAGTGGAAGAGGAAAATGCGGCAATTTTGGATATATTTTTATATAAATAAATATATTCAAATATATATATATATATATAATCACATTTATATTTTTATATATATAATGACACTTAATTGAAAAGTGACATAAAAAATAAATATATCACATGTTAATTAAAAAGTGAGATTAAAAAATGTATATATATAATCACACTTAATTGAAAAGTGTAATAAAAAAATATATATATAATGACACTTAATTGAAAAGTGACATAAAAAATAAATATATCACATGTTAATTAACAAGTGTGATTAAAAAATGTATGTATGTAATCACACTTAATTGAAAAGTGTGATAAAATATATATATATATATATATATATATATATATAATGACACTTAATTGAAAAGTGACATAAAAAATAAATATATCACATGTTAATTAAAAAGTGTGATTAAAAAATGTACATATATAATCACACTTAATTGAAAAGTGTGATAAAACAATAAATATTATCACACTCAATCCAATCAAGTGTGATTAAAATATTAATCTAATTTTTTTTATCACACTTCTAATAAAAGTGAGATGTTTTCATGTATCAAAGTGTAATCTTTATCTGTTTTTGTAGTAGTAGTCACAACCCTTCTTCATGGTTGAACTTGAATTAATTAAGCTAAAAATGTGGGGGAAGAGGTGGTGTACTGATACATGACACTTCCTTCTGCACAGATCCTTTTCCGAGTGGTTCTTTATTTATTCTTTTTTTTTTCGTGTAGAAAATTCTTTGTTTATTCATTGTTTTGTGCAATTCTGACTCAACTGCCATTCTTTATCAAGATTTTGTGGCTAATGCACTTCCATATACAAATTCTGTTTAACTTTTTATTTTTATTTTTTATGTTTCTATATCATTACTCTATTTCTAATGCACACCATTACTCTTTCACATGCACACCATTACTCTTTCACAGCTTGTATACAAAAATATCACTTTTTATTTGAAATGAAACAAGAGCGATAACTAGCTCCTTATACATAGAAATTTAAAGTACTTCAATTAATTCGCAACACAGAACACAAGAACTAGTAGTACATAGAAAAGAAAACCGGTTTGTAATTCGAAACTGCATATTTTTATTTTTGTTGAAAATATGTTTGGCAGAGGCGAGTAGTTTCTCTCTGGGTGGCAGATGTTCTTTGATGACAGAGCAATTAACATACTCTTCGATCCATTTGTAGAGTCTGGGAATATATGCCAAGTTTAACTAGTGAATCATGTGTTACTTTTTGATTTTGGTATATTGAAATTTTGTAATTCACCGTAGGAAAATTTGCTCTCAATTTGTTCATCTATAATGTGAAACCAATGTTTTTAGACCAAGACCTTTATTATTAACATTTTAACATTGTAATTTTTTTTTCATATGTTTGACAGATTGGCAATGGATGGAATATAGTTCGGGGAGCATCAAAGGATTACATTTTAAATTTTTGGATATATTTTGTCATAGGTTTTTGTTATGAATTTGCAAGCTTGGAAGGTTTTTTGGAATTACATATTTGAAGTTTTTTCACATGTTTGATAGATTGGCAATGGATGAAATATAGTTCGGGGAGCATTAAAGGATTACATTTTGAATTTTTTGATATATTTTGTCATAGGTTTTTGTTATGAATTTGCAAGCTTAGAAGGTTTTTGGGCATTACATGTTTCAAGTTTGGGATTGTAAGAGATTTGTACTTAAATTGGATGTTTTGGATTTGATATGTTGTTTATATTTAATATGGTACTACTTTTGAATTAAGTTTATATTTTGGATACTTTGCACAAGTGTGTTAATTTGAATTATATTTTGCTTATGTTTATAGGTTTATGAATTATGTATTGAACAGGGAAATTGTTAAAAAAAATTATAAATAATGAATTTTTGGTGACAGGTTTTTTTAGTTGTAAATTTACTTTTGGTGACATTTTATTTATGTTGCTGAAAGTATGTGTCAATTTTTTTAGCGACCCAAAACTTGATTGGTCGCCAAAAGTTTAACATTCAACAACCAATTCTTTTAGTCACTGAAAGATATTTTTAGCGACGCATTTATATGTTGCTGAAACTTAACATGTCATCAGCTGAAGGCTACTTTTAGTGACTAAATGTTAATTTATGGCGACAAAATTTTAGTTTTTTGGCGATGAAAATATTTGGTCGCCAATTTATTTATAAAGGCAACCAAAATTGATTTGGTCGCTGAATCACTTAGTGACAGGGCTTCAGCGACCAATTTTGTTCATGTCGCGGATACTTTCAACAACCAAAATTACACTTTTGGTGACTAAAAAACAGGTCGCTAAAAGTGTTTTTTGTTGTAGTGGTTGTTCTACCGTGTTTACTTTTGCGACAGTCTTCTTATCTAGCAACGCTGTTGTGCTAGCTTTTGTTTTAGCACGGGCGCTATCTTCCTCTACCCGGATATGTTAATGCACCCTTTCCATTAGGGCCTCCATTGGGAGGGGTGGCATCATTGTCATTGAATCCCTCAACTTGTTACCGACCAATAAACCCCGTTTGTACTGTGCGATGACGGGGTTTGTAGGGCAATCCCCAATCTGGTTAAAAGTCTCCCAATATTGACTGTTGTAAGACCTCAATGTTTCCTTCTCGCACATGTCAATGAAGAATAGCTGGTCAATCTTCACTGGTGTCTTGGTATTCGTTCTGAATCTAGTCACAATTTCCTCTACCAACTATGCCCATGAGGCTATGCTGCTGTAGACGTCCCCGAACGCCCCGGGAGGGTTAGGTCCCGTTCTGTTCATATTGGGGTCACTACAGTTCAAGGACTCAAATGTCACGGTTCTTAATCTTGAACCAAAGAGTCCAAATCCGGCAAATCGTTTTGAAAACAGATTTTTTGAAAGAAGTGCCAAACATGGACTGCTTTGCCAGATAACAGAGTCGCCACCTAAATATTTTAAAATGGGAAATTTAGGAAACCCTGACTCGTTGCCAAAGGCCACGTGTCCGTCATCACCAAAGTTGGCTCGGGAACTTGGGTACGATTGGGGAAGGTCACATCGTGAGCACCCCCGCTCGCCCGATCAAAGACCGGCCTCTACTAACCATGATATCTGATTTTGAAAACATTGTATGCTCTTATTCCGGTTATTAGCCTAGGTTTACTATGTGATGCTCGCAGCAAACAAGTATAGACTGAGTCGCCTGAATTGGAACAAAACATTTCATGTTTGTTTGTTTGAAAATGGTTTGATGGTGCTACTCGCAAGTTGGCTAAGACGTGGATTTGCCACCCTCAGGTGGGCTTAGAAAACATGATTTTGCCACTATCTAGTGGGCTTAAAACAAACATTTGACGAATTGTCCCAATTCAAGTAACTCAACCTCCACCCACAGGCATTCAAGGCAGTTATATCACATAAGCACGTAGCCTCATGGTAAGCATGCTATCATGGCAGCACTCACACGCATGCAAGGATGCTAAAGCATAAAACTCACCGAGTACTCCAAGCCAAAACAGAAAACTGATTAGAAATCAATGCATGATCTTGGATATACAGGAATGTCTAATGCAACACATGCAATAATGCAATTATAGCAGGCTCGGCTATTCTAAACATGGTATATGGAATGCTACAGCTAACATGTACTCAATTTGGAATTGAAATACAAATGCAGTTTGTATGATGTGCCGAGCCCGGTGCATGCAAAACAGATGAATGATGCAAACATGCTATCATACTGTATGCTAATCGAAATATGCCCTATATCTAACCATCATAAGCGGGTAAATAAAAGGGAAGAAAGACGTGGGATTGGAAGACATACATCACACTCACCCACGCTTATTACAGTTATGCCCTCGCGCAGAGGGTCCGAATAAATATACAGTCCGAAATAAAAGAATATTACAGATTTTCTAAGTAATTAACAATTTAAACTAAGAAAAAAGTAAAACTGGCATGCAAGCCAGGGACTGCCTTGCTTCTGATGAATAATGTATGACGGGCTGCTCTGGCGCGGAAATCCACTGGGATGCCCCAATTAGCCTCTGTTTGCACTTTTCTCGAAATGCGTGCCAAACTCTGAAAAGTTGCTGATTCCTTATCTTGCTGCAACAGAGAGCAGGAAAAGGGCATAGCAATGTATTTCACAAATATATGCATGCCTCGATCCTCGTGCCACCAATCACGCATACCGATGCATGATGGTCGAGAAACCGGATTGCACAACTCACTATAGAATGAATGCACATGAATGCTATAATGAAAACCTAACTCCATCATGGGTTATCCGGAGTGTCGGCGACTGGAGAATTGAGACCCGTTCCGTCACTCGGAGGACGAAACGTACCTCGTTTCTCGTGCCCGGGCTAACTCCTATCCCGAACATAATGCAATATGCATGATATGCATGAAACGCAACTAAGATACAGCCTAGTATGCACAATGCTGATGAAAATGAGATGTCTCGAAATGTGTGCACACGGGCACGCAAACCGAGAAAATATATGGATGCAATCTAAGATACGACCTGGTATGCACTATGCTGTGAAAATGAGATGAAAATGAGACGCCTCGAAAAGCGTGCACGCGGGCACGCAAACCGAGGCAATGATGTGAAATGCAAATCGGATAAAACCGAAGTGCCTCGAAATGCGTGCCCACGGGCACGCACACCGAGGCGATGATGTGATGGAATGAAGTGGCATAGGGCACGCACACCGAGGCAATGATGTGATGGAATGAAGTGGCATACGGAATGCCACGATGGGCTTATACCAACATGGGAGAGCCTCAGCTCACTCACATAGGAGGCCGTCGGATAAGAATGAAGTGCCTCGAAATGCGTGCCCACGGGCACGCAAACCGAGGCAATGATAAAATGAGATGGAAATCGGATAAAACCGAAGTGCCTCGAAATACGTGCCCACAGGCGCGCATACCGAGGCAATGATAAAATGGAATGAAATGGCATACGGAATGCCACGATGGGCTTATACCAACATGGGAGAGCCTCAGCTCACTCACATAGGAGGCCGTCGGATAAAAATGAAGTGCCTCGAAATGCGTGCCCACGGGCACGCAAACCGAGGCAATGCATTTAAGCATGAAATGACACGGGAAATGATATGCAAGCATGCAAACCAAATTTCAGCACCTAAATGAAAGGGAAAACAACCCCGAAATGATGCGAAATGACAACCAATGCATGAAATCATCCCGAAATGTGATTTTAAGTACCCGAAATGGCCTATAGCCATACTAAACATGCACAACATGATCATGACATGCAAACCAGTAGCAAGGCAGCCCCAAATATGGCATTTTTTCAGTACAAAGCAAGGCTAAACAACAACCACAAGTATGGCAAACTTAGCATGCAAAAATGGGGAAAAAAAGGGGAATTACAAAGCAAGTAGTATATACAATGCTCAAACTGAAAAACACAGTTCTACAAAATTAAAGAGGGACCAAAAACATGCACATTTACAGTAGATTAGATCCTCCAATTCAGTATGTAGATATGCTTAAAATAGCATGCAAAAATGAGCCAATAAAGGGCTACAACATGAGGTACCATAAGAAATCACCAAAAAACTTTGAACCCTTAACAAAACATGAAGAATGAGTCATTTCAAGACACTTTCTAAGCCTGATGAAGGCTCAAATCAGAAGCTAAGCAAGCCTAACAAAGCATGCAATTTTACGGAAAAAAAGTAGGGTACAACATGAAGTACCAAAAGCATGCATCAAAAAACTTTGGACCCTTAACAAAACTTGACAAGAAGGCCAAAATAAGGATATTTTCAGGCCTGATGATGGCTCAAAACAGGAGCTAAGTAAGCTCAAAAAGGGATTCAAGATGGGGCCAAAGAGAGGTATAAAGAGAGGTACAACATGGAGGCCTCAAACCAATTTTATCCCTTCTACGATGTTGTAGAGGGACCTAAAATAAACTCAACCTCAGTTAATGGCATGCTCAAAATCCGATCATAAACAGGCCAAAGAAACCATGCAATTTTACGGTAATTTGAAGGGAATACAAAGCAAGTGCATGATAAAGAGGTCAAACAGGGTTGAGCCCTTCTTCAATGTTGAAGAGGGGCTCAAAATAAGCCCACTCACAGTTTATTCCATGCTCGAAAATAGATCACACCTAATCCAAACAAAGCATGCAATTTAATGGCCTAGAAGATGCTATTGAAGCAAGTGTTCTATAGAGGGCTCAAACAGGGTTGAGCCCTTCTACAATGTTGTATAGGGGCTCAAAATAAGCACAAAACCAGAAGGGGTCAGAGCCCAAATCAGAGAGCAAGTAGGGTAGAAATTTGAAGCAAAAAAATGCAAGAAAAAGGGAATTGGTGACTTACCCTTGAAGACAAGTCTTTCTTTGCTTCTTGGCTTGACTTTGTTGCTTCTTAACCTCTGAAAATCACTCCCTTGCTGCTGGAATGGAAGTGGGGATGGTGGTGCTTAGGGTTGATGAAGAGAGGAGCTAGACACTTGAAGTTTGTTGGAGTTTTTAGCTATGGAGATGGAGGTTTTGGAAGATGATGTCTTGAGAGCAAATGTTCTAACCTTAGCAAAGAAGGACCTCAGCCACTTAAAAGGGCAAGAAAGGGGTGTACAAGGGAGGGAAATGCATCCAATCTTTCCCTCCCAAAATATTCCCCGGATGCCCAAAGATATTTTGAAAAGTGGATGGACAGCTGGAAAGTGTTGAAAAGCAGGAAGCAGGCCGCCCAGGTGGAATTCTTGAAGATGGCCGGCCGGCCACTCCACTGGTCGGCCAGCCACTCCTCATGGCCGGCCGGCCATGGCCAAAAATGGAACAAAAAGTTAATGGCCGGCCACCATACCTTGGTGTCCTCCTAGGTGTGTAGAACAAGGCCCCATGGTTGGAATTTGGCAACTGTGAAACAGGAGTCACAACAATTCACTTGAAGGAGAGGCTCAAAAATGAAACAAACAATTACTGGCCGGCCATCCCTTTTTAGGGTCCTCCCATGTGCCCTCATCACAAATATGTAGCTTTGGTTGGAAGAAAATGGGCCTAGGGTGTTCAACATTAGCCCGGAAGTGAGCAAAACGGGCGCTGGAAGAGCAGAAAAGGTTATCTGGGATAATTGCTGGCCTCCCACCCTCCAGTGATCTTCCTGGTGTTGAAACAGAGGTACTTGCCAAAATTGAACAAAAACTAATGAGAAATGAACGCTCGGGGCCCAAACCGTGCAGTTCGGGGTCCCGAAAATGGGCTGCGGGCACCGAAAGTGGCATACGGCCACGAAGTGGGCATCAGGGGCCCCAGTGTTCCTCGTTATGATAAAACAGAGGCACCTGCCAAAAATCGGAGAAAACCGATGCAAAATGAATGCTCGGGGGCCAAACCGCGAGGTTCGGGGCCCGAAAACCGGCTATAGACACCGAAAGTGGCATTCAGCCACGAAGTGGGTATCTACGACCCCAGTGTCCCTCGGAATGATAAAACAGAGGCACCTGCCGAAAACCGGAGAAATCGGAGATGGTTGGGCGGTCCCGAACCGAGGCACACGGCCTGACGGTCCCGAAAACCGAGAACCGGGCTCCGAAATGGGCAAAATGGCCTACGGCCACGAAATGTAGCGCACGGCCACCGGGAGATAGTCTACGGGACCACTCCCTCCCCTCAGGAAAGAAAACAGAGAAAACCGAGTCTGGTTCGCAAATCGAGACAAGGCACGAAGAAGGTTCGGAAGTCCGGAGGCAGGGCGCACGACTGCGGCTCTGAGACTTCTGAACGAGCACAGCATGCAACATCACCGAGCGCTCAATCGGTGACGTCTGAGTCTTAAGGTCAGTCAAAAATGGGGTGTCTACAGTTGCCCCTCTTTGACAGAACTCGGAAGTCATAAGTGACGGGAGTGAATGTCAAAGCCCAGAGACGACCCATTTTTGACAAGGCCGAAGACTTAGACAATCATACAAGATAAACAGAGATGTGCGCCCGCAGGCGTGCCCGCAGGCAAAGGGGGCAAAATGCAAATGATATGCACAGAGCCAAATGATCATGCAAATGCAGCAAGCTGTAATGAGGCAAGTATTCGCAAATAGATGCAACAGTTTTAAGCAAGAATGCAAAGCAACAACTACATTTCATGCAGTTAGGAATGCGGAGAATGATTCAATTCTCGTCGCATCTCACACGGAGAAGATACGATACCTGCGCGATTCGTCTGGTCGCACCAGCCTCAAATGAACCGTACATACAATATCGTGCCTGCAAAATAGAGAAATTCAACAAGAACAACATGCTAACAACATATATTCAATATGATGCCTGTAATTCCGAAAGTTTGACACACGCAGTGTCGGCGGGTGAACACGACACAATGCGAATAAAGATAATGCGTGACAATGCATGCACAAGCGCAGAGATATGGTACATCAAGAAATCATGCATAACAATGCAAAATGTTGATTAGAATGCAAGTTATACGCACAACAATGCAAAACGAGCATAAATCAGGGCATCCGTCGGTTGCGAAATAATGAGCAATAAAATGCGCATTTCGGCGAAGGCAACTCAATCACGGCCTCGGTTTCACTTCCCGGAGAGATTACAACATGTTCAAAAAGGATACACCTTGATTTTGATGAATAATGATGAGACACATATCAGAAATTGCAGCTAAAGTTCCAACGGAGCAATTTCGCGCCAGAAAGTGCACTTTTCTCGAACTTTTTCAAGTCCCGGGAACTCCAAAATTCCTCAAAATTTGCAGAGAGGTAGGGGAGGGGGTGGGGGACATGGCCGGCCGGCCCATTTCCCTAGGAGAGGTCACCGGCCAAGGGAAGAAAAGTGAAAGGCCGGCCAGCCAGGAAAGGTGGCCGGCCGGCCATATGGCAAAAAGAGGGGCATTTTGATCATTTTGGTGATTTCTATATATATGCTTGCCCATTGCCTCCGAAATCACACCCCCAAGTGTGAAATTCTCTCCTCTTGCTCTCTAAGCCATTTTCTTGCTCAGATCTGCATTTTATACGCGCCCCTCGGCCTTCCACGCAAGTTGTTTCTGCGAAATCCTTCAGTTTTAAGCACTTTGAGCTTACTAAAATTTGATTTCGGAGCTTCTCTTCTCATTTTCACCACCTGAGGTAAGTTTGTCTCAATATTTGGAAAATTTTCTCGGGAGTTGACTTTTGTTGACTTTCCGTTCCCCGAGAGTTGACTTTTGTTGACTTTTTCCAATTTTGGCTCATTTTCGCTCATTTTTGCTCCTTTTTGCAGATTTCTCAAAATGGCAGGCAATTTCCCTCACGGCGGAGGTTTTCCAGGGGCGGAGACGATTTTGACATTATGGCACTCCCCCGAGAGTCCGGCCCTTTATCCCCGATCGATACGCTCCGCCGGCACACAGGCTTCCGCGGGCAGTTTTTGTCATTTCACCGATTTCAACGATCGGTGCCCGGGGATCTTCTGTTGCGAGAGCCGGAGCAGCACCTCTCCCATGAGGCACGAGGGTATTTTACTTCATTCTCTGTATTTTCGTGGTGCACTTTGTAGCTTGCCATGCTTAACACAGTTGTAGCTTTGAGACATAGTATTTTGTTTTGCACTCGGAACACGTAGTTAAACACTTGAATCGTTGAACCACCGGCTCACTGACTGATTTGTCGAACACACAGTCCCGAATCTGAAGGTGAACACACAGCACCACACCGATTAACAAGTAGAACACACACAGTCCTAAACTCTGATTTTGTGAACGCACAGTCCGAGTTGACGGTGAACACACAGCCCACACTGATTAGGATTGAACACACAGCCCAAAACATAGATTTACTGAACACGCAGCCCAGATAGATATAAAGTGAACGCGCAGCCCAAATAACAATTTACTGAACACGCAGCCCAGGTAAAAATAAAGTGAACACGCAGCCCACTGTTTAATGATTTGAACACGCAGCCCAAAACACCAATTTACTGAACACGCAGCCCAGGTAGAAAAAGTGAACACGCAGCCCACTGTTTAATGATTTGAACACGCAGCCCAAAACACCAATTTTACTGAACACGCAGCCCAGATAGAAATAAAGTGAACACGCAGCCCACTGATTAATGATTTGAACACGCAGCCAAAACACCAATTTACTGAACACGCAGCCCAGATAGAAATAAAGTGAACACGCAGCCCACTGATTAATGATTTGAACACACGCAGCCCAAAAACACACATTTACTGAACACGCAGCCCAGGTTTTAGGTGAACACGCAGCCCACTGATTTTTTTCTGAAATTTGAACACGCAGCCCAAATACCAAATTTACTGAACACGCAGCCCAGATTTTAGGTGAACACGCAGCCCACTAATTTTTTCTGAAATTTGAACACGCAGCCCAAATACCAAATTTACTGAACACGCAGCCCAGATTTTAGGTGAACACGCAGCCCACTAATTTTTTCTGAAATTTGAACACGCAGCCCAAATACCAAATTTACTGAACACGCAGCCCAGGTTTTAGGTGAACACGCAGCCCACTAATTTTTTCTGAAATTTGAACACGCAGCCCAAATACCAAATTTACTGAACACGCAGCCCAGGTTTTAGGTGAACACGCAGCCCACTAATTTTTTCTGAAATTTGAACACGCAGCCCAAATACCAAATTTACTGAACACGCAGCCCAGATTTTAAATTTGCACACAGCTCATTCACTTCATT
This sequence comes from Camellia japonica, assembly GCA_030407325.1. Lineage (NCBI taxonomy): Eukaryota > Viridiplantae > Streptophyta > Magnoliopsida > Ericales > Theaceae > Camellia > Camellia japonica. The sequence continues at coordinate 43,602,575 of JAPPVO010000032.1, read as the reverse complement.
TGCTAATACATGCTCATTCACTTCATTTGCTAATACATGCATTCATTCTAAATGCAGGCTGGCTCTCGCACTGTGCGAGGATACGGCTCCACTGCCGCGAGGGAGTGGTATGCCGAGCTTCCGGAGGCCGTCCGGGACTTAGTTGACTTTGCAGGATTCGGACCATTCTGCAGGGGGTTATCGCACTGTCACATCAGTAGGACATTGTTTGCTGCCCTAGCGGAGAGATGGTGGGACACCACCAATTCTTTCCATTTTTCTGCTACTGGGGATATGACCATGACCCCATTAGACTTTGCTGTACTCACCGGCCTAGACATAGGCGGTGGACCCATTCCCTACGACGAGGATATGGGTGAGTGGGAGGCTGCGTGGATTCATCTATTGGGGGCTCACCCGCCCGTAGACAGAGCTTCCGGGAGAGTCCGGTATACTTGGTTCTCTGCCCATTTCCGACAGCCACAGATGGAGCCTGAGTCTCACGAGAAGGTTGAGCAGTACACCCGCGGTTTCCTCATGTTCTTCTTCGGCACTACTTTGTTTGCTGATAGGGGGAACACCGTGGGGCTGTATCTGCTGAGCGCCTTGGTGGACCTATCACGGGTCAATGAGTATGATTGGGGCGGCGCTGCCTTGGCTACCCTTTACTGTTATATGAGTGCAGTCTCTCGCGGGCGGGGGGACTTACTTGGTGGCTACTGGAGAGCCTGGGAGGTACATTCTGTCCTCTTGATTTACATTTTGCTCCTCATTACTTGTTCATTGCACACACGGCGCACTTTGCATTCTATATTCTGCCTTTAGCTCTTTGTATTCACATTCTGCACTGCTTTTCTCAGCTGTGGGTGTACGTATACTTTCCCACCTTAGCTCCGGAGATGGAGGTGGCGGGACCTCTCATGACTCCGTACTCTTTGATGTTTGAGGGCGAGCACCTATCGAGGCCTCGGGAGACTCTCATTTCTCTGCGACAGTATTTTGATACTGTGAGGACGACAGAGGTATTACAGAACTCTCAGTTCCCTTCATTTTCATCTTTGATCTGCTTTGCATATTCTTGATTTCTGATTGATTTATGCACTGGCTATCCGCAGATTACCTGGCAGCCCTGGGCAGTCTTTGACGATGTGCAAAATCAGTACCCCGGAGGGTCGAGTGGTTCCCAGTACAGGTTCCTGCTCGAGGGACCAGTTGGCAGGGCTTGGTTCCTGGGGGAGCGCTTTCAGCGTCAGGTGTGGGGGTATGAGTCTCAGGACCCTCCCGCTGTACCTCCAGCCACCATGCGGACTGCGGACAGACTCTCTGCTCAGGAGGCCTTTAGGGATATGCAGGGCAGTGATGCTTTGCTACATCTCATTGAGGGGGACTACGCCACCTATCGCCGCATATATCTGATGTCCCCTTTGACGGGAGTGCGGGCTCCGCCACTGAGGCCCACTGGCGCACCATCTTCGAGTCGCGCCCGTGCTGCAGACATCCCTTCTTCCAGCAGGCCGGTGCATCTAGGGGAGAGGTAGTTCTATTCCTCCGATCCCTCCGTCCCTTATCATCCCGGATGGCCAGACATGCCGACCGAGTTGATGAGTTGGCAGTATGGGACTACTTTCTCCGACTCTGATCCCTATAGAGCCTCCGACGCCTGGTCACAGATATGTCAGTGATCCTGACTCACCACCGGTATGTTCCACCATTTTCATTTATCACACAGACATTTTGGCAGTTGCTTATTTATTGATGACTTGAGCTTGTATCTGCAGCCACCTCGGGAGTACACGGATCAGGTGCTCGAGATGGTGGCCTCACTTGAGGGGATGGTCCTGCGTAGAGAGGCGCAGATGTCCATCATGGGCTTCCAGGTACCCTTCATCTCCCTTGCATTTATCATATTTCTGCTAATGCTCTGGCTTTAAACATTCTCCTGTACTGATAGGCTGTGTAGAACACATCTGGCACACACCCCACTCACATACTGTACTGGCACCTGCTTTTCATTTTCGAACTGATGTATTGCACTTTCCATTTTCAGATGCCTCCCGTATATGCGCAGCCACGGGGCGGGCCATCAGGGCAGTCTCAGAGAGGTCGAGGTGCTAGACCTGCCCGAGGTGTAGGAACTCGAGGAGCTGGGCCATCCAGGCCTTACCGAGGAGCTCGAGGAGCAGGGTCGTCTCGCAGACGCAGGGCACCCATTGTCGAGGATGAGGAGGAGGAGGTTGCAGACCGAGTGTCAGAGACATCTCCTGGGGAGGGAGGCTCCGGTCTTGGTTCTGGGAGTGGAGGCGAGGCCGAGGGGGATCCGGAGGACGACAGCTCTGATTCGGATGGTGATGATGGTGCAGAGGTCATCCCACAGAAGAGGATGAGAGGGCCTCCTCCTTCCCGTTCCCGAGGATACTGATGCTATTTCCTACTTTATTTTACTTTTTAGCTAGTAGTTTTGTAGCACTTTGCACATAGTTAGGCAGTTTTATATTCTGTAAAACTTGTACCTTTATTTGTTGTAAAACATGATGGAATGAAACAGCTTTTGAAAAGATGTTTGTATTTGAAATTCTTAGCATCGCATCGCATTGCATCACATCATTTTGCACAAAAATGGAATTGAATGGAAATGTGCTTTGTATTTACCAGGTCAGGCAATGAACCGACGTGACAAATTAAAACAAACCGACTTACTAAGACGTAACAGAATCTTAGCAAGTTTACAACTCGAGAAGCAAAGGTACAACAATGTTAACAACTCAATAAACAAGACTCGATAAAATTGTGTAACCAAAGAGTAACAACTCAAAACACAAAAACGCGACAGCTCGACAAAACTTACAACTCAATAAACAAAACAACAACTCGATAAGCAAAAACACAACAAAGTGTACTTCGGACGAACGATCTGGATGATGGAACGCATCCAAAACTGAGAGAAATGGAGGCCTTCGACGTTCCCGATGCCCAGGAATGCTTCAAACTTCATTCCGGGGGCAAAACAGGACCAATGCATGGCCGAAAGCATTTTTCATTTGGAGATTGGAGAGTGGCCGGCCTACTAGGATAGGTGGCCGGCCGGCCACCTCCCCTGCAGCCTCCAGAAATTTGACAAGTGTCCCTTGAATAGTGTGCACCCCTCTATAAAAGCCCCAGCTTGGAACTTATTCATTTCATCCTCATTTCTTACAAAATGGAGGCATTCCTTGCAGAAAAATCTCACATCTTGGATTTCTCTTTAGATGGCTCGAAAAAATTGAACTTTCGGGGTTTTGGCTTGAACGCACTATTCACGCTGCGCCGGACTCCGCTACATGTTCCTTTCCTCCATGCCGCGGCAAGGTTTTGGAACCCGGTGACGCACGTCTTCAGCTTTGGAGGACAAGAGGTATGTCCTACTTTTGAAGATTTTCAGGTTTTGATGGAGTCTGAACGCTTAGAAGAGATCTTGCCTCAGTCACGTTTTGGCCACGCCCAAGCTTTAGGGCGGATGTGCGGTCTCAACGCGCATGATGTTCGGTCTCTGACGGGTAACGGGATGTTGGATATCCCGAGCCTGGTTTACCGATTCTCTGATGCTGGTGACCGCGGCGACCATCATTGGCAAGGCTTCCGACAGCACGCCCTTTGCTTGTGCATGCTATCTCATTTTCTGTTTGTTTCGGGCTCCGGAGGGGCTAACATCCGCTTGATTGAAGTAGCCCAAGGCTTGAGGGAAGGAAAGAGTTGCATTGCCATGACTCTGGCCGAGACATTGATGGGTCTGGATGCCTTCTACCGCCGGGAGACAACCAGGTTCGCAGGGAGTCCACTACTGTTGCAGGTAATGTTTCCCACCCAAGCTCTCATATGCATTTGCTCACATCACTCGGCCCTCAGGCTCGGTTTTTCTCACAAAACCTTTTTTCTTACTTTTCTCTCATCATACGTCTCTCTATTCTTTATTCTCTCATTTTTATCCCTCCCCAGATATGGTTAATGGACAAATTGCAAGTTGTGGACTCTTGCCCTGCATACTCAGCCCGTGGCTATTTCTTTCGACAACAACTAGTTAACGCCCTTGATGAGGGATGGTGGTTTGAATGGATGTGCAATTTATCTGCCGATCACATTGCTTGGCGTTGTCCTTGGCTCAACCTTCCGGCGATGAGCTATAGCATGTTGTAGACGTCCCCCGAACGCGCCCCGGGAGGGTTAGGTCCCGTTCTGTTCATATTGGGGTCATTACAGTTCAAGGACTCAAGTCACGGTTCTTAATCTTGAACCAAAGAGTCCAAATCCGGCAAATCGTTTTGAAAAAAGATTTTTTGAAAGAAGTGCCAAACATGGACTGCTTTGCCAGATAACAGAGTCGCCACCTAAATATTTTTTTTTAATGGGAAATTTAGGAAACCCTGACTCGGTGCCAAGGCCACGTGTCCGTCATCACCAAAGTTGGCTCGGGAACTTGGGTACGATTGGGGAAGGTCACATCGTGAGCACCCCCGCTCGCCGGTCAAAGACCGGCCTCTACTAACCATGATATCTGTTTTTGAAAACATTGTGAGTTCTTATTCCGATTATTAGCCTAGGTTACTATGTGATGCTCGCAGCAAACAAGTATAGACTGGGCCGCCTGAATTGGAACAAAACATTTCATGTTTGTTTGTTTGAAAATGGTTTGATGGTGCTACCCGCAGGTAGGCTAAAACGCGGATTTGCCACCCTCAGGTGGGCTTAGAAAACATGATTTTGCCACTATCTAGTGGGCTTAAAACAAACATTTGATGAATTGTCCAATCCAAGCAACTCGGCCTCCACCCACAGGCATTCAAGGCAGTTATATCACATAAGCAGTTAGCCTCATGGCAAGCATGCTATCATGGCAACACTCACACGCATGCAAGGATGCTAAAGCATAAAACTCACCGAGTACTCCGAGCCAAAAACAGAAACTTTATTAGAAATCATGCATGATCCTAAATATACAGAATTGCCTAATGCAACGCATGCAATAATGCAACTAGAGCAGGCTCGGCTATTCTAAACATGGGATATGAAATGCTACAGCTAACATGTATTCAATTTGGAATTGAAATACAAATGCAGTTTGTATGATGCGTCGAGCCCGGTGCGTGCAAAACAGATGAATGAATGCAAACATGCTATCATACTGTATGCTAATTAAAATATGCCCTATATCTAACCATCGTAAGCGGGTAAATAAAGGGAGAAGAAATGGGGTTGGAAGACATACATCACACTCACCCACACTTATTACAGTTATGCCCTCGCGCAGAGGGTCCGAATAAATAATAATACAGTCCGATATGAATGAAAGAATAATACAGATTTTCTTAAAATTAACAGATTTAAACTAAGAAAGCTGTAAAGTTGGGCTTGCAAGCCAGGAGGGGCTGCCTCGCTTCGTTCCGGATAATGGAGTGATGTATGCTGGGCTGCCATGCGCGGAAATCCACTGGGATGCCCAATTTAGCCTCTGTTTGCAGTGTTTCTTGAAATGCGTGCCCGACTCTGAAAAGTTGCCAATTCTCCATTTTGCTGCAACAGAGAGCAGGAAAAGGGCATAGCAATGTATTTCACAAATATATGCATGCCTCGATCCTCGTGCCACCAATCACGCATACCGATGCATGATGGCCGAGGAATCGGATTGCACAACTCACTATAGAATGAATGCAGATGAATGCTACACAAAAACCTAACTCCATCATGGGTAATCCGGAGTATCGGTGACTGGGAATTTGAGACCCGTTCCGTCACTCGGAGTACGAAACGTGCCTCGTTTCCCGTGCATATGCATGATATGCATGAAATGCAACTAATATACAACCTAGCATGCGCAATGCTATGAAAATGAGATGTTCGAAAATGCGTGCCCCAGGCACGCAAACCGAGTGCGGAATGGGACATGCGAAATGCAATGATGGGCTTATACGAACATGAGGGAGCCTCAGCCACAACTACGATAGGATTGAACGGAATGATAAATGAGGTGCCTCGAAATGCGTGCCCGTGGCACGCATACCGGAAACACGGATGAACATGCGAAATGCAATGATGGGCTTATACAACATGAGGGAACCTCAGCCACACTCAACATGGATGCCGGCGGATAAAAATGAGATGCCTCGAAATGAGTGCCCGCGGACACGCAAACCGAGGAATGCATAAAATGAGACGGAAATGCAAATTGGGCTTATACTAACATGAGTGGACCTCAGCCACACTCACATCAGATGCCGTCGCGTAAAAAAGAGGTGCCTCGAAGTGCGTACCCACAGGCGCGCAAACCGAGGCATGGCCCGAAGGCATGAAATAGCACAGGAAATGATATGCAAGCATGCAAACCAAATTTCAGCACCTAAATGAAGAGGAAAACAGTCCCGAAATGATACGAAATTACAACCAATGCGTGAAATCATCCCGAAATGTGATTTTAAGTACCCGAAATGGCCTATAGCCATGCTAAACACGCACAACATGATCATGACATGCAAACCAGTAGCAAGGCAGCCCCAAATATGGAATTTTTTAGTAACAAACAAAGCTAAATAACAACCACAAGCATGGCAAAATAGCTTGCAAAAACGGGGAAAAAGAGGGGAATTACAAAGCAAGTAGTATATACAATGCTCAAACCAGAAAAATCAGTTCTACAAAATTGAAGAGGGGCCAAAAACATGCATATTTACAGTAGATGAGATCCTCTAATTCAGTGTGTAGATATGCTTAAAATGGCATGCAAAAGTGAGCCAATAAAGGGCTACAACATGAGGTACCATAAGCAATGATCAAACAACTTTGGACCCTTAACAAAACATGAAGAATAGGTCATTTTAAGACATTCTCTAAGCCTGATGAAGGCTCAAATCAGTAGCTAAGCAAGCCTAACAAAGCATGCAATTTTACGGAAAATATGGAGGATATAACATGAAGTACCAAAACCAATCATCAAATGGCCTAAGGCCCTTAACAAAACATGAAAAATAGGTAAAAAATAAGGCTCTGTCTAGGCCTGATGAAGGCTGAAATCCGAAGCCAAATAAGCTTAACAAAGCATGCAAAACAGAAGTAGAACATGAATTCAAAACAAGTGGCATGTAGAGCATTAAAACCAGGTTGAGCCCTTCTTCAATGTTGAAGAGGGGCTCAAAATAAGCATAATCACAGTATGTTGCATGCTCCAACTCAGATCACAAATAGGCCAAATTAATCATGCAATTTTACGGTAAAATGGAAGAATTTCAAAGGGAGTGCATGATAGAGAAGCCAAACATGGTGGAGCCCTTCTTCAATGTTGAATAGGGACTCAATATAAGCCCACTCACAGTTAATGTCATGCTTGAAAACAGATCACACATAATCCAAACAAAGCATGCAATTTAATGGCATAAAGAGTGATATTGAAGCAAGTATATCATAGAGACACCAAATGAGGTTGGGCCCTTCTACAATGTTGTAGAGGGGCTCAAAATAAGCACAAAACCAGAAGGGGTCAGAGCCCAAAACAGATCACAAGTAGGGTAAAATATTTGAAGCAAGATTATGCAAGAAAAATGGATTTTGAGACTTACCCTGAAGACTACACTTTTGCTTCCTCTTGCCTTGATGAAAGTTGCTTCTAAGCCTCTGAGGAACACTCCCTTGCTGCTGGAATGGAAGTGGTGAAGGTGAGGCTTGGGTTGAGGAAGGAATGGGCTAGGGACTTGAAGAATTTTTAGGGTTTTGGCTATGGAAATGAGATCAAAGGGAGATGGAGTCTTGAGAGAAATTTGTCTAACCCCAACAAAGAAGGAGGCCATGCCCTCAAATAGGCAAGAAAGGGTGTAAAAGGGGAGGGAAATGCATACAAGCTTTCCCTCCCAAAATATCCCCCGATGCCCGGGATATTTTGAAAAATATCCGGACAGCTGGAAAGGGCTGGAAAGCAGAAAGCTGGCCGGCCAGGTAAATTTCTGGGAGGTGGCCGGCCGGCCACCCCACCTGGTCGGCCAGCCACTCACCCTGGCCGGCCGGCCATGGCCCAAAAATGAAGTGCAAATTTCTGGCCGACCACCATGTGTTAGGGTCCTCCCAAGTGTGTAGAATAAGGATCCAAGGCTGGAATCTGGCAACACTGAAACAAGAGTCACAACATAGAACTTGAAGGAGAGGCTCAAAAATGAATGTAACAATTGCTGGCCGACCACCACTTTTTGGTGTCCTCCCAGGTGTGTAGAACAAGGTTCCAAGGTCGGAAATTGGCAACACTGAAGCAGGAGCCACAACATAGAGCTTGAAGGAGGGGCTCAAAAATGAAATCCACAGTTGCTGGCCGACCAGTAGTTTTTAGGGTCCTCCCATGTCCCCTGATCACAGATATGTAGCTTTGGTTGAAAAAATGGGCCTAGGTGTTCAACATTAGCCCGGAAGTGAGCAAAAGGCGCCGGAGGAGCGAAACTGGTTATCTGGGATATTGCTGGCCTCCTACCCTCCAGTGATCTTCCTAATGTTGAAACAGAGGTACCTGCCAAAATTGAACAAAAACTAATGAGAAATGAACGCTCGGGGCCCAAACCGCGCAGTTCGGTCCCGAAAATGGGCTGTAGGCACCGGAAGTGGTGTTCAGCAGCGAAGTGGGTATCAGAGGCCCCAGTGTTCCTCGGAATGATAAACAGAGGTACCTGCCAAAAATCGGAGAAAACCGATGCGAATGAATGCTCGGGGCCAAACCGCGCAGTTCGGGCCCGAAAACGGCTAGAAGCACCGAAAGTGGCATACGGCCACGAAGTGGGCATCAGGGGCCCCAGTGTGCCCTGTTATGACAAAACAGAGGTACCTGCCAGAACCGGAGGAATCGGAGACGGTTGGGCGATCCCGAACCGAGGCACACGGCCTGACGGCTCCGAACCGGGAACCGGGCTCCGAAATGGGCAAAATGGCCTACGGCCACGAAATGTAGCCCACGGCCACCGAGAGATAGTCTACAGGACTACTCCCTCCCTCAGGAAAGAAAACAGGAAAATCGAGTCTGGTTCGCAAACCGAGACAAGGCACAGAAGAGGATTCGGAAGTTCGGAGGCAGGGCGCACGGCCGCGACTCTGGGACTTCTGAACGAGCACACATATGCGACAATCACCGAAGCGCTCAATCGGTGACGTCTAAGTCTTAAGGTCGGTCAAAAATGGGGTGTCTACAGTTGCCCTCTTTGACAGAACTCGGAAGTCAAGAACGTGACGGGAGTGAATGTCAAAGCCTAGAGACGACCCATTTTGACAAGGCCGAAGACTAGACAATCATCAAGATGAACAGAAATGTGTGCCCGCAGGCGTGCCTTCAGGCAAAAAAGGGGGGCAAAATGCAAATGATAGGCGGCGGGGGACCGGGTGATCATGCAAGTGCAGCGAGCTGTAATGAAGCAAGTATTGACAAATAGATGCGACAGTTTTAAGCAAGAATGCAAAGCAACAACTACATTTCATGCAGTTAGGAATGCGGAGAAATCATCAATTCTCGTCGCGTCTTCACACGGAAAGATACGATACCTGCGCGATTCGTCTGGTCGCACCAGCCTCGAATGAACCGTACATACAATTATCGTGCCTGCAAAGAGGAAATTCAACAAGAACAGTATGCCAAAACATATATTCAATGTGATTCCTGTAATTCCAAAGTCTGAACACGCAGTGCCGGCGGGTAAACACATCGCAATGCGAGAAAAGATAATGCGTGACAACGCATACTCAAGCATAGAGGTATGGTAAACATGCATGACATGCAAAAATATTCAATGAGAATGCAAATTATGAGCCAAAAAATGCAAAACGAGCGCAAATCAGAGTGCCCGTTTGTTGCGAATAATAAACAAGAAAGCGCGCATTTCGCGACGACAACTCGATTGCGGCCTCTGATTCACCTCCCGGAGAGGTTATAACATGTTCCAAAAAGGATACACCTTGATTTTGATGAATAATGACAAGACACATGTCAGAAATTGCAGCTAAAGTTCCAACGGAGCAATTTCGCGCCAGAAAGTGCACTTTTCTTGCACTTTTCAGGTGCGGGAACTCCAAAATCCCTCAAAATTTGCAGAGAGGTAGGGGAGGGGGTGGGGGACATGGTCGGCCAGCTCTTGGCCCTAGGAGAGGCTGTCGCCAAGGGGAAAAGTGAATGGCCGGCCAGCCAGAGAAAGGGCCGCCGGCCACCTGGCAAAAAGGGGCATTTTTGGTCATTTTGAGGATTTCTATATATATGCTTGCCCATTGCCTCCGAAATTACACCCCAAGTGTGAAATCTCTCCTCTTGCTCTCTAAGCCATTCTCTCTTTCAGAATCTGCATTTTATACGCGCCCCTCGGCCTCCC